>JAJQWJ010000031.1:0-117259 GCA_023637945.1 Phaethornis superciliosus | reverse complement strand
ACCAAGCTGAGAGCTGGAGGGTAGGAAGGGTCTGCAGGGGGAGCGGGACAGCCCAGAGCCACGGCTTGAGGCCAATTGTGTGATGCCCAGCGAGGGTTAAGAGTTGGATTGGGTGATCCGAAAGGTTTTCTCCAACCAGAACCATTCCCTCACCCTGTCCTTGTGGGCTGCTGGACCTCAGGAGGGTTTTGTGGCTGGGAGGGGGTCCTGGGACCCTCCCCGATGCCCGGTGTGGGGCAGACCCTTCCAGAACGTCTCTGAGTACGTGGGGCAGGACGCTTGCGGGGCTCAGAGCTGGAACGTGCTGGACGTGGAGCTGCCACTCAGCAGCGAGCAGGAACCGGGGGTGACACTGCTCAACCTCCGTCCCTGGACCCAGTACGCCATCTTTGTCCGGGCCATCACCCTCACCACCGCCGAGGAAGGACGCAACTACGGGGCACAGAGCGAGGTGGTTTACATCCGCACCATGCCGGCGGGTAAGGGGCTGCCTGGGGAGGGGGGGGACACCGGGGCTGCCCGTGGTGGCCTCTCCCCTTCCGAAGCCAAACCAACTCCCACGTCCACCCAGCCCCAACAGTGCCCCGGGATGTCATCTCCATGTCCAACTCCTCCTCCCACATCGTGGTGCGTTGGAAACCTCCCACCCAGCGCAACGGAAACATCACCTACTACCTGGTGCTGTGGCAGCAGCTGGCCGAGGACATGGAGCTCTATGTCAACGATTACTGCCACAAAGGTGAGGGCAGGAGGGTGGGCAGGGGGGGCAGGGCAGGGGGGCAGGGGGGGCAGGGAAGATGGAGCTCTACCTCGACCTCTGCCACTGCAAGGATGAAGGCAGGAGGAGAGGAAGAGAGGAGAGGCAAGACAGGTGAGGTGGCCGGGGACATTGGTGGGACAGGGGGACTCTGGGGACCGATCCACCCCCTCCTGCAGGTCTGAAGCTGCCCACCAGCAGCGCTGACACCCGGTTCGGGGACGGGGAGGGCTCGGAGGCAGAGCAGGATGCGGAGGAGCGGTGCTGTCCCTGCCGCCCCGCAGACGGGCAGCTCCGCATGGAAGGGGAAGCTGAGTCCTTTCAGAAGAAGTTCGAGAACTTCCTTCACAACTCCATCACCATCCCCAGGTACCGTCCCGTGTTGGGGGGGGGAGTTCCCCATAATCCCCATACCGGGGGGGTTCCCAGGCTGGGTCTGCCACGGGTGGAGGATGTTGTGGATGCTCCCGGCAGATCCTTTAATAATTTTCCTGCTGTCTCAGGCCACCCTGGAAGGTGACATCCATCAACAAGAACCCCCAGAGGTGAGCGGGGACCGCCCGAGCCCGGAGGGTCTCTCTTCCCCTGCTCAATTTCGGGGGGCACAACCCAGCGCCCCGGCTCCCCGCCGCCTCCCATCCCCGTGTCCCACAGGACCCCGAAGCAGCGCAGGGATGTGGCGGCCGTCACCCCCCCCACCCAACTCCTCTTGGGTGGCTCCACCATCCCCAAACGGCTCCGGGGACCAACCCAAACCCAAGTTCCAGATCTTTGAGGACAAGGTGGTGCGGGACCGGGCGGTGCTGGGGCGGCTGCGGCATTTCACCGAGTACCGCATCGACATCCACGCCTGCAACCACGCTGCCCACACCGTGGGCTGCAGCGCTGCCACCTTCGTCTTTGCCAGGACCATGCCAGAGCGTAGGTCCCGGCACCTCCCACAGAACCACAGGATGTTCAGGGGATGCTCTGAAGAGCATCAAGTCCAAACACACACACACACACACACACCCCTGCCAGAGCAGGGCCAAAAGGTGGGCAGGGTGCTCAGAACTGCATCCAGATGGGTCCTCAAAGGCTCCAGAGAAGGAAACTCCACAACCACTCTGGGGAGCCTGGCCCAGGGCTCTGTAACCCTTACAGGAAAGAAATTCTTCCTCATGTTGAGGTGGAACTTCCCATGCTATCTCTTGAACCGTTGCCTCTTGTCCTGTCACAGGGCACAGCCGAGAAGTTGTCCCTTCCTTCTTGTCCCCCAGCCCTCATACGTTTGTACACCTTAACCAGATCCCCTCTCAGCCTTCTCCTCCCCAGACTAAAAAGCCCCAGGTCTCTCAGCCCTTCTTCATCAGGCGGGTGTTCCAATCCCTTCACCATCCTCGTAGCCCTCTGTTGCAGTCTCTCAAGTAAATCCCCGTCCCTCTGGAACTGGGGAGCCCCGAGCTGGATGTAACCCCGAGCAGTACTCTGACCCCAGGACCCTCCTCACCTTCTTGGCCACATTGCTGGGCTGTGCTGGGGTGCTCTGGGGTGGTGGCACCTTCAGGACTGGCACTGGGTTGGGGTCCTGGGTCCCTTCAGAGAGGTGACACCCCCCCACCCCCACCCCCCCTCTCTGCACCCCACTCCAGTGCAAGCTGACAACATTCCCGGCAATGTCACCTGGGAACCATCTGGGAAAAACAGCATCCTGCTGCGCTGGGGGGAGCCCCCAAACCCCAACGGGCTCATCCTCAAGTACGAGATCAAGTACAGCCGTGAGAGTGAGGTGAGGCCCCCAGCACCCACGGGACGGGGTGGGTATGGGGGTACAGCACCCTTCCTCATCCTCATCCTCTTCCCCTTCCTCTTTCCCTTCATTTTCCCTTTCTCCTTAACTTGCCCCCTTCCTTTTCATCTACTCTTTCCCTTCCCTTCCCTTCCCTTCCTTTCCCTTCCCTTCCCTTCCCTTCCCTTCCCTTCCCTTCCCTTCCCCTTTCCCTCTCCCTATTCTCACCCCCACTCCCCCCTCTCCCTCCCCTGCTTGGGGGGTGTGTGGGTGACATCCCCCCCTGCCCTGTCCCCCCCAGGATGTCATCACCGTGCTCTGTGTCTCCCGGCACCGTTATTCCAAGTACGGGGGGGTCCACCTGGCGCTGCTCCAGCCCGGGAACTACTCGGCCAAGGTCCGGGCCACCTCCCTGGCAGGAAACGGCTCCTGGACCGGGCTGGTCCGGTTCTACATCCTGGGGCCAGGTGCGGGGGACAGGGGACACCAGCAGGGGACAGAGGGAACAGCAGTGGAAGATCAGGAGGGACACCAAAGGGGACACCAGTGGGGATTAGAGGGGGTGCTCTGGGATGGGGGCACCCCGTGCTTGGGGGGGTCCTGGGATGGGGGGTGTGGGGGGTGGGGGTCCCCCTCTCTGTCCCAGCACTGGTGGCACGTGTGTCCCCACGAGATGAAATGTGCTCCTGGCAGCCGAGGAGGAGTCCGGCAGCTTCCACGTCCTGCTGACAGTCACCCCCGTGGTCCTCATGGTCCTCATCTCCTGCCTCGCCGTCCTGGTCTTCTTCTACAACAAGAAGAGGTAGAAACCCCCCCCCACCTCCCCCTTCCCTGCCCACCTCCCCCAGCAGGGTGGGGGTGACATCAGCTGAGTTGGGGAAGGGTCACGGGGAGGTGGCCTTGGGCCTGTGTCCCCTGAGCCGTGGCCACCCCTGCAGGAACAACGCTGGGTACCCCAGTGGGACCCTCTACACCTCCGTCAACCCCGAGTACTTCAGTGCCTCCAACGGTGAGCAGGGACGGGCAGGGGGTCCCAGGGGCTTTGGTCCCCATCCCTTGGTGGGATCATGGAAGGATGGGACGGGGTGGGATGGAGATGGAGGTGGGGATGATGGAGATAGGGATGAAGGAGACGGGATTAGATTGGAGATGGGGAGGGGGATGGTACTGGGGTTGGAGATGGAGTTTGGGATGATGGAGATGGGATGGAATTGGACATGGGGTTGGAGATGGGGATGAAGTTGAGGATGGATATGGTGGTGGTATTAGGACTGGGAATGGAGATAGGAATGGATATAGGGCCGGAGATGGGGATGGGGACAGGGATGAAGACAGCTGGGGATGAACAGAGTAATGGCAGTGGTGATGGGACAGTAATGGTGACAGTAATGGTGACAGTAATGGTGATGGGAATGGTGACGGGAATGGTGATGGTGGTGACGGTGACAGCGCGGTGCCCCCTCTCCTCACAGTGTACATCCCTGATGAGTGGGAGGTGTCCCGGGAGAAGATCACAGTGATCCGGGAGCTGGGGCAGGGCTCCTTCGGGATGGTGTACGAGGGGCTGGCCCTGGGGCTGGTTGCCGAGGGCCAGGAGACCAGGGTGGCCCTGAAGACAGTCAACGAGCTGGCCACCATGCGGGAGCGCATCGAGTTCCTCAACGAGGCGTCCGTCATGAAAGCCTTCAAGTGCCACCACGTGGTGGGTGGGAGGCTTTGGGGAGGGGGATGGGGACCTGGAGGGCTCTGCCCACTGACGTTTGTCTCCCCCAGGTCCGTCTGCTCGGGGTCGTGTCCCAGGGCCAACCCGCTTTGGTCATCATGGAGCTGATGACACGCGGAGACCTGAAGAGTTACCTGCGCTCGCTCCGGCCCGACGCTGAGGTGAGGGGCTGGCTGGCTCCCATCTTCCTGGGGCCGGGGGGGTCCAGGGGCGTTCCCCCGGCCCTGACACCCCGGGCACGGTGCAGAATAACCCCGGGCTGCCCCCTCCATCCCTGGGAGCCATGATCCAGATGGCGGGGGAGATCGCCGATGGCATGGCCTATCTCAACGCCAACAAGTTTGTGCACCGGGACCTGGCTGCCCGCAACTGCATGGTGTCTGAGGACTTCACTGTCAAGATTGGAGGTGGGTGGGTGGCAGTGGGTGGGCTGCCTGCCAGCCCCACATCTCAGAGGATCACAGATTCATGGGGTGATCGGGGTTGGAAGGATCTTTAAACTCCCCCAGTGCCCCCCCTGCCATGGGCAGGGACCCCTCCCCCAGCCCAGGGGGCTCCAAGCCCCATCCAAGCTCCAACATTGCCAGGGATGGGGCAGCCACAGCTTCTGGGGGCAACCTGGGGCTCAGCACCCTCACCCCAAAGAATTTCTCCCTCCCTCCCCAAGCTCTCCTCTCCATCTCCCCTCTCCCAGCTGGAAACCCTTCCCCCTCATCCCAGCCCTCCAGGCCCTTGTCCAAAGGTGTCCTTCCCCCCCCCTCCCTCACCCCTTCCTCCTCTCCCAGATTTTGGCATGACCCGAGACATCTACGAGACAGATTATTACCGGAAAGGGGGGAAGGGGCTGCTCCCCGTGCGCTGGATGTCCCCGGAGGCCCTCAAGGACGGCATCTTCAACACCCAATCCGACGTCTGGTGGGTGCTGGGGAGCCCCGGGGAGGTGGGGGTGGTTTGGTTTTTTTTTGAGGGAGGGGGACATCCCCATCTGAGCATGCCAGCAGGTCCTTCGGCGTGGTGCTGTGGGAGATCGCCACGCTGGCCGAGCAGCCCTACCAGGGCATGTCCAACGAGCAGGTCCTGCGCTTCGTCATGGACAACGGCGTCTTGGAGAGGCCGGAAAACTGCCCCGACAAACTGTGAGACCCCTGCCTCCCCTCACCCTGCTTTGGGGTCATCACCCATCTCTGGGGAGGTAAAAAAAAAAACATAAAAAACCAAAAAAAACAACAAAAAACCCCAGCGGGGCACCTTCTGTCCCACAGCCACCAGCTGATGTGCTGGTGCTGGCAGCAGAACCCGCGCCAACGTCCTTCCTTCATCCAACTCCTGGAGAGCATCAAGGACCACATGGCCCCCACCTTCCGTGCCCTCTCCTTCTTCTACAGCCCCCAGAACCGTCCCCGGGGCTCTGGGGAACCCACGGAGGCTGAGCTGACCCCCCTGGATGAGGAGCCCCCTGCCTCCCCTCTGCCCACCCGCAGCCCCAGACACCTCCCCAATGGGACCGGGGGGCTCTGACCACCCCCAGGGGGGTCCCTGGACTCAGCACCCCCCTCCTCTGGCTATCCCCCCCCCTCCCTCGAATCGCTGGCACCCCCCCAAAGTTATTTATTGCTGCCAAGGGCCTGTGCCTTGGGAGGGGGGTGTGGGTGGGGGGGTACATTTCCCCTGGGAATAAATTGGGGTACCCCAAGTCGGGGGGGGGGGGAAGATGCTGATGGGCAGGAGGAGACCACCCCAATCATCTTTTAATTAATTTCAGAGGGGTGGTGGGAAGAGGGGTCTTGAGGGGGGGGGGGGGGAAGGGGGCAGGCAGAGCAGGGGGTGCATGTCCCCTGGGTATAAACTGGGGTGCCCTAAATTGGGAGGGGGACTTTGGGGTGGGGGGACAACACCCCTATTGTCTTTTATTATTTCCTTGGGGGGAGCGGGGCAATAAAAGGGGTTCTGGGGTGGGGAGTGGGGTTTGGGGCTCGGGGTCTTCCCACCCACCTGCCGCCTGGCAGCCAAGGCAGTAACCGGTCCCATTTTACAGGTGGGGAAACTGAGGCACGGGGCAGCCCTGCAGCAGGAGACACCTGAGGCCACCCCCACGTCCCCCCAAGTCCCCAGCACTGGGACCAGTATCCAGGCTGTACTGGAAGGGGCTTGGCTCTTTTTCATCCGGGGACAAGGGGAGATAAAGGGCAATGAAGCTGTACTATGGCTGTGCCTGGTTTTTTGAGGGGGGGGTCAGGGGGAGGGGGGTGGCACACGGGGTTTTCCACTCGCCCTCCCCACCCCCCCCCCCCGCCCCCATCAGCATTTTCTGTGGCTTTGCTCTGTGGTTCCCAAACCTGCAGGCAGTTCTGGGGAAAAAGAAAACGTCAAAGTGGTGAAAATTGGAATTAATGTAGGATTTGGGAGGATGTGACAGGTGGCAGCCAGCGGCTGGGGGCGGGGGGAGGATGGGGACAGCAGTGTCACCCAGGGGAGAATTTCTGGCCTCTGGGTGCCTTTCGGGGGAGGGGGAGATGGGCCCGAGGCAGAGGAGTGGGGGCTGAGAACTTGTGAAACTCAGCGCACAGATCCTGAGGCTTCCCTTCCTTTGGGAGGGGGGAGAGGTAGCAGCCGGGGGGGTGGGAGTGAGGACAGGGACCCACCGTGCCCTGCCCCCCCCCGGGGAGGAGGCTCCGGGCCGGGGGTGACATCGGGGGACACCAAATGTCCCCATCCCCATCTCTGCACCCCGCGGGGCTCTGGGGTAAGGGCAGCTCCGGCCTGCTCCGCGGGGGGGTGTGGGGGGATGACAGGATGGGGGGGGGGCTCTTGTTGACCCCCCTGAGCCGGGCGATGCCCGCGTGATGTCCCCTGTCCCCTCCGTGCGGGCACCTGCGGGCTGAGTGTGGGGGGGGGCGAGGGGGGCGGTTTGGGGCTGGGGGTGCAGACAGGGTGCGGGGGGAGGAACCCCCCCCTCGGTGGGGCGGGATCCTCCGGGCTGGGCTGCGGCCGTTTTCCCCTTTCCTCTGGGGGGGGCTTCCCGAATCCCGAGTCACGGGCAGGGGGAGTTCGGGGGGCTCTGTGTGTGTGTGTGTTGGGGGGGGGTCCCGGTGCTGCTCCTCCATCCCCACCCGCGGGCCGGGGGCGGGGGGGGTCCGTGGGGGCGGTGCCGGGGCGGGGGGAGCCGCCGGCCCCTCCCGGGAGGACGGAGCCGCTGCTGCTTTTAAGCTCCGTGTGCTCGGGCGGTCGGGAAAGTGCGAGGGAGCGGCGGCACCGGGTGTACCCCCCCCACCCCCCTATCCCTCCATACCCCCCCCACATCCCTCCATACCCCCCCACACCCCTCCATACCCCCCCCACACCTCCCCATCCCCCCAATACCCCCCCCCGGCACCGCTACCCAAGCCCCGGGTCCCGATTCGGGTCCCCACCGGGGCTGTCACCGGCACCGGGTGTCCCCAACCCCCCCCCCCCGCCATGCCGCCCCCCGTTTGGCTCTGCCTGACCGCGCTGCTCCTGCCCCTGCCCCTGCCCGTCCCCGGGATTTGGGGTCCCTGCCCCCCCCCCTGCCGCTGCCCCCGGCCCGGGGACCTGCACTGCCGGGAGCCCGGGACCCTCCGCAGTTTGGGGGGGCTGCTGCCCTCCGGGGGCTTCACCCACCTGTGAGTGGGGCTGGGGGGGCGGGAGGGGGCAGGCATGGGGCAGGGGGGGCTGCGGGGCGATGGGGCTGGGGGATACGGTGATGGGGTTTGGGGGTGAGGGGGTTTGGGGGTGATGTTGGGTGATGGGGACGGAGGACTGGGCAGGGGGGCCGGGGGGTGATGGGGCTGAGGGTAGGGGGGGTGCTGGGGGGTGCGGCAGTGGGGCTGGGGGCGATGGGGCTGGGGGAGATGGAGCTGCGGTCAGGGTGGGTGTGGTGGGCTCGGGGATGGAGCAGGGGGGCTGGGGAGGACAGGGCTGGGGGTGGTGGGCACAGGGGGGTCTCTGGGCACGGAGCAACCACGCCATGGTGCAGGGAGGAACCCAGCCCCTCGTGTCACCCACCCCGCGTGGGGCTGTCACCCATCCCTGGCGCCTGCAGGCTGGGATGCTAGGGGGTGGGCACCCCAAATTTGATGGTTTTGGGGGTCTTGAACATGTCTCCGTGCCTCAGTTTCCCCTCTTCCCGGGCCAGGAGATGCCAGCAGCCCTTTGTTTGCTGGCTGGAGGGTGGGGTGGGTCCCCCCAGAGACCCCCCCCGGGCCTCCCCCCTGCCCTGTCCCTCCCATCCCCACAGCCTCCTCCGTGGGGTCGGTGGTCGGGACCCCTCCCCGGGGATCAGTGGAAACCAAACCCCCTCGGTGGGGGTCTGAGCCCCAACAATTTGGGAGTCGCAGGAGCAGCCCCTGGGGTGGGGCAGGGCAGAATCCCCCATCCCGCTCCCCAGAGAGGTTTTCCTTTCCTTGGGAAAGGGGCAGAGGGGGGGGGGCACACTGAGGCAGTGCCCCCCCCCATCCCATCACTGACCACCATGAGGTGGGGACCCCCGGGGGAGTGGGGCTGAGACCTGGCAAATTCACTCTTTGGGTGGGACCGTGGGCTCCGAGGGGTTCCTCAGCCCTGGCCCCACATCACCGGGGGGGCTCAGCTGCCACCCCTGCCCCACCGCTTCCCCCTCCCCAGCCGGCTCATCCCAGGGGAAACTGAGGCACGGTGGGGCAGCTCTGCTCTGTCCCTGTTCCCAAAACCTGGAGAGGGGGAGAGACCTGGCCCTTCACTCCCCTCTCCCCGCACTTGGGGGGGGGGTGTGTGTGTCCCTGAACCCCTTCCCCCACGATCCCCCCCCCCCCCCATTTTACCTCCCAGCATCATTGAGAACCAGCAGATGCTGACGACCTTGACCCGGGCTGACACCAGGATGCTGCGGGACCTCAGGAGCCTGTGAGCACCCGGGGGGGGGCACACAGGGAAAACGGGATGGGGCTGGGGGTCCCCAGAGTTTAATCCCACTGTGGGGAGGCGCAGGGGGACACAGAGGGTGGGGATTTGGGTGCTGAGCCCTCAACACTCATCCCGCCCCCCCTCCAGCACCATCTCCAGGTCAGGACTGCAGCACATCTCTGCCGATGCCTTCCTGGACACCCCCAGACTCAGCCACGTGTGAGTTTCTCCCCCCCCCCCAATCACCTCCCCCCCCCCCCGGTTTTGGGGCTCTCCTCCCCTCGCTGATCCCCGTGGGCACCGGGTGTCTGATCCCTGATCGATGGTGTCAGAGCAGCCAGGCCGGGGGGGGGGCTGTGTCCCAGTGAGAGTCAGGGAGGGGGGGGACACCCCCAGGACTCTGCTGTGGGGGGTGGGGGGCTCTCCCCTTGTCGGGTGGCTGGTGGCCCCGTGGTTTTGCTTGGTCACCATGTGACAGTGGTGGCTCTCCTGGTGTTCTCCTGGTGGCCCCAGTGTTGGCCCAGGGGGGGGTTGGGGGGAGGTGGGGTGGGGTCTGCAAGGCTGGGGGCAAGGGGGGGGGTGTCTGATGGGATCTGTCCTGTCCTGGCAGGAATCTCTCCTCCAATGCCCTCCAAAGTCTCTCCTGGAAAACCTTCCAACATCTGCCCCTGGTGGAGCTGTGAGTGCTGGGGAAAGGGAGGGGGGGGCGGGGGACACCCCCCCCCCCCGGGGCACGGATGGGGCTGGGGAGGCAGTGCCGGGGACAGAGGTGACACAAATGGCCTTTGGGGGTGCGGGATCAATGGGGTCGGGGATGCCACCTCCAGCCTGGGACCTGGCGTCACCACGGGTGTCACAGGACCACCTTGTGTGTCCCCCCCCCACCTTGTCCTGTCCACCCCCTGACTTAGGGTCCTGGTGGGGAACCCCCTGAACTGCTCCTGTGGGCTACGCTGGCTCCAGCTCTGGCACAACGGGAGCCGGGCTGGGCTGGGCAACCAGTCCCTGGGCTGCTGGGAGGGACCAGTACTGGTCCCACTGGGCAACCATCCCCTCCACCCCTGTGGTAGGTGGCAGGACCCCCCTCCCCCCCATTTTGGGTGCTGGGTTTGTCCCCCCCTTTGTCCTGAACCACCGGGCTCAGGGGTGGGGACATGGAGGGGACACAGGGCTCTGCTTACACCTTTGTCCCCCGCAGAACCCCCGAGGGTCCACATCGACCCCCCCGAGGTGGCCCTGCGCCAAGGGGACAGCGTCAACCTCACTTGTCACATCGCTGCCGAGCCACCGGCCACTGCCGAGTGGGTGGTGCCGGGGGGGGGACCCGAGCTGCCCATTGTCACCAAGGCAAGAGCCCCCTGGCATCACCTCTGTTGGAGCTGGAGGGGGGGCTGGGGGGGGGGGATTTGGTGACCCCATCCCTGCTGCTCCCCCCAGATCTCAGCCTGGGAAATCGTCCTGGAGCTCAGCAACGTCTCCTCCAGACTCAACCACAAGGACCTGACCTGCAGGGCTGAGAATGTTGTGGGGCTGGCAGAGGACAGCGTGAGCCTGAATGTCACCTGTGAGCAGCCTGGGGGGGACCAGGACCTGGGGAGGGACTTGGGCCAAGGGCCTGGAGGGCTGGGATGAGGGGGAAGGGTTTCCAGCTGGGAGAGGGGAGATGGAGAGGAGAGCTTGGGGAGGGAGGGAGAAATTCTTTGGGGTGAGGGTGCTGAGCCCCAGGTTGCCCCCAGAAGCTGTGGCTGCCCCATCCCTGGCAATGTTGGAGCTTGGATGGGGCTTGGAGCCCCCTGGGCTGGGGGAGGGGTCCCTGCCCATGGCAGGGGGGGCACTGGGGGAGCTTTGGGGTCCCTCCAACCCAACCCGTTTTTGGTGACTTGATGACTGTAGGGTGACCAGCATTGGATGAGGACCATGGATGGGGCCAGGGGTGAAGATGAGGAATTAGTAGAAGGGATGGGGGTCTGGGTGAGGTGTCCAGCTGAGGCACCCCCCCATCTCTCTCTCTCCCCCAGTCCCCCCCGTCATCCTGCTCCTGCACGAAGCCATCCCCCAGCACTTCTGGTGCATCCCCTTCTCTGTGGATGCCAACCCCCTGCCCAGCGTGCAGTGGCTTTTCAACGGCTCAGCTCTTCCCGAGACCCCCTACATCCACACCCGGGTGGTGGAACTGGAGCCCAACTCCACCGTCCTGCACGGCTGCCTCCAACTCAACCGTCCCACCCACGTCAACAACGGCAACTACACCCTCCTGGTCCACAACCCCCTGGGCTCGGCCGCCCGCAGCATCCAGGGACGCTTCATGGACAACCCCTTCAGCTTCAGCCCCGAGGAGCCCATTCCCGGTAAATTCCTGGGAAAAGGGATGGAGAATTCCAGGAAGAGGGAGATTATCCCCCTCCCCGCCTCTCTGGCTCCTGGGAGAAATGGCTTCCAGCCGGTTTTTTGCCGTGCCTCAGTTTCCCCAGGGATGGGAGGAAGGAGGAGGGGATGGGTTTCCCTGGGGAATAATGGGATCTTTCCCTTCTCTCTCCCGGGATGTGGCAGTCTCTCTGTCTCCGCTGGGTGAGTGACCGGGCACAATTCCCCCACCCCAATCCTCCCTCCCCAACCTGTCCTTCCCCCCGACCCCAGGACAGATCCTGCTTGCTGGGAGCCTCCAGCAGTTGGCACCCACCCCCCTTAGTCCCCCTCCCCCAAATTATCCACCCCCCCACCCCAGAGCTGATCCTGGGGTAACCCCCCCAGCTTGCCAGGACCACCCTAGGGACACCCCCCTCTGTCCCTACTTCAGCCCTCCCCAAACCCTGCATCTCCCCCACCCCAGGGCTGACCCTGCTTGCTGGGACCCCCCCACCCCACACTCACCCCCCCTCTGCCCGTCCCAGGCCCCAGCAACAACTCCCTTGAGGGGCCGGTGGAGACGACGGAAGAGCACACGTTTGGGGTGAGGGTACAGCCCGGGACACCCGGGGGAAGGGGGGGACAAATCCTCTGGGAAAAGCCAAACCTGAGCCGAGCGGGACAGGGACGTGCGATGACGCTGCCTCAGTTTCCCCTGCGGCGGCTCCGGGGATTTGTGGCTGTTTCCCAAGGGTTGGGAGAAGGGTCCCGGTGGAGCCTGAAGCCTCTGTCCCCGCTGTCCCCAGATCTCGGTGGCCGTGGCACTGGCTGTGTTCGCCTGCCTCTTCCTCTCCCTCATGCTCATCGTGCTCAACAAGTGTGGGCACCACTCCAAGTTCAGCAGCAACCGTGAGTGGGGGGGTGCAGTGTGCCAGCCCGGACACCCTGTCCATGAGGACACCCCGTTTCCTACAGAGGGACACCCCAATTCCTGTAGGGGACACCCCAGTCCTGCAGGGGACGCCCCAGTTTCTGCAGGGGACACCCCGGTTCCTACAGAGGGACATCCCAGTTTCTGCAGGGGACACCCCAATTTCTGTAGGGGACACCCCAGTCCTGCAGGGGACATCCCAGTTCCACAGCTGTGGGGCAGCTGAGTCTGTGCTGGGCCCTGGGGCTGGGCCCTGGCTGGAGGGGGGGTCCTTGTGGGGCAGGGGCCATGGGTGGGGGACCAGAGGTGGGGGAGCACGGGTGGGGGGGACAGCCAACGGAGAGGGGGAACACGAAGGGGTGAAAGTGGCTGGAGGTGACGGATGGGAAGCATGGAGGTGATAGGTGGGGACCATGGACAGGGACAGTGTCTGGGGACGGGTGGGGGGTGCTCCCCCCCCCAGCAGGAGAGGCAGCAGCTGCTAATTCACTCCTGGAATGGATTCAGCCTCTAAATGGGTTTGATCAGGCGGACAGGCCCCCAGGGGCTGCGGGGCAATGCTCGGCAGAGCCTGGCACTGCCTGCACTGGGGGGGGGGGCACGGGACCCCCCCAATGGCCTTGGCCTTGTCCCCATAAGGCTCGGCGGTGCTGGCCCAAGAGGATGACCTGGCCATGTCCCTGCATTTCATGACCCTGGGCAGCAGCCCCCCCTCCTCCTTGGCTGAGAGCAAGCTGGGGGGGCTGAAGAGCAACTTCATCGAGAACCCCCAGTATTTCTGTGACACCTGTAAGTGCTGGGGAGGGGGAGGAACTGGGGGGGGGGGGCATGGTGACCACGGCCCTTCAGCATCTCTCCGTGTCACCCTCGGTTTGAGGGGGGGCACTGATTTGAGGTGTGTGTGTGTGTCCCCAAGGCGTGCACCATGTCCAGCGTCAGGACATTGTGCTGAAGTGGGAGCTGGGCGAAGGCGCCTTCGGGAAGGTGTTTTTGGCTGAGTGCTACAACCTCCTGCCCGAGCAGGAGAAGATGCTGGTGGCTGTAAAGGTGAGGAAGATGGTGGGGGGAGAAGCGATGCCATGGGATTGGGGAAGGGGGGGGGGGGTGTCCGATACAGCGTGCGTGTGTGTGTCCCCCACAACCCCCCAGGTGTTGAAGGAAGTGACAGAAAGCGCCCGCCTGGATTTCCAGCGGGAGGCAGAGCTGCTGACAGTGCTGCAGCACCAGCACATCGTCAAGTTCTACGGGGTCTGCACCGAGGGGGAGCCCCTCCTGATGGTCTTCGAGTATATGAAGCACGGGGACCTCAACCGCTTCCTCAGGTGGGCTGGGGAGGGGGGGAAAAAGGTCCAGCCCAGCCCCCCACCTCCTCATCTCCCCCTCTGGTCCCCTCTGGGGACACCCCCTGGGGTAAAGCTGGGTCCAGCTCTGGGGTCCCCAGCAGCAGGAGGACACGGAGCTGTTGGAGCCATCCCAGAGGAGGAACTGGAGGTGCTGGGAGGGCTGGAGCAGCTCTGGAGCCAGGGGGAGAGAGTTGGGGGTGTTCAGTCTGGAGAAGAGAAGGAGAAGGAGAAGGAGAAGGAGAAGAAGGAGAAGGAGAAGGAGAAGGAGAAGGAGAAGGAGAAGGAGAAGGAGAAGGAGAAGGAGAAGGAGAAGGAGAAGGAGAAGGAGAAGGAGAAGGAGAAGGAGAAGGAGAAGGAGAAGGAGAAGGAGAAGGAGAAGGAGAAGGAGAAGGAGAAGGAGAAGGAGAAGGGAAGGTTCTGGGGAGCCCTTGGAGCAGCTTCCAGGTCCTGAAGGGGCTCCAGGGACCACGAATTGGTTTGGGTTAGAAAAGACCTTTTAGATCATCAAGTCCAACCTAAAGGTTGCTGTGTTTGGGGTAGAATCATCAAATCATGGAACGGTTTTTGTGGGAAAAGCCCTTTCAGATCAGCCCCCCCAACCAGTCCAACCCTGACCCCAGCCCTTTCAGGTCACCCCCAGCCCATGTCCCTCAGCACCACATCTCCAGGCTCTGAAACTCCTCCAGGGATGATGGGGACTCCAGCCCTGCCCTGGGCAGCCTGGCCCAATGTTTGATAACATTTTGGGTGAAGAGGTTTCCTCTGGTATCTAATTTAGCAAACACCCCGTGATTTTGGACAAGGGCCTGGAGGGATGGGATGGGAGGGAAGGGTTTCCAGCTGCAGGAGGGGAGATGGGAGGGAGAAATTCTTTGGGGTGAGGGTGCTGAGCCCCAGGTTGCCCCCAGAAGCTGTGGCTGCCCCATCCCTGGAAATGCTGAAGGTTGGATGGGGCTTAGAGCCCCCTGGGTCTGGATGATCTTCAGTGTGTCCCCCCCCAAACCTTTCCATGATTCTCTGCTCTGCCAGCGCCCAGCAGCTCCCGCTAATGCAGCCGCCTTGCAATATTGATTAGATTATGTGTCTGGGAGGCTTGAAACGTTGGGGGGGGGGAAGATTTGGCTATCAGCAGGAGTGAACAGAGCTGCCAACACAGCCCCCCCAGGTATTGCTGTGAGACGGGGCGGGTGCCAGGGGCAGTGCTGTCCTGGCCACCCGGGGGGACAGGGACGTGGCTTTTATCGTTATTGTGATGGGATTTGGCGTTAATGGTTCTGCCGAGCACAACCCCCCCATGGCCCCCACCATCCTCCTCCTCCTCCTCCTCCTCCTCCCCCTCCCTGATCCCCCCACCGCAGCTGTCAGCACTGCTCAGCATCACCAGGCCCTGGAGGTGTCCACTGGGGTCGTTTACTGCTCCCACACTCCCTGACACGCTTCCACACACCCTGACACGCTTCCACACACCCTGACACGCTCTCACACGCCCTGACACGCTTCCACACACCCTGACACGCTTCCACACAACCTGACACGCTCTCACACGCCCTGACACGCTTCCACACACCCTGACACGCTTCCACACGCCCTGACACGCTTCCACACGCCCTGACACGCTTCCACACGCCCTGACACGCTCCCACACACCCTGACACGCTTCCACACACCTTGACACGCTCCCACACACCCTGACACGCTTCCACACACCCTGACACGCTCCCACACGCCCTGACACGCTTCCCACGCAGGTCCCACGGCCCGGACGCGGCGATGCTGGCGCAGGGGCAGGGGCAGGGGCTGGCTCTCAGCCAGATGCTGCAGGTCGCCCTGCAGGTTGCCTCGGGCATGGTTTACCTCGCCTCCCTCCACTTCGTGCACCGAGACCTGGCCACCCGCAACTGCCTGGTGGGTCACGACCTCCTGGTGAAAATCGGGGATTTTGGGATGTCCCGGGACATCTACAGCACGGACTATTACCGGGTGAGCCGGCGGCTGGGCTGTCCCCCCCCTCCCTCCCCATCGCCCGGGCTCCACTTCGCTCCACACCCCTTCCCACTCGTGTTCCACCGTGGAAGGGACCTTTAAAAGCCATCGCGTGCCGCTGCGCTGTGACCGGGGTCACGCTCGGGTTGCTCAGAGCATCCGGTCCAGCACGGCTTGGATCTGATGGTCCCAGAGGTCCCTTCCAGCCCGGCCGAGTCTGGGATCCCGGGAGGGTTCCGGACCTCCAGAACTCACCCGAACCCCGTGGGACAGCTCAGCCCCGGGCAGGCTGCTCCACCCAACGTCCCCTGGAGCATCTCCGGGGGAGGGGGCAGCTCCCACCCCTCTCAGCATCTCCCCACCCTCAGCCCTGCTCTACGAGGGGGATTTGGGGCTGGGGGCAAAGAGGGGGGGTCCTCACCCCACTGACCGCCCCGTTGCGGGCAGGTGGGGGGCAGGACCATGCTGCCCATCCGCTGGATGCCCCCCGAGAGCATCCTCTACCGTAAGTTCACCACCGAGAGCGATATCTGGAGCTTCGGGGTGGTGCTCTGGGAGATCTTCACCTACGGGAAGCAGCCCTGGTACCAGCTCTCCAACACCGAGGTGAGGGAGGGCTTTGGGGGGGGACAGGGGGGGTGACAGACCCCCCGGGGGGGTTGCTGCTGGGGTGGGGGATGTCTCTCCAGCTCCATCCTTCCTTTTCCCAGGCCATCGAGTGCATCACGCAGGGCCGGGAGCTGGAGCGGCCCCGCGCCTGTCCCGCAGAGGTTTATTCCATCATGCGGAGCTGCTGGCAGCGCGACCCCCACCAGCGCCGGCCCATCCAGGAGATCCACGACCACCTCCAGGCCCTCCTCAAGAGCCCCCCCATCTACCTGGACATCCTGGGATGACACCCACCCCCACCCCACCCCCCTCACCTTCCTCCTCTCCCTAGGCCGCCTGTGGGAGGGGTCCAGACCCTCTCCCCCCTACCCAACGCAGCCCCCTGGACTGATGCCCTGGTGGGGGGGAGGGGGCTGAAGCCTTATTTAGAGGGAGAAATGCCACCCCACCTTGGAGGGGTGGGGGGGACCCCCGAGGCCGTGCCCCCTTGGGGTTGTGGCTCTATTGCAGAGACTTTGGGGGGGGGGGGGATGGGACCCAGCCAAGAGCCCCCTCCCTCAGGACCCAGTCCATGCCAGTGCAGTGTGGGAGGCAGGGGGGGTGCAGGGGGAGTTGGGGACCAACCCGTGGCTTGGCTGCTCCTCTGTCCCCTGGTCCCCACCCCTGGGGACATCACCTGCTCTGCAGTGACAATAAAGTGTCCGGCTCTGCCCCGCTGGAGTCCCCCGTGCCAGGGGAAGAGTTTGGAAAGCGGAATGGGTGGAAAGGGGGAATTTTAGAGCAGGGAGGGGCTGGGAAAGAGGAGCAGGAGGGGGGTTGCTAGCCCAGGGACCCCAGGATGAGGACTGCCCTGGATGCAGGGATGGCTGATTCCCAGGATGATGGGTGCCAGGGGTGCAGGGTGACGGCCCCGGGATCATGGGCCACTGTCCCCAGCCCCCTGGGCCACTGTCCCCAGCCCCGAGGGGGAATTTTGGGCTGTGCCACCTTGTGCCTGCTCAGCCAAACCCCTGGCCTGGACATCTGTGTCCCTTTGCCAAGGGGTCCAGAGGGGGGTGGGATGTGACATAGCGGCACAAAGTCGTCCCCCCCCCCCCCCCCTTCGGAGCTGGGGTGTTATCACATGCCCTGGAGCATCCACTCCATCAGCCTGCCCGGGCTCCGGGTAATGGCCGAGCCCTGGATCTGCCCCTAATGGAGCTGAATTGATTACATCTGGCTAATTAGGCACTGCAGCCAGGGCCCTGCCGGCTCCTTTTGTTACCCCAGATAAGCCAGGAAGGGGAAACTGAGGCAGGGTGGGAGGAGCTGGGGGAACCCAGAGACACCCCCAGCCCCCTAAATTCCACAGCAGGGCTGGATCCAGCCCCCAGTGCCGGACCCCTCCAGGGTCAAGCCTGGGATATGGGCAGGATTTAGCCCCCCTGGAAGGACAGCTGCCCCCCACCCCCTCCCTCCCCTTCTTCCTCGGGGTCTCGCTAATCGCTGCTGATTTATGGCTTTGGTTTGGTTGGTTCGTGTTGGGTTTTTTTTCCCCACTTATTTAATTTGACAAAGGAACAAGATTAGAACCTCGAGATTTTCCAGCCCCCTGCTGCAGGTTGCTGCAGAAAGATGCTCCAAAAAAGGACACCCTGATGACACGCCCCCCACCCCCCCCCCCCTCCCTCCCCTTACCTGCTGGGCTTTGCCCCAGCCGTGCCTCAGTTTCCCCCATGGGGGGGATTTCTTTGCCTCAGTTTCCACCCCCCCCACACCGAAGGTGGTCAGGGAAGGGTTAAGCCACGCACCTCCCTGAAGGGTTCAGCCCAGATTGATTTTATACACACACACATATATATATATATACACATATAACCTGTGTATCCCCCTTTCTCAGTGTCTCCATTTCCCCTGCTCCGGGGGGAGCGGTAATGGACTCTGGCAATGAGGTAATTAACGACTCCCCCGCCCCGGGGGCACCGCTAACGAGGGTTAATGAGGGTCTGGGGGCGGCGGTCCGCCCCTCCCCATCCTGCCTCTTGTAGCCAACCGCCATGAGTTAGTGGCCCATCCTGCAGAGCTGTGTCCCCCGTGCTTGCCTCCACCCCCCCAAAAAAAAAGGATGGGGTGGTTGGTTTGGGGTGTATCGGAACGGGGGGGGTCACAGGCCCGGGGGTCTCCGGAGGTGGGGGCTTAGTCCTGGGTGGACCGCACACAGCCCCCCCCTACCCCTACTTGGGGGGCTTCCAGCCCTGAGGTTTCTGGGGGGAGCTGAGAACTGACCAGACCCCACTAAGTGCACTTGGGGGGGGTTTACAGCCCTGGGGGTTTCGGGGGGGGGGGGGGGGCGGGCAGGGGAGGCTGAGCACTGGTGTACTCCACAGAGCCCTCCCCCTAATTGCACTGGTGGGTCTCCAACCCTAGGGGTCTCGGGGGGGGGGGGAGGGGCTGCAAAACCCCCTCAGCGCTGAGGCGCAGCTGAAGTGCCACTGAATGTCCCCAAGCAATATTCCCCCCCCCCCCGGAGACACTTTATTTAAGAGCATCAGAGGGGGGGGGCTCACTTCCACCCCAGAGCTTCTGGGACATCCCTAGTCCGGATGTCCCCTCTTGTCCCGGCCCCCATGTCCCACCCCGCAGCCCCTGTCCCCCCCCCCAGCTCCGGGAGGCACCGGACCCCCGGCTGCGGGTGGGATGAATTCTAATGGAGCCCTGGAGTGTGGGGGGGGGGGGAAGGGGGAGTGTGTGTGGGGGGCATCTGAGCCACGGTGAGACATGGAAATCATTCTGAGTGATTAGAGCTATTACGGTAACGAGGGGAGGCAATTAACGGCGCCTCGACAGCGCGTGAGGATGGCTAATGTAGCCGAGGGGGGGGGGAGAGGAGGGATGGAGAGGGGGGGCATACATGGTGCTGGACTGCCTGGGTGGGGGTCCTGGGATGGGGGTGACACGTGGCTGGGATCCCAGGATAAGGGGGACAACATCCCGGCCCCACATCCCGGGATCCACGCCCCCCGCCCCCCCCGGTGCTGCTGATAAGATAAAGCCCCCCCCCCGAGAAACCTCCTGCCGGGGGTCCCATCCACTCACACCTCCCCCCCCCCCTCCCCAGGATCCCCGGGCTCCGTGGTTGCCAAAAGGTCGGGGGGGTGGGCGCAGCCCCCTGCCCTCGGCCCTGCCACGCAGAGCCCCCCCCCGGTCACTGGTGGGGGGGGAGCAGAAGGTTACACAGGGAAAGCAGGGACAGAATTTGGCCGAGGGGGGAGTTCCCACGGACCCCTCCCTACCCAGCGGCCTCCGGCGCTGTTGTTGGTCCAAAACTCGCTGGTTTGGGGCCAGCAAAGGAAAAAAAAAAAAAAAAAACACAAGAAAAAAAAAAAAAGAAAAAAAGCAAAAAAGCAAAAAAGCGCCCCAACCCCCGATAATCATTATTATTATTCTTTTTTTTCCCTTTTCCGTCGTTGTCTCCGTGTCCAAACTTCCTGAGCGCGGCTCCGGGCCCTCCCTCCGCTTCCGACGGGCGCCCCGCACCCTCCCGGCCGAGCCCCGCACCAGGGTCCCCCCCCGGGGCCATCGCCCCCCGGGCCTTGCCTGCGGCCCCCGGCCAGGTGAGTGTCCCCCTCCCCTCTGCGGGACATCCCCCGGGGGGGGCTTTGGGGGCTTGGACTCGGGCCACCCCTGGGGGATGCCGGGACCGCAGGGACTGTCCCCAGGAGCGGGGAGGAGATGTGGCGGGGTCAGGGGGGGTGGCGGGGGATAGCGGAGGGGGGGGACATCCCGCGGTGACCCCATTGCTGACCCTGATCCTCGCCCCCTCTCATTCAGCCCCCCCGGCAGAAAACGCATCCCGGGGCAGAGGGAGAGGCTCAGGGGGGGGGTCCGGCCCCATGGCTCCCCGGCCCCCATTCCTCCCCCCCCCCCATTTAGCACCTTGTCACCGCTGGGCCATTGTCCCCATCCCGCCGGGGGGTGCTGGGGAGCATTTTGGGGGGGGGAAGCGTCGGCTCTTGGGGGGGGGAGGGTCTCTTGCTATTCCCGCGGTGCTCTCCCCCTCCTCCCTTTTCCTCCCAGCGGTTCCAGGTCTTGGCTGAGGCCCCCAGAGCTCCCATTCCCGACCCCCACCCCAAATTGCCCCCCAGCAGGGCCCGGCAGCGGAGCCATGGGGACAGCTCGGGGGGGGGGGGGGGGATCCGGGCACTGCCCCCCTGGGAGGCTCCAGGGGCTGAGCAGTGAATTCTGTCCCGCCTCCTCACCCCCCCGATCCAGAGAGGGAAACGGAGGAAATTTTCCCACTTAAAGGATTTTTCTCCCGCCCTCCATCCCCTCATCCGGCCCCAAAATGTGTCACGAGGGGGAGATGTGACACTGGGGGTGACACTGGGGTGTCCCGCAGCCAGGAAGCTTCCCTAAATCCAGCTGTGCCGACCAGGAAACCTCTGTTTCCTTCCCCACTCGGGCCCCCCAGAGGGGGGGTCGGCTCTGAAACCCGGCTTGGGGGGCTCGGGGGGGAGTGGGAGCCTCCAGCCTGGCCCTGATCCCTGGGTTGAGTAAGAAACTGCCGGATCCAGGAAATAAGCAAAAATGGGTTGAAAGGGGGCCACGAAGCCACCCCCCCTGCTCCATCCCGGGTATACAGACACACCCCCACCCCCCCTCGGCACCCCGAGTACTCCCCCCCCCCCCACTGCCGGGCTGGGAGAAAGTCCCAGATGCAGCCCTAGGCTGAGGCTGGGGGGGGGGGGGCATGCCTCAGTTTCCCCTGTGGGAGCAGCGGGGTTGGGATGTTTGGATGGCTTCAGGAATGTTGGATCCAGCCCTGAGGGTGGGTGGGGAGTGGGAATGGGGCGAGGCGATGGGGAGGGGGGGTGGAAGTGGCCCTCTCCTTGATGTCCCCCCCGCTGTCCCCAGGCAGGATGGTGCTGCGGGCCCTGGCACTGGCCATGCAGGCCTGGCTACTGGCCACCCTCCGCCCCGGGGACCCCAATGTCTGCAGCTACTGGGAGAGGTAGGAGTGAGCGGGTGGCACTTGGGGGGGGGGGTGGCAGTGGGACCCCCCCGGGTCTTGGTGTCACCTTCTTGTCAACTCCTGCCCCAGCTTCCCGGTGACAGTCAAGGAATCCTTCACCAAACCCCACATCGTGTCCTCGGGGGAGCCCTGTCCTGCCCCCCCCCTGCCCTGCCTGCACCAGAGGTGGGACCCCCCCCGGGGGGACTGAGGGGATCCCTGGGGTCATGGGGGAGGTGTGAGGGGGGTGTCCTTACAGGAGGACCCCAAGACCGGGGGGTCGGGGGGCTGTGAAGCTGTAGGAGGTCCCCAAGGTCATGGTGTGTGTGTGTGTGTGTGTGTGTGTGTGTGTGTGTGTGTGTGTGTGTGTGTGACCCCCCCAGGGTGCCCCCAGGGCCATGGGGGGGGGTGTGGGGGGGATGTCTGTCCCCTTCAGGGTGTCCCCATGGCCGTGGGGAGCTGGAAAGGGAGAAGGAGGGGGGGCTGTCCCCAGGCTGACTGCTCGGGGGGGGGTGCAGGCTGCTGTACCGCACCGAGTACCGGCAGAGCATCCGGACCGAGCACCGCCGGCGGTACCAGTGCTGCCAGGGCTACTACGAGAGCCGCGAGGCGTGTGTCCGTGAGTGGGGCTGGGGGGGGGGAAAGGGGGTGGGGGGGTACACGGGGACCCACGGCTCAGCCACAGCCCCCCCCGTGTGTCCCCGCAGCGCGTTGCAGCCAGGAGTGTGTCCACGGGCGGTGCGTGGCACCCGAGCGGTGTCACTGCGAGCCCGGCTGGAGGGGACAGGACTGCTCCAGCGGTGAGGGGACAGCGGGGACACGGCGGGAGGGGGGGGGGGGGGGGGGGGAATCTACGGGATGAGGGGTGACATCTGGGGAGGCACGGGGTGTGACGTGAGGGGGCACACGGGACTGGGGTGGGGATGGACACAGACACGGAGCCGACCCGGGCGGGAGGGAGCGGAGCGGGGTCACTGCCAGCCGGGGTGGGGGGGACAGGACTGCCGCAGGGACAGCGGGGACATGAGGGGGTGACACGGCTGTTCACCCCCCCGCAGAGTGTGATGAGCGTTCCTGGGGGCCGGGCTGCCAGCGCCGCTGCGATTGTCACCACGGGGCCCCCTGTGACCCCCTGAGCGGGACCTGCTCCTGCCCCCCCGGCTTCACCGACCCCCAGTGTCGCCAGTCCTGTCCCCCCGGCACCTACGGGGAGGGCTGTCACCTGTCCTGTCCCTGCCACCACCAGGCCCCCTGCAATGCCTCCACCGGTGCCTGCCTCTGCCCCCCCGGGCTGGCCGGACCCCTGTAAGTAGGGGCTCGGTGTCCCCCTACCCTCACCCCCCCGGCTGGGGATCCTGCTCATCCCCCTCCCTACACCCTCCAGCTGCGAGGAGCCCTGCCCCCAGGGGACACCCTGTGACACCCCCTGCCCCTGCCAGAACGGGGGCATCTGCCACCCCCCCGGCTCCAACACCTGCATCTGTCCCCACGGCTGGATGGTAGGTGGGCTGTGACCCCCCCCCCAGCACACACACACATTCCTCCCCATTTCCTCCCTGCCTCAGTTTCCCTTGCTGATCCTGTGTCTCCTTGGCAGGGGGAGATCTGCTCCGTGCCCTGCCCCCCCGGGCGCTTCGGGCCCGGCTGCCGGGGGGAGTGTCACTGTCACAACGGGGGACAGTGTGACCCCCGCGGGGGACAGTGCCAGTGTGCCCCGGGCTTCACCGGAGAGCAGTGAGGAGGGGGCACAGGGCAGGGGGGGTTGGCATGGGAGGTGACAGGGGGTGGGGGGGCAAGGGTGTGGGGGAGCAGGGGGATGGGGGGCACAGGGGGATTGGGGACAAGGGGATCGGGGGGGACAGGAACAGCTGCCACGTGGGAACAGGGGCACAAGGGTCTGGGGGTGCAGAGGGAGGGGGCGCTCAGGGGGTACGAGGGTGGCAGGGGGTGTGCGTGGGGAAGGGGCACACGGGGGGGACAGGGGGGACACACACCCCAGCCAGCCCAGCTCCCCAGGCCTGCTGGGGAGTAGGGGGGCAGGGGATGCTCTGGGAAGCCCCCTCCCCATCCTCTGGCGGGGCCGGGTCCCCCCCTGCAGGTGCCGGGAGCGGTGCCCGGTGGGGCGGTTCGGGCAGGACTGCCGGGAGAGCTGCGACTGTGCCCACGGGGGACAGTGCTTCCACGTGGATGGGGGCTGCCTCTGCCCCCCCGGCTTCCAGGGCCCCCGCTGCCAGGACCCCCACTGCCTGCCCGGCCTCTACGGCCTGGGCTGCCAGAGCCGCTGCCTCTGCCACCCCCAGCACAGCCAGAGGTGGGACCCCCACCCACCCTGGGTACCCGCAACACCCCCAGACCCCACAGCACCCTTGCCCAACCCCACAGCACCTACATCTTCTCCCCCCCTCCCCCAGCACCCTTGTTTCCCACCCAGCACCCTCATCTCCCCCCAAAACTCCCATCCCCCCCATCACCCTCCCCCCTCAGCACTCCCCCCCCTCAGCACTCCCATCGCCCCCAAAACTCGCCCCCCCCCCCCCCCAGCACTCCCACCTCCCTAGCACCCCCTGGCTACCCACAGCACCCCCATCTCCCTCCCCCCCCCCCAACAACCCCCAACACCTCCAGCATTCCCCCCAAAGCACTCCCCCCCAAGCAGGAGCCTTTCCAAAGCCCCTTCCCAGCACACCCAGTACCCCACACTGGTCGCCCTGGGGTGCTGAGCGGGTGCCCCCTCCCGTTGTGTCTTTGTCCCCCAAGCTGTCACCCCCTCCTCGGGGACTGTGTCTGCCACCCGGGCTGGGCAGGGCTCTTCTGTAACCAGAGCTGTCCCCCGGGCTCCTTCGGGGGGGGCTGCCTGCAGTCCTGCCTCTGCCTGCACGGGGGGGTCTGTGATGGGACCACCGGACACTGCCAGTGCCCCCCCGGCTACACGGTGTGGGGTGCGGGGGTGCGGGGGGGCTTGGGGCAGCACGAGGAGAAAGGGGGGGGGGGGAGGTGTGAGCAGCCCCATGGATGGGGAGAGGAGGGGGTGGGGAGGTTGGGGGGGGGGTCCTCGGAGAGCACTCTAGGTGGTCCAGGGTGGGAACTTGGGGTCTGGGTGGTCCTGGGAGGGGGGGGGGGTTGAGTGGCCCTTTGGGGGCAATTGGGGTTTTGGGTTATGTCGTGGGGAGTGTGAAGGTCTGGGTGGCCCTGCGGGGGTGGGGAAAGTGGGGGTCTGGGTGGTCCTGGGGGGAGCTTGGGGGGTCTGGAGCTTGCCCAGGGCTCTGGGCATTCTTTGGAGGGGTGGAGGGGGTCGTGGGTGTCCTGGGGAGGGGGGCAGGGTGGGGGTCAGGGCAAGCTCCGGGACAGCTTGGGAGTCCCTTGGGAGAAGGGGATTTTTGGGGTCACCCCCTCTCCCTCCAGCACCAGGATGCCAGGAAGGGTCCCCGGCCCTGAGGGGGCGGGGGTCTCCTGGCTGTCCTCAAGCCTTTGTGTGGTGTCCCCCCCACCCCAGGATGAGCACTGCTCCTCCCTCTGCCCCCCCGACACTTTTGGGGTGAACTGCTCAGGGGTTTGCTCCTGCCAGCACGCCCTGGGCTGCTCCCCCCTTGACGGCTCCTGCCTTTGCAAGGAAGGTGGGTGCACGCTGCTGGGGGGCACGCGTGGGGGGGGGGAGGGGGTCCCGTCCCTGTGCCCACCCTCCTGTCCCCCCCCTCGCCCCCCAGGCTGGCACGGCCCCAACTGCTCCACCCCGTGCCCCCCTGGCACTTGGGGTCCTGGCTGCAATCGGAGCTGTGACTGCGCCGGGGGGGCTCCCTGTGACCCCCAGAGTGGGATCTGCCGCTGCCCCCCCGGCTGGCAGAGCCCCCGCTGCCTGCAGCCCTGCCCGGTGAGTCCCCCCGGACACCCTCTCCCCTCCCCTCCCGGGGGAGTCCACTGATAACATCCCTGTGACACTGACCCACCCCCCCCCCATTGACCTGTCCCCAGAACCCCCCCCACCAAACTGTCGTCCCCCCCTGGATTGTCCCCCTCCCCACTGTATATTGCCCCCCCCCCCCCCCGGATTGTCCCCATCCCCATTGTATATTGACCCCTCCCCCGGGTGTCCCCCCCGTCACCGACCCCCGGAACTGTCACTGTGTTGTGTGTGTGTCCCCCCCCCCGCAGAACGGGACGTTTGGGGGGGGCTGCAGGCAGCGCTGTGACTGTGCCCACGCCGATGGCTGTGACACGGTGACAGGACAGTGCCACTGCCTGCCCGGATGGACAGGTACGGGGAGGGGGAGGTGACACTGGGAAGATGGGGGGGGAATTGTCCCCACTGTGCCCCCCCCTCCTCCCTCGTGTCTCCCCCCTCCCCATTGCTCCTCCTTGCAGGGCTGCGGTGCAAGCAGAGCTGTCCCCCTGGCTTTTGGGGACGGGGGTGTCACTCGTCCTGCTCCTGCCGTAACGGGGGCACCTGCTCCCCCCGGGATGGGTCCTGCACCTGCCCCCCCGGCTACCGGGGTCCCGCCTGCCAGCGCCGTGAGTCTCTGTGCCCCCCTCCCATTGCACCTCGCTTCTCCCTCAGCCCCTTTGCCCCCCCCCCTGGGCTGAGGCCGGACACGCTCGTGTCACCTTAGCCTGTCCCCCCGGCCGCTACGGCCCCCGCTGCACCCTGAGCTGCTCCTGTGCCAACGGCTCCGCCTGTCACCCCCAAAACGGCTCCTGCCTCTGCCCCCCCGGCTGGGGGGGACCCCACTGTGCCCAGCGTGAGGGGGGGGACGGGGGTGGGGGGAGTGGGGGTCCCGAGGGGATGGGGGGAGAGTCCTGGGGTGACAAGGGGAGGGAGGGGGGGTCCCGGGGGTCTGAGGGATCCTGGGATGCCCCATGGGGGGGTTGGGGGGTGGTCCTGGCAAAGTGGGGAGGTTTGGGTGCATGGCAGGGTTTGGGGGGGCTGAGGGGGATGGGGTGGTCCCCGGGAGTCTGGGGGTTCCCAAAGGTCTGGGGAGTTGTGGGGTGGGGGGACAGTGGGTCTGACCTCACCTTCCCTCCCCCCCCTCAGATTGTGGTCCTGGGGGGCTGCCTGTGCCAGCACGGGGGGGATGTGTCACCGTGTCACCCCCTTGAGGGGACCTCTCACTGCCCGGGAGGCTGCACCCTCACCCAGACAGAGGGGCCAAGGGGGGAACAGCCTGGGACCCCCACCCCTCCCCAGCCCAATATGCCCAGTAAGGAGCTCCAGGGGCTCCCAGTATGGAGATAGAGGGGCCCAGCGTGACCAGTATGGAGCCACAGTGGCCCAGTGTGGAGCTAATTGGGTCCCTGTCCCCCCGTCTGTCCCCCCCCCCCCCCAGCGACCCCCGAGCAGCCCTACACCGTTGTGCCGGCACCCCCGGCAACCTACAGCTCCCCGGGGCTGGTGCTCAGCCTGGTGGCCCTGGTGGCCCTCTTGGTGGCCGTGGTGGCCCTGTCCCTGTGGTACCGTCACCGTCAGAAGGGGAAGGCGAGCAGGCCCCTGGCTGTGGCTTACATGGCCGGACAGACGGACACCTCCGACTACGTGGTGCCAGGTGAGTGAGGAGGGGACAGCGGGGACAGCAGGGACACGGCCACAGCGCTGCTGTCCTGGCTGTCCCCGGGGCTGATGGATGTCCCCAGATGTGCCACCCGGACACCACCCACACTACTACTCCAACCCCAGCTACCACACACTGTCCCAGTGCCCCCCCAGGGACAGGGCTGGAGCTGGCAAGGTATGGGGACAGGGGACATGGGGGGGACAGGGGACAGGGGGGGGACAGGGGACATGGGAGGGGGGACAGGGGACATGGGGGGGGACAGGGGACATGGGAGGGGGGACAGGGGACATGGGGGGGACAGGGGACATGGGAGGGGGAGGGGACATGGGAGGGGGGACAGGGGACATGGGGGGGGACAGGGGACATGGGGAGGACAGGGGACATGGGAGGGGGGACAGGGGACATGGGACATGGGAGGGGGGACAGGGGACATGGGGGGGACAGGGGACATGGGAGGGGGGACAGGGGACATGGGGGGGACAGGGGACATGGGAGGGGGGACAGGGGACATGGGGGGGACAGGGGACATGGGGGGGACAGGGGACATGGGAGGGGGGACAGGGGACATGGGGGGGACAGGGGACAGGGGGGGGACAGGGGACATGGGAGGGGGGACAGGGGACATGGGAGGGGACAGGGGACATGGGAGGGGGGACAGGGGACATGGGAGGGGGACAGGGGACATGGGGGGGACAGGGGACATGGGAGGGGGGACAGGGGACATGGAGGGGGGGAACACGGGGCCGGAGGGGGACATGGCAGTGGTGACACGAGGCATGGCAGGGGGACGCAGGGCACCGTGCTGGGTGTGGTGTCCCCTGCACGTGGTGCTGTGACCCTCCTGTCCCAGCTGTCCCCTCTGCTATCTCCAGGTCACTGTCACCCAGAGACCCCTCGCCCCCCTTGGCCCTGTGACATTGCCACCCGACTGGAGGCACCTGGGGTCACCAAGGGGTGAGGGGGCTGGGGGGGGGGGGGGGGTTGGCAGCTCCTGGGGGGCACTTGGGTCCCCTCCCAGCTCCAGATGCAGCAGGAAGGGCTGGGGGGGGACAGGGACCCAGATGTGTCCCTTCCAGGAGAGCCCCTGGGGAGGAGTTACAGCCAGGGCTGGGACCTGGGGGACCCCGAGGAGAAAGGTGGGGGGGGGGGGGGGGGGGGCACACATCAGCTGCATCCAGGCCTGGCCTGGGACACAACTGGGGTTCCCCCTTACCCAGGGGAGACCCTTCCCCAACTCTTTCTTCCCCAGACCCCCCCTCGGTGGGGCTCGGGGACAGCGCCAGCTCCCTGGCCGGTGAGAATCCCTACGCCACCATCAGGGAGCCCCCGGCCCGCGGCCCCCCCGAGGGCAGCTACATGGAGATGAAATCCCCCGTGAGGAGGGAAATGTCCTACGCCGAGATCCGGACGCCTGAGGAGACCCCCCCGGAGGGTACGGGCTCAGATCCGCCCCCGGTGATGGGGTCTGGGGGTGTCTGGGGGGGCTCGGGAGGGGTCTCTGGTGACAGAGCCTGAGAGGCCCTGGGAGGGACACGGGACCAGTGAGGGGGTTCCTGGTTTGGGGAGGGGGGGGGTGTCCCTGGGGGATGGGGGACGTGGCCTTGGTGACAGGGGCCGGGTGGCCCCCGGGGGGGTGGGGTTGGGGGGAGGAGGGCAGGGTCCCTTTCAGGCTTTTCTTGTCCCCACAGAGCGTGGCCCCGCGACGGCTGAAGGCGTCACCCCCCCAGCCCCCCGCAGCCATTACGACTCCCCCAAGAACAGCCACATCCCCTGTCACTACGACCTGCCCCCCCCCCCGCTACCCCCCGCCATCCCCCCCCAGGCACCGCTGAGGGCACCCCCGGCCCGGGGGGGGGGATTGGGGTGTCCTGGGGCTGTCCCTGTCCCCCAATAAAGGTGTGAATGGGGCTGCTCCCCGGGCTGCGGACTCGGAGGGGGGGACACACGAGGGGTCCCGGGGGGACACAGAGCAGCAGTGGGGGGGGGCCGTGGGACCAGTAATGCCCAGTACAGGCAAGAAATAACCCAGTACAAGCCCAGTAATAGGTCAGTGGTAGCCCCAGTAAGGGCCCAGTTACGGCCCAGTGCTCCCATTTGTCCCAATCCCAGAAATCCGTCCCGGGGATGAGGCCCCGCCCCTTCCCAGCAAACCACGCCCCCTTCCTCACGACCCCGCCCATCGCCTGCACGGACCCCGCCCCTTCCCTGCAGGCCCCGCCCCTTCCCGCAACACCCGCCCCACGGCTGATGGCCACGCCCCTTGGCCATGACCACGCCCCATCGATCGATCCTTTGGTCCCGCCCCTTGACCATGACCCCGCCCCTCGCTACCCAGGCCCCGCCCCTCACTGCCCAGGCCCCGCCCCTCGCCCCGCGTCCTGCGCGTGCCGGTTGCCAAGGGCCCAGGAGGAGGAGGAGGAGGAGGGGGGGGCACGACCGGACCCGGACCCCCCTGGGACCCCCCCGGACAACAGGACCACCCCCCCCCCTCCCCGTAGGGCCCTTTGTCCCTGGGACACCCCCTCACCCCCCCGGGACCCCCATAGAGCCTTGGGCCCCCCCCCCAGCCTGCACAAGGGACACCCCTAACCCACCCCCCCCCCCACCCAGGGACCCCACCGGGACCCCCCCAGAGCCCTGGGACCCCTCCCTCAGCCATACAGGGACCCCCCCTCGGGCTCTAGGACACCTCTCCCACCTCCATAGGGACCCCGCTGAGACCCCCATAGACCCCGGGGACCCCTCCTCACCCCATAAGTCACTGCCCCCCCCCCCCCCCCCCCTCCCCAGGGCCACCCCTCATAGGGGTCTCATAGGGCCTTGGGACCCCCTCCCGTATAGGGACCCTCAGCCCCCAGTGGGGAGGTCCGGGTGGGTGCTGGGGGGGGCAATAAGCCCCCTCCCCCGGTGTGTGCCCCCCCCAGCTCTGGGCCATGAGGCGTCGGGGAGAGCGGACCCCCAAGGAAGAGGAGGGGAAGGGGGAGCAGAGCGCAGGTGAGACCCTAACCCCCCAAGCAGGGTTGTGGGGGGTGTTGGGGGAAAGGCTGGGGAGGGGGTTTCCCTCATGTGTGCCCCCCCCCAGAGGACTATCAGTGCACCGGCCTCCTGGAAGTGGACTTCCCCGAGCTCTGCGCCCGCGCTGGTGTCACCGGTGTCCCCAAAGTCACACCCCGCCCCTCCCCCAGCTTCCCTGCGGATGGTGAGGGGGGGTCGAGGGGTCGGGTGTTCCCACAGACTCTTCCCCCCCCCCCCATAGCTCCCCAAAAATCACCTGTGCAGCTTCCCTGTGGATGAGGAGGGGGTCGGGAAGGTCCCCACAGACTCGGATTCCCCCATGGGGTGGGGGTCCCAGTGAGGGGGGGGGAGGAGGTCCCTATGGGGGCGAGGAAGCTCTCAGGTATTGGGGGGGGGGCACGAGCGTCACTATGGGGGTCTTCATGAGGGGTTCCAGGGCTGGGGCAATCGGGCGATCCTTGGAGGGGGGGCGGTGGTTCCCGGCTGGGAACTGGGTGGGTGGGTGGGTGGGGGGGTTCCTGGGGAGTGGTCCCAATGCTGGAATGTCTCTGGGTGCTCCCACTCTGGCCGTGCCCTCTTCCACCGCGAGTGGGGAGGGGGAAGAGTCTGTGGGGACCCCCTCTGAAACCCCTCCCCCGGGCCCCCTCCCGCAGAGGAACCCGAGGAGCCGGGTCTAGGGGGGGTCCTGGCCCGCATCGAGCACAAGTACCGTTCCCTCCAGCCCCGCCTGGAGGTGGAGGGGGACCCCCAGGACCCCCGCACCGCCCGCGCCCTCTTCCTGAGAGGTGGGTCCTGGGGGGGGCAGTGAGGAGAATCCCCCCCCGCACCCAGACACGAGGAGTGCCTGGAAATCAGCGTGTCAGGGGTCCCACGGGGCGGTCCTCGGGTGCGGGGGGCCCTGTGCGGGTGAAGGAGGCTGTCCCAGGGTGGGGAGGAGGGGGGGGGCACGGGTGATTTGTGGGGGTTTCCTTGGGAGGGTTCAGAGCTTGGAGGGAGGGGTCTGTGAGGGTCCCATGGGGTAGGGGGAGGTCTCCCTTGGGGTTTCCCACGGCTGGGGGGCCCTGGGGAGGTCTCACAGTGGGTGAGGGGCCTATGAGTGTCCCTGTGGGAGGATTGCAGAGGGGGGGGGTGTCCCTAGAGGGGGTGTCCCTGGGGGTCTCTTCGGAAGTCCCTATATGGGCGGGGGTCCCTGTCCGGCGGTTCCCTCGCTCCTCGCCGTGCCCGCTCACTCGGGAGGGGCCCAGACACAGTGGGGGGGGGGCGGCACGGGGGGGTGGGGGTGTTCGTCCTTCCCTCTCTGCTCTATTCCCCCCTCCTCGCCCCCCCCCCCGCAGGCTGGAAGCTGGAGGAGGAGGTGCTGGGGGTCCTCAGCCGGTGTTTGCCCTCCCTGAGCGGGCTGCAGGCAGTGCAGTGAGTGCGGGCAGGGGGCGGGTGGGGGGTGTACGGATTCCCCCCCCCTCCTCTATGGCCCCTTCCCACCCCCGACCCTCTGTTTGTGCCCCCCCCCCCCCAGCCTCTGGAACGTCCCGCTGCCCGAGGGGACGCTCCCAGCGCTGGTGGCACTGCTGGGACGCTGCCCCCGCCTGCGGTACGGCCTGGGGGGGCTCACAGGGTTCATCAGGGATAATTGGGGTGCCGGGGGGAGGGAGGGGGGGGTGGGGGTGTCATTAATACCCCTAGTGGGAGTGCGTGTCCCTCCGCAGGACATTCAGCCTGGAGGGGACCCCCATGCCCGAGGCGGCTCTCCCGACCCTGCTGGGCAGCACCAGCACGTGAGTGGGAGCCCCCCCCCTCCCGGGACCGCCCGCTGCGTCCCCAGCCTCCCCCTCTGCCCCCCCCCTCCTGCACCGAGCCCCCAGCCCCCTTCCCTTAACCCCCCTCTTCGTCAGGAAGCCCCCCCCATCCCCATCCCCGGGTGCCGGCAGCTGCCCGTGCCCCCCCCCCCAGGATCTCCCACCTTTCCCTGCGCTGTTCCCAGTTGGGGGACGCGGCCGCGGAGCTGCTGGGGGGGCTCCTGTCCGCCCCCTCCGGGCCCCCTCCCCGCCTCGTCTCGCTCGTCCTCAGCTTCAACCGCATCTCGGACCTGGGGGTCAGCTACATCGCTAAGGTGGGGGGGGTTCTGGGGGGTGGGGCAGAACTGGGTGCCCCCCCCCCCCCCACCTCTCCGGCACCCATCGCCCCCCCCTTCCCCCCCCTGCCCAGGGGTTGCGCTTGAATCGGTCGCTGCTGTCCCTGTCTCTCGCCAACAACGACATCGGCGACTCGGGGGCTACCAGCCTGGCCGAGGTGGGTGCCCCCCCCCTCCCCATTTCCTCCCCTGGGAGTGGGGGTCCTGAGCCGGTGCTTGCACACCCGGGAAGCTCCACTGCCCCCCCCCCCGCAGGTCCTGGGACCCTTCGCCCTGACCCACCAAGAGGTGGTGCAGAGGAGGCGGCTGCTCTTGGCCCTGGGACGGTCCCTCACGGTGAGAGCCCCTTATTTGGGGGGGGTCCCCACTTTGGGGGTGTCCCCTCACCCCAGAATTCCCCAGGGACCCATTTTGTAGGGGGCTCCGTTCCCTCCCGCTCTCCAGCCAAGGGGAGAGGGTCCCGGGGGAGGGGGCGTGAGGGGGCCCTGAGGACCCCCGCCCCCCCCCCCCCCTTTGCAGACGCTGAAGGGGCAGAAAGAGCGAACCCAGAGCCTGCGCGGAGTCCCCGACAGGTTGCTGCCGGGCAAACTGGGCAAGACCACCCCCAAGAAGAAGGTGAGGAGGGGGGAGGCAGGGGGGGAGATACCCGGTGCTCCCAGGCTGCGGGGCCGGGCCGTGCCTCAGTTTCCCCACCCTTTGCTGTGCGGGATGGGCTGGAAGCTTCTGCTGCCTCCCTTGCAGGAGCCGCCACGGAAGGAGGAAACCCGGCAGCCCAAAAAGGGTGAGTGAGGGGGGGGGGAATCTCGGGGTATGGGGGGGGAATCTCGGGGTATGGGGGGGGGGAAGCTGTGCCCGGCTCAGCCCCCTCACCCCCGTTCTTTCCCTCTGCAGCACCGGAGCCCAGACCCGCCCGGAGCAAAGAACCCAAACCCAGCGGCCAGGAGAAGGCGGAGGTGGGGGGGGGGCAGACAGGGAAAGGGAGGGGGTACGGTACAAACTCTTGGGGGGGGGGGGGGGAGAAGGGAAGCTGGTTTCCCGCCCTGCTTCAGGACATCCCCCCCACCCCCCCTCCCGTGTCCAGGGTCCGGATCCGCTGGAGGGGCCGCAGGCGCTGCTGGAGGAGGTGCGGGAGGGGCCGGGGGGGAACCTGCTCCTCCCGGGGAATCGGGCGCTGCTCAACCTCAACCTCAGCCGTGAGTGCCTGGGGGGGGGGGGGGGGAAGCTCCTCCCCACCTCTGTCACGACAGACTCCTCCCCCCCCTCCACGTGTGTCACGACAACTCCTCCTCCCCCCCCCCCCCAGACAACCACGTCTCGGAGCGGGGTTTGGCCGCGTTCCTGGCGGCGCTGGAGCAGCAGCAGCAGCAGCAGCAGGAGGGCTCGGGGCGGGGGGGGCTCCGCTGCCTCTCCCTGGGGGTGAGTGCCATGGGGCGGGGGTCCCTGTGGGGCTGGCACTGCCCTGGAGCAGGTCCTGATCCCCCATTCCCCAGGGGAACCGCATCCCCCCCACCAGCCAGGCTCTGGGGAGGCTCCGGGAGCTGCTGCCCTGGGACCCCCAGAGTTTGGGGGGCCAGGACCAGGAGGAGGAGGAGCAGGATTTGGGCACCTGACCCCCCCCTACCCGGCGCTCCCTTCCCCGTTTTACCTTCCCCCCAAATAAACTCCCTCGGCACTCCTGGCTCTATTATATATAATATATATAATCAGCCTCCCCCGCGTTGGGCCTCGCCCGAGAAGGAGGGGGGGGGGGGGAAGGAGATGAGACCCCCCCGGCTCCCCCCCGGTTGTCCCCTGGGGTCACCGATTGTTCCCGGTGTCCGTGTGTCCCCCAACTGCTCCGTGCCCCCCGTTCCCCCGGGCAGGGGGGGGTCCCGGTGGGTATTTACAGGGTGGGGAGGGGGGGGGAGGGTGGCACGTTAGGTACATATTTATAGGGGGGGGGAGAGCGGGGGGCGCAGCACGGAGAGGAACAGAACAAAGTGCATTTATACAGACCGGATCCAGCTCTCACGGCCGGGGGGGGCACGGGCGGGGGGGCTGCCATGCAATGGGGTGAAGGGGGGGGTCCCGGCTGCCCCCTCCCCCCCCCCAGTCGGATCCTGCTGCTTCCTTCCACCCGACCCCCTCCCCCCCCCTCCCTCCACTGTAGTTTTGGGGGGGGGGGGGTTGTTCCCTGGGGGGAGCTGCCCCAACTTCAGGTGATTCTGGGGGGGCGATGTTGTCGTTTTCCCCCCCTCCTCCCTAACCCCCCCCCCCCGGCCCCACTGCAGCTAAAGGGCATCGGTGCCAGGGGGGGCCTCGGCGAGGGGAACTCTGGAGCCTGGAAGAGAGGGTGGGGGTGAGGAGGTGGAGGAGCAATGGGGAGGGGGGGGGGACAAGAAAACAACGGAGTGACAGCAAGGGAACTGAGGGGGGAGGGTGAGGGGACCGGGAGGGGTGAGGGGACAATGGGACAGGGGACAAGGGAGGTCGAGGGGACAAAGGGGGTGAGGGCAGAGGGGCTAAGGGAGGGGGGACACACACACGAGGGGGTGTGAGGGGACAAGGGGGACAGGGTGGTCCTTACCAGGGGCGTTGGTGGCCGGGCCCTGCAGACTCTGGAGGGCGTGGGACAGGGGACTGTCCCCTTCGAGGCTGTCCCCATCGGGGCTAGGGGGCTGCCGGGACCACCCCTCGGGCTGGGGGGGCGAGAAGCCACCCAGGGGGGTGCGCCCCAGGGACCGAAGCAGCTCCCGGTGGGCGACTTCCACAGCCTGGGGACACACACAGAGGTCAAGGGGGTGGCCCATGTCCCCGTGTTGTCCCTGCTCCCCCCTTCCATGACAGCCCAATGCCACCGCCCCCTCAGTTTTGGGGGGTTGGGGGGGGTCTCTCACCTTCAGCCTGTTGAGCTTCAGCCTCAGCTGCTCAATGGTGCGGAAGATCAGGTCCACGTCGTGGGGGGGGTCTGGAGACCCCTCGGGGGTGCTGGGCTGGGGGGGGGCCTCATGCGGGGACCCCCTCGGGGGGGCGGGGGCCTGGGTGGGGCGCTGGGGCGGTCCCAAGGGCATACTGACATAGAAGTAGTTACCTGAGGGGGGGGGGGACAGCGTGAAGGGGGGGGTGGGACACACCTGGGGGGACACACACACTTGTTGGATGGGGATTGTCCCCCTCCATCGGGCCACAGCCCCCCCCGTGGTGGCATCGGGGGACTTGGGGACACCCTAGGGGTGTGTCCCCTACAGGGACATTGTCCCTCTAAGTGACATTGCACCCCCCCCCCCCCCAAACCTCCTCTGCCAGGGACACGGCCCCCACCCCGGGCCATCCCCTGTGCAGGGGACACTGGGGACACCCTGCCAGGTGGGGGGGGGTCTCTTTACCATCTACATTAGCTCCGCCTCCTTCCTGCAGCTCAGTTTCTGATTGGCTGCTGCCTGGCGAAGGCGTGGCCTCCTGAGCCCCCTCCCCCTGGGCTGTGCACCCCGAAAAGAGAAGGGGGGGGAGGGGATGGAGGGGGGCAGGGGATGAGCAGGAACCGCCACCAGCACCCCAAAAATGACATCAACCAGCACCCCCACCACCAGCACCGGGAGCCCAGCACCCCAAAACTGGCATGCAGCAGCACCCCACCACCAGCACCCATCAGCACCCATCAGCACCCCACCACCAGCACCCATCAGCTCAGCCCCCCAGCACCCCACCACCAGCACCCCAAAAGTGACACCCACCACCAGCACCCATCAGCCCCCGCCAGGTGCAGGCCACATCCAGGGAGGGGTTCCCCACCACCCCCCTCCTTTGCCGCCCCCCTTTATGCAGCCAAGCTGGGAGCAAGACCCCAGTCCCGGAGGGGGGGTCCCCAAAGCCCCCCCGCACCCCCACTTCCCTCCCATTGTCACTGTCACCCCCCAAACCTTTCCGGACGACTTTGTATCCATTGTGTTCCCCTCCCCCCCCCTCCAAATCTGTGACTTGGGGGGGAGGTGTCAGCGACCCCTCCCTTGGGGGGGCCCAATCCTGGCTGAGGGGTGCTGAGCCCCAAGGGACCCCGGTGGGGGTCACATCATCCTCGGGGTCAACCTCGCGGGGGGAGGACAGGACCCTCCGTAGGATCAGGAGCCTCAGGTTCTCCACTGGGGGGGGAAGGGGGAGAGGTAATTTTGGGGTTCAGCCCCCCCAGAGAGAGGCTGGGATGGGGGGGGTAGGGGGGGGTGTCTCCCCAGTGCAGCCCCCTCCTCACCGTCCTCCAGCGCTGCCTCGGCCAAGCCCTCCGGGGTGGGCAGGGGGGTGTGGGGCTTGGCTGGGGGGGGGGAACCACCCTGTGGATCTGGGTGGGGGTCCTCGGGCAGCTCTTCCTCCAGGGGGGGCTCCTCCGGGGGCGGGAGGGGCTGCTCCCCGGCCAGGAGCTCAGTGGGATTGTCATCTGCAGGGGGAGGGAAAGAGGGGGGAGGTGGGAGATGTTCCCACCCCCCGGGGGGGGGGGGGGGGGGCAGTTGAGGAGGAGCTGGGGGGGTTGGGGGGGTCCTCACCGGAGCAACAATCTTCTGTCTCTGCTCGGGAGAGGACTGGGGAGACGTCGGGATCCTGGAGCACCAAGCTGTGAGGTGGGGGGGGGGGTGATGGGCAGGGGTTGGGGCAGGGCAGGACCCAATCCCGGGGGCAGAGGCTGCTGCTGCCCCCCCCAAAAAGGTTCCGGGGGGGCTGGTGGCTGCCTAGTGATCAGGGAGAGCTCCTGACCCCATCCCCAGCATCCTCCGGGGAAACAGAGACCTCCCAGAGATCCAACCCAACCTCTGGAGACCCAACCACCTCTGGAGAGATCCAGCACCCTCTGGAGAGATCCAGCACCCTCTGGCTCCAGCACCCTCTGGCTCCAGCACCTCACTGTCCCTCAGTGCCCCCCAGGACGGGGCTGCTCACCCAGGGGGGGCTGCACGGGTGGGCTCCGGTGTCCGGCGCTTCGGGGGGAAGGTGGCATTCCTGGTGGCACTCTGTACAGCTTTCTCCAGCACCTCCATCCACCTACCCACCAGAGATCCCCCCCCTGTCAGCTCCCCGGGGAGGGGGCTCTGTCCCCCAGAGGTCCCCCCCAGCCCCACCCATCCTTACGTGTTCTTCTCAGAGGATGTCAACGCCACCAGCTCGTAGATCTGGGGGCCCAGCTCTGACGTGCAGATGATGAAGAGAGCTCGTTTATCTGTCACCCAGAGGCAGGAGGAAGGTCAGAGCATGGCTTGTGGCCTTCATCCCCACCAGCTGGTGTCACCAGTGCGGTGACACCGGGACCCACCTGTGGCCACGGAGCGGATCAGCACGGAGTTGAGCTTGAGGACGGGGCTGAAGGTCTGCTTGTTTTCCGAAGAGCCCAACGCTGTCTTGCTGTGGCACTTGAGCACCAATTTCTCATCCTGCTTCTGCAGCAGCACCAAAAGGTCCTCCAGGAGCAGGACGTGGAGGTCTGGGAGGGACAGAGAGGGGACACTGAGCCAGGGATGTGCTCTGGAAGCATCCCAGGAGGGATGATGGCTCCACGCAGGTGGCACAGGGGACGTGAGGATGTCCCTGTCACCCTGCTGGGCCTGGAGGTCACCCCCCCTCCCCCCCGTGTCCTGAGGATGTGGGGAGGGGGTCTCCTGGTGCTCCCAGGTGCAGCGGGGGGGGGAAGGGCCATACCCACAGTCTTGTCCTTGCTAATGCGCCAGCTCAGGGGCCCCTCGTGGATCATGCGCCGGGAGGTGAGGTCCAGGTTCTGGGGGGGGGGGGGGAAGGGAAGGATGAGGGCAAACAGGGGGATGGGGGCTGAGCAGACCCCCCCCCTGAGGTTGGGGGCTTGGGGCTACCTTGAACTCGGCAGCCAAGGGGTTGCTGGTCCTCTCCAGCGGGGTGGCATCCAGCCGTTTCTGGTAGCCCTCCAGGCGGTGCCGGTTCTCTGCCCGTTTCACTGCCTCGTTCACGTACTTGAGGATGTCCCGGCACTGGTCCCGGGCTCGGCACAGCTTCTCCTGCTCCGAGGTGCCCGCTGGGACAGCAGAGAGAGGGGACAATGGAGCAAGCAGCACCCCGAGGAGATGGTGCTGGCCTGAAGCCTTCCCACCCCCAGGGACCTCCTGGCTCTGCTCCTTCCCTGGAGCCAAGCTGAGGGACGTGGGGTTGCCCAGTTTGGAGGAGAGAAGGCTGCATGGAGACCTCGGAGCACCTTCCAGTGCCTCAAGTACTTCCAGATACCTCCAGCAGGTACCTCTATACCTGGAGAGGCTCCAGGATGCTGGGGAAGGACTTTGGGCAAGGGCCTGGAGGGATGGGATTATGGGGAAGGGTTTCCAGCTGCAAGAGGGGAGATGGAGAGATCTGAGGGAGAAATTCTTTGGGGTGAGGGTGGTAAGACCCTGGCCCAGGTTGCCCCCAGAAGCTGGAAGTGTTCAAGGCCAGGCTGGACGGGGCTTGCAGCAACCTGGGCTGGTGGGAAGTCTCTCTGCCCATGGCAGGGGGTGGGACTGGATTGATCTTGAAGGTCCCTCCAAACCAACTCATTCCGTGGTTCCATGATGCTCTGTTCAAAGGCCACACTGGAGGTGGGATCACGCAGCCTGGGGACAACCCCTCAGTGTCCCCCCAGCCCCTACCCTCGGTGTGCTTGATGATGTTCTCCAGCAGGAGTGGGTACTTGGTCAGACGCTGCATTTCTGAGATGATCAAGTCCTTGAGCTGCAGACGCCGGCACTGGGGGTTGCTTTCTGCCTCCTTGGGGGGAGGGAAGATGGGGAGAAGCCCCGAGGTGGGATTTGGGGGAGCCCCGAAGTGGGATTGGGGGGACCCAGGGGAGCACTGGGATGAGGAACAGCTCCAGGAGAGGGACAAACCTGCATGAAGATCTGGAACCGGGTCTCCTTGCGCTGCTTGGTTTTGATCAGCTCCAAGGCAATGGATTGGTAGGAGCAAAAGTCAGCAGCAACTTGCTGGATCTCCTCCTTGGCCAGGCCATCAAACTGGGGGGGACACAGGGGGGACAATCAGGCTTAGGAATCTCCCCCAGGCTTGGCTTTGTGTCTCCTTGAGCTCTGCTCCAAGTGTAGCCACAGGCAGAGGACAGTGACAGTGGGGTCAAGATCTCCCTGTCAAGATGTCAGCCTCTCCATGCTGGGGGGCAAGATGCCTCTGCCACCCCCCCCTTACCCGAGACAGCATGAGATCCCCAATTTCTTTGATGATTGGTCCTTCTTCCCGGAGCTTCTTCATGGATTCAGAGAGAGAATCTGGGGTGGGGGACACAAGAGAGGGGACTCAGATGAACGAGGTCACCCACCACTGGTCCATGGAGCACCAATGGAGTTGCCTGTCCCTGGGGCTCCCTGCCCGGGTCAGAGGTGCTCTGATTGCTGCCATCAAGGAGTGTGACACCAGAAGTGGGTCCTGAAAGCATCCCCAGGCCCAAGGCTGGGACAGGCCAGGTGTCCTGGACATGGATGTTGGTAGAGCCCAAGAGAACCGGGCTGGAGAGAGGGATAGGAGAGGCTGGAGCAGCTGGAGGCCAGGCAAGGGGCTGGTCCCAATGGCAGGTGACAGCGGGGAGCTGGGGGGCATCTTCTGCTGGGGGGCATCTCCAAGGGAGAGGAGGAGCCAGGTGGGAAGAGGCTTACTGTGGATGTCTATCAGGTCAGAGAGGTTGGGGAAGAGGAGTGCCAGCTCCTCCCGGGATAACAGGTTCTCCTTCCTCATCCGCTGGTAGAAGAGGAGGTCGAGGACCCGGAGGATTCGGAGGTGAGACCCTTCAGTGGCAAAGAGCTCTGTGGGAAAGGCAGTGGGGTGGAGAAGTGCCCAGGGGAGAGCTGGTGGTGTGGTCCCTGGTGTCCCCAAGGTGTCCCCCTTGCTCCTTACCGTTGATCACCTCTTGCCGGTCGATCTCCTTCTGTGTCAGGTTGGCCACCAGCTCCCGAGGGACCATCTGCTGCCAGTTCTGGGTGTCCAGCTCAGGCTCCAGGTCGGAAAGCTGCCCTTGGTCATCCTCCAGGAGATGAGGCAGGAAAGGATCCACCCCGAAACCCAGGTTGGGCGACTCGATGCTCCTGGGGAGGGGGTGAAAAGGAGGTTGTGGGAGCACCCCGAAGCCGCTTACCTCCAGCCCAGCCAACCCCAGCCCAGCCAATATCTACCTGGGCCCTATTTGGTCTCGAACCCGGGGCCTCCAACTGGTGAGCTAAAAGACTACGTCCCCCAGCAGACATCTATGGGGTCCTTTAAGCTCCTGCAGGAGACACAAGGGAACAGAGGTGCCCCCTGGCCCCAGGAGGATGGACAACTAAAGGGGGGCCCTTGCACTGGGCATCACTCCCACCTCTGCTCTGTCCAGACTGGCTGATGGGGAGTGCAAAGTTGGGAAGGGGGGCTCCATCTCTGCCCCCTGACCACCAGAGAGGGGACACAGCCCTGGTGACAACCCTACTGGGACCCTCCTGCTCTGAAAGAAAACTGAACCCTTGGGATCCCCCCTCAGCTGGCGTGGTACAGATGGAGGAGAGGGAGGCTGAGCTTGGGCCACTCACCTGCGTCCCATCTTGGGTGTGTAGGGAGGGGTGGGATTCTCCAGGGACCTGAGGAGGAATAGAAGAGTCACCCTCCTAACACAGAATCGTGGGATAGCTTGGAGGGACCTCAAAGCCCCCCCAGTGCCACCCCTGCGATCGTCAGGGACCCCTCCCCCCAGCCCAGGGGGCTCTAAGCCCCATCCAACCTTCAACACTGCCAGGGATGGGGCAGCCACAGCTCCTGGGGGCAACCTGGGGCTCAGCACCCTCACCCCAAAGAATTTCTCCCTCCCTCCCCAAGCTCTCCTCTCCATCTCCCCTCTCCCAGCTGGAAACCCTTCCCCCTCATCCCAGCCCTCCAGGCCCTTGGCCCAAGTCCCTCCCCAGCTTTCCTGGAGCCCCTCCAGGTGTGAAGGTACCTACTGGAGGTATCTGAAGGTACTTCAGGGAAGGTGCTTTAAGGTCTCTTCAGAGCCTTCTCTTCTCCAGGTAACAACCCCAACTCCCTCACCCTCATCTCCTATCCTGGCCCATGCCCTCTCCTCCCAGCCCAGCACCCAGCAGTTTCCATAAGCCCACTGGACATGGGCTGTGAGAGGGTTTGGGGCACAAAGGGGGACTAAACTCCAAATCTGTCCATTTTCCCTTGGCCAGTGTCAGGCAGGAGGCTCTGTGGGGCCAGTCCCACCCCATCCTGCTTGGTCTTGAACCATCAAAGTTCTCCCAGGAGACCAAGGGGTTCAGCTTTAGGACCCACAGCTGCCCCAGCTCCCCTCTGGGAGCCCAGGAGTCCTCCCCACGCAGGTCCTCCCCACCCAGCATCTCCCACCTTGTGGACAGGCTGGAAGCAGAAGATGATGCTGACTGGTGAAGCCTGGTGGCCTCGGCTGCAGCATCCATGTCCACGTCGCTCCGGGACCGTGGGACATTTTCTGCTTTCCTGGATTTCTTCATCTCTTCCCGGCCCTTCAGGCTCTCCGAGCGGCCCAGCTTGACCTCAGCACGGGAACTGCAGGGGGGAAACAAAGCAAGAGCAGGTTGGGCCTGGGAGGACAGGCAGTGACATCTTCCCCAACCTCTGAGAGCGGGGAGGTTGGGGAATGGCCCCCATGCATTTTTTTCTCCCTGTTCTTGGTGCTGGTGAGATGGCAGGGGTCAGTTTTGGGCCTCTCATGACAAGAAGGACATTGAGGAGCTGGAGCGTGTCCAGAGAAGGGAATGGAGCCGGGGAAGGGGCTGGAGAGCAAGGAGAAGGAAATGGAGAAGTTGTGAGGAGGATCTGAGGGCCCTGGGGATGTTGATCCTGGAGCAGAGGAGGCTGAGGGGAGACCTTCTGGCTCTCTGACACCCCCTGAGAGGAGGTTGGAGCCAGGGGGGGTCGGGCTCTGCTCCCCAGAAAGAAGGGATGGGACAAGAGGAACTTTTGGCACACCTCAAGTTGTGCCATGGGAGGTTTAGGTTGGAGCTGGGGAAGAATTTCTCCCTGGCAAGGGTTGTCAGGGCCTGGCCCAGGCTGCCCAGGGCAGGGCTGGAGTCCCCAGCATCCCTGGGGGGATCCAAAAAACGTGTGGAGGTGGCACTTGGGGACATGGTTTAGAATCAGAGAATGTTAGGTTTAGTTTAGTTGGATTCATGGTTGGACTGGATGACCTCAGAGGTCTTTTCCAACCTTCTTGATTCCTTCTGGTGATCTCCCAGCCTTACCCATCTGACTCCAGCAGGTCCTCAGGGAAGCTGCCAGTGGAGAGACGCTGGGTGCCAGGTTCTTGGTTCTCATGGTGCTGGTTGTTCTCAAAGTGCTGGATGATGTTCCTCACATTGCCAGGTTTGACTGCTGGGGCAAAAGGAAGGAAGAACACCCCAGTGAGGTGGGGCTGGGCCCATCCCACAGCACCACCTGCTCTCCAGACTCATCCCAGACCCAACAGCACCCATCTGAGCCCACCCTGATGCCCAGTGTGATGCCACTGGGGGTGTGTGTGGACACAAAATCAAATGAAGCTCATGAGGTGAAGGGAAAACAAAAGAAGAGGACTTTTACCTTCAACGGGGGACAAGGGGACATGAAATGCTGGAAGGAAAAAAAAAAGTGAGATGTCAAATCAATCCTATGTGTCAGTGAGGAAGGAGGGAAGTGGTGAAGGTGTGAGCCAGTGGGATGAGAACTCAAAGCAGAAGTAGGGGGGAAAGAGGAACATGCTTGTTCTCCACCACCTCAGCCTCTCCCAGGCACAGCCTGGAGGCCTGCAGGGTGGTACAGGAGATAAATCTGAGCTGAGCTCTGCCCCCATCCTGCTCCCCTCTGGGACAACAGATTCCTCAAGGAGAGCAGGGCTTAAACGAGAGGCCCAAGGGCTATCTTATCTCACAGCCCTGGGCTGCAGGTCTCCTCCAGGCATGGCTGTTGGTGGGTACAGCACCCCAGGAGGTCCCCACACTCACTGCTCTGGGAGGAGATTTTGGGCTTCCCAATGTACTTGAGGATAGGGTTCCGCTTCTTGTCTTCCATGGCATCCTTGTCCTTCTTTGTGCTGCTGCTCTGTTGGGACACCCAGAAGAACTGATAAATCATGGGTCACCCTGTGGGCCACGAGGGTGTCACACAAGGTTCTGACTGGAAAAGACTTTTAAGATCACCCAGTCCAACCCTTCCCCAAGACCACCCCGAGCCCATGTCCCTCAGCACCACATCTCCAGGGCTCTGAAACCCCCCCAGGGATGATGGGGACTCCAGCCCTGCCCTGGGGCAGCCTGGGCCAGGCCCTGACAACCCTTGCCAGGGAGAAATTCTTCCCCAGCTCCAATCTAAACCTCCCCTGGCACAACTTGAGTTGTGTCAAAAGTTCCTCTTGTCCCATCCCTTGCTCCTTGGGAGCAGAGCCCGACCCCCCCTGGCTCCAACCTCCTCTCAGGGGGTGTCAGAGAGCCAGAAGGTCTCCCCTCAGCCTCCTCTGCTCCAGGATCAACACCCCCAGGGCTCTCAACTGCTCCTCAGAAGTTCTCCAGACCCTCCCTCAGCTCCATTGCCTTTCCCTGGACAGCCCCTCAACTTCCTTCTGGTTCTGTACCCCCCCTTCACCTCACTGCCTGAACCACACGGGGCAGGGATCTGGCTCTGTCCTGGTGCAGGGGACATGGGGATCCCTGGAGAACCCTTCCTCTGGTGGCCTCCAAAGATCCATCAACAAGAGCTCTGTTGGGGCAGAGGTGCAGGTGCCACCAAGTCACTCACCTTCTTGGCCTTGGGGAAGAAGGGCAACCACTTGTCCCTGTCTGGCAGGGTCTGGACCTTCTCGCTGGTGGCGCGGGGCTCGCGGCTGCGGATCCCTGTGTGGTTCATGTAGGTGCTGAGGGCAAAGGCCATGGGGCAGCTGGAAGAGAGGAGAACATGAGGCTGGAGATCTCACATTGGGACATCCCAGGGGGGGTTTGCAGGGAGAGTGGGACCACTCCTCCCCCGGCAGAGAAGGCAGGAAAGGCAAGCAGCAGGTCTGGACCGTGACCTGGGGGGGCAGAACCCCGAAGGGAGTGTTGACCCTCCCCAAGGAGCAGCCCCAGAGCCCACCAGGACACCCCTGGCACAGAGGGGGAGTGGGAAGGGGACAGAGTCCCCTGCCTTGTTCTTACCTCCTGTCCTCTTCATATTTTGACCTGTAAATAAAGATGGGGAAGGGTAAAAGCTGGTGTGGGATAAGGCTTCTCCACTCAGCCCCACTCCACCAAGCTTCCCACCTCACTGAGCCCCCCACTCGGCATCTGCTCCAACCCTTCCTTGTCCAAACCAAGCTTGTCCCCATCCCTTCTCCCGAGTCCCTCTCCCCAAATCCCAGGGGGGTGTCTCCCCAGCTGAGGGCAGGTAGCCCAGCACTCACAGAATGTCACCCAGCTGGGCCAGCTGCTTCTCAGCCACTTGTCTCTCCTTCTGGGGGTCCCCATCCAGATCCAAGAGGTCGTTCTCCCCATAGAGGCTCCCCAGCCCCATGGTACGTTTTGTTCTGTGAGAGGACAGGGCTCAGGAGCACCAGCCCAGGGACTGGCCACCTCCAGGGCCTCCAGTGGGGCAGGTTCCTCACCTGTAATCCTGGATCTGCTCCTGGATCTCAGGCATCACCATCTCCTGTGCTTCAAAGAGGGCAGCTCGGACATCGTCCCCATTGCGCAGGCGAGACTCTGGAGATGGGAGAGGGCACCCGGTGTCACCAGCAGGCAAGGAAGGGCACCAGGGCTTGTTTGGAAGCCTCAGGTCCTTTCCCAAGGGATCTTCTGGCAACCCATAGGCAGAACCCTTGGCAACCCCCTTGTTTGGGGTTGTCATCCCCCTTCCAGGCTGGGACAACCTCTCTCCTGTTCTGCACACCCATGCTGAGACATCTGCCTCTGACAAGACCCCTGGGATACTTGGCACCAAGCTGGGAAAGAGCCTGGGAGTGCCAGTCCCAAATTTCAAAACAAGGGGGAGTCCTGCAGAAGTCTTGTGAGATCCTGCTCTAGCAAAGGAAATTATGGGACCATGGAATGGCTTGGGTTGGAAGGGACCTTAGAGCTCCCCCACTGCCACCCCTGCCATGGGCAGGGACACCTCCCCCCAGCCCAGGGGGCTCCAAGCCCCATCCAACCCTCAACACTGCCAGGGATGGGGCAGCCACAGCTTCTGGGGGCAACCTGGGGCTCAGCACCCTCACCCCAAAGAATTTCTCCCTCCCCAAGATCTCCTCTCCATCTCCCCTCTTGCAGCTGGAAACCCTTCCCCCTCATCCCATCCCTCCAGGCCCTTGTCCAAAGTCCCTCCCCAGCTTCCCACTTCAGGTCTGCAGGTATGTGAAGGTGCATCAGGGACTGGAAGGTGCTCTAAGGTCTCCCCAGAGACTCCTCACTCACCGATCTCAGCCAGGAGCTGCTCTGAGACCTTTACTCGCAGAGGCTGGGGAGGGAAGGCAGGAGACAGGCTCAGCACCCACTCACTCTCCCCATCCAGACACCAGGGCTGGGGACAGAGCTGGGGACAGAGCTGGGAGCGTGCCCTGAGCCCCTACCCCACTGCACCGTCAGGACTTCTGCAGGGGAGAGCTGGGGATGTCACCACACCGAGCACCCAGCACCCAACACACAACCCCCTCTGCCCAGCAGCACAGCAGTGGGACCCCTCCCCTCCTGAGGTGGGGGTTCCTCCCTGCTGGGACCCCTCCCCTTCCGAGGTGGGGGTTCCCCTGCTGGGACCCCTCCCCTCCTGAGGTGGGGGTTCCTCCCTGCTGGGACCCCCTTCCTCCAGCCCAGCCCTGCTGCCAGGAGCAGGGGGCAGCTGCCATTCTGCAAGGAGTGGCCACGAACCTTTGCGCAACTGCTGGCACCGAGGGAGGAACCAGCGGTGACATCGGTGACAAAACCAACAGCAAAAAAGTGTCCCCAGTGCGAGATACAAAACCCCCAGCGGTGCTGGCTCCTCCAGCTGGTCCCCTGCAGGGACAAGGTCCTGCTCTTACCGCGTTCCTGTCCAGGAAGATGTTCCAGATCTCCTTCCCCAAGCCCCGGGAGTCCTTGGGGGGGCTCTGCTGGCACACGTCGGCACACAGGTAGAAAAGCTGAGAAGGGGGGGAGGAAGAGGAGGAAGATTGAGGAGCAGGGAGGTGACAGTGAAACAGGAACTGAGGGTGGGGGCTTGGGGAGGGCAGGACCCCCCTGCAGGCCACGCCTAGGGGAAAGGGAGAAAGTGCAAGCAATGCAATTGGGCATGGGAGGGGTTGGGACACAGCGGGCAGGAGGAGAGCAGGTGGGTGCAGGCAGGGGGGGCCCAGGGGGTGCAAACAGGGGGGGTCCAGTGAGTGCAGGCAGGGGGGGCCCAGGGGGTGCAGGCAGGGGGGTCCAGGTTAGTGCTGGCAGCTGCCTGCAGCACAGCCCCTGGCAGAAGGGTAATGGAAGGGCTCAGCCAGCCAGCACCACGCTGAGCTGCACCAGTGGAGGGGACAGTGTCCCCCTGTCTGCCACCCCCCCCCAGGGGTGACACAGATTGTCCCTTACCAGGGGGCTGGGATCTGCCTGAGAGAAGATATAGCGCAGGAAGACCCCAAGGTGAGCTGGCCGGGACTTCAGCTTGCCCAGGTCCTGGAAGAGGGAGTCACACTGCACAGGGGGGGGACAGGGAGGGGAGAAGGAGCCAGTCAGGTGGGAGCTGACTCCTCAGGATCGGGGGTCCCCCCAGCCCAGTCCTGGGGTCAATCCCCACCTCCCACCCCCTTCCACACCCCAGTCCCACACTTCCCTCCCCGAACCAGCCCTGGATGTCCCCTGGGAGGATGTTTAAATGCCACCAGGTGCATGGAAGGGGCCACAAAGGGACCTACGTGGAAGAGGGGACAGCTCTGTCCCCTAAGGGAGGGGAAAAAAAGCCAGGAATACTTGGGACACCTCATTATTGAAATATCCAGGGTCACAATCCTCCTCCGGCCCGATGATGGAGGGTTGTCCTGTACGGTCCAAGCCCTGCTGGGGACAGGGGACAGTCAGGAGCCACACGGGGGGACACTGAGCCCTCCCCTGTGTTTGATGAGATCAGGCACCCATCAGACCCCCCAGTCAGCACTGGGTGTCCCCAGCCCACCTGCTCCGTGGAGAATTGGGTGTCAGAGCCGTGGCGGTGGTGGTGCTGGAAGAGGCGGGAGGTGGTGACCGGGGAGGTTCGGGGACTGTCCCCACCCTGCTCCGAGGGGACAGAGTTGCGGTTCAGGGAGACCTGCGTGGGACAGCAGAGGTGTCAGGGGACACGAGGGACACAGGCTGCCACTTTCCTGTCACCCATCCAGCAGAGGCAGCTGAGGATATCTGAGGAGCAGGTTCCAGGGCAAGGAGGGAGAGGGGCCCAGGGGACACAGGAACCACAAAACCCTTCTGGGGCCACCAGAAATATGGGAAGGTTCGGAGTGCAAGGTGGGAATGTTGGGAGATGCCCCAGTGTGGAGCAGGCTGAGAGTGACAAGGTGGTGGCTTTACCACGAGGTGCTGACAAGGGGGAAAGGCTTCAAGCTGCAAGAGGGGAGACTGCGCTGAGATCTGAGGGAGAAATTCTTTGCTCTCACCTCAATCCCGGGGGGGAACCGCTCCGTCCCAGTATCCAAGCCACTGTCACCATCCTGCGAGTCGAGGGACAGGCGTCCTGGGAGCAGAGAAGGGACTGACCTCTGCGGTCAGGGACACAGGGGACAGCCCGGACCACTGCCTCAACTCACCTTCCATCACCCTGAAGCCCACCAAGCCAGAGTCGCTGCCCAACCGCCCCAAGTCCTGCAAGACAGGGAAGTGTCCCCCAGCACACAGGGACACCCGGGCACGGGGTGAGGGACATGCCAGCCGCGGCACTTCCCACCGGGAGAAACCAGGGATGATGCCACCGCTAGGCCCACCCCCTTGGGAGGGTGTCCCCGGGAGTGGAGGGAGCCAGGAGGACAGCGGGACCCCCAAAGCTGGGCGGGGACCCCCAGAACCCCACGTACCAGGGAGCCCCCGGTCTCCTGCAGGATCTTCAGCTGCAGTTGGCTGACTCGCCGCCGCGCGCCCTCGATCTGCTCCTCCACGGCGCTGTCTGGGTTCCGGCTGTAGGCTTCATAGAAACGCTGAGCCCAGAGGACCAAAGAATCACAGAAAAGGTGGTGAAAGTTCTTAAAGGTCACCAAGTCCATCTGGCAACCCAGCCTCACTGTGCCCGAGCAACCACGGCCCCAAGAGCCACATCTGCGACTCCTTGGAACGCCTCCAGGGATGGTGACTCCACCACTGCCCTGATGCTTCACCACTCTGCCAGTGTATTATTACTAATATCCAATCATCCAGTGGATCATCTAGATGGTCTTTAAGGCCCCTTCCAACACAAACCATTCCATGATTCTAGCACCTAAAGATTATCCCCAGGAAGGGACACGTCCCACTAGACCAGGCTGCTCCAAGCCCCATCAAACCTGACCTTGAACATCTCCACAGGTGAAGCCACCTTAAAGGCCACAGAATCCTTAAAGTTGGAAAAGACCTCTAAGATCATCAAGTCCAACTGTCAGCCCAACTAAATCATGTCCTGTGGTGCCACATCTGTGTAGAAGTGAACCCAGCAGGGATGGAGACTCTACCACCAACCCGGGCAGCCCATCCAAATGCTCGGCCGAAAAAGGAAAGAGGAGGCACCCCCAGCAGCCCCAATACCCCCAGCCCCACAGGGAGAGAGGGCTGAGCAGGCTGGCTGGGACAATAGGCTGAGGGCTAAGAGATCACTGTGGAGGGGAGGGGACCAGGAGGGGACAGAGACACCACCAAGCTCACTCCATACCTGTAACTCTGCCTCTTCCTGCCGCAGCATGTTTCGCAGGATCTGCGTTGCGTGCTTCTGGACCTCAGGGTCCTGCAAAGAGAAAGGGGATGAGCTTTGCTGTCCCCCTGCCTGGCCCCCTCTCCGTGCTCCCACCCAGCACCCCGGGGTACCTGCAGGGGCTTGGGGTCCGTGATGCGCTGGGGTGGTGGGAGCGGAGGTGGGGGAGGTGGCGGGGGACAGGCGGGGGTGGCACAGGGACCCCCGGGCACGGTGACATCTGGCTGAGAACTGGAGAGCCCCACTGAGGAGTGGGGAGAGCCCAGGAGGGTCAGAGCGACGTAGGCCCCAGCTGGAAAAGTTCAGGAGTGCAGGAGGGAAGGTGAGGAAAGTGGTGGTGGTCATTAACTGGGCCTAAAAAATCCCATGGGCATGTCCCTGTCCCTGTCCCTGTCCCTGTCCCTGTCCCTGTCCCTGCTGCACTGCAGTGAGTGCCACCCTGTGGACAATCAGTGTGAGGCTCGAAACGTGGAATGTTTCTGGCTGGAAAAGAATTTTAAGATTATCCATCCCAACCCTTCCCCCAGCCCTGCCCAGGCCACCCCCAGCCCCATGTCCCTCAGCACCACATCCCCAGGGCTCTGAAACCCCCCCAGGGATGATGGGGACTCCAGCCCTGCCCTGGGCAGCCTGGGCCAGGCCCTGACAACCCTTGCCAGGGAGAAATTCTTCCCCAGCTCCAACCTAAACCTCCCCTGGCACAACTTGAGGTGTGCCAAAAGTTCCTCTTGTCCCATCCCTTCTTCCTGGGGAGCAGAGCCCGACACCCCCTGGCTCCAGCCTCCTCTCAGGGGGTGTCAGAGAGCCAGAAGGTCTCCCCTCAGCCTCCTCTGCTCCAGGATCAACACCCCCAGGGCCCTCAGATCCTCCTCAGAAGCTCTGTGCTCCAGAACCATGGACATTTTTTAATCTTTTCCCAGGGGGGGATCCCAGTGCCTCCTAGGCTGGGGAGGGGGGGTGAGAAGAAGCCACCACAGCCCCCATGGCCAAACTCACACTTGATTAACTTCACCACTTCGAGGTGGGAGCTGTTGGTCACCATGGTGCCGTTCACCTGGAGAGGACAGAGGGGGTCAGGCAGGCTGGTGAGGGGCAGCAGGGTGGGGGGCAGCCGGGGATGCTCACCTTGACTATCCGGTCCCCCTCCTGCACCCCAGCTCTCATGGCTGCTCCCCCTGCCAAGGAGAGAGAGGCATCAGGGGGGGAAGCAGATGGAGCCAAGGATGCCTGTCCCACCCATCCCATGGAGTCCTGGCACATTCTGTGTCATCTGTCCCACCAGGCTGGTGCCCAAGCCCTGGGTGCTACATTGACAGCACCCAGCACACATCCTGCTCCCCCCAACCTTCTCCATCCATCTTGGGATGGACAAGGGGCTCCCCAACCTCTCACTCCACCAACTGGCTTGACTTAGACACATCTTGAGAGCCTCAAGGAGCCTGGATCTGGAGGAGGGTCCCACGAGGAACAGCCCTGCTCTGCCTCCCCCCCCACCCCGTGCCTGCTCTGCAGCAAAGCTGCCGAGGTTGGAACCCACCAAAAATTCCCTTTTCCTAAAGCCAAAACCAAGAGGGAAAATATTTCCAGGAGGTTCAGCTCCAAGCCAAGGGTCTGGGACATGGCAGCCAGCTCCCAGAGTGGATTGCTTTGATTCCTTTGGCATTTAGCACTCTGTGATTGGGACTGGGCTGAGAGGGGGGTCCTACACCTGTGGACTTCATCCCTGTCCCCCCTCAGCCCCACTGACAGGACAGAGGCACTAAATCTGCCCTTGAAACTCATTGCCTTTTCCCCTTTCCTATGTTCTGAGTCCTTCCTGGTTTTCTGGCTCCAGGGGAGAGTTGTGGGGGGAAGGGAGAGGAGGTGGGAACATCCGCTGTAAAATAAGCAGCTCATTGTCTATTTAAATTGCAGCTCCCGGCCCTGCCACCCCACAAAGTCATTATATGGCAAAAAAAAAAAACCAACAAACAAACTCAAAAAACCCCCCACCTCAAGCTGGCAGCAGCAGCTCCAGCAGCACCAAGAGGAGGCAGAGCTGGGTTTATCCAGGGACATCACATGGAGTCCCCACCTTGGCAATAACGCTGCCCCCCCAGCAGCTTCTGGGGTTGGAAATCCACCTCCCAGCAATCCTGCCCATCCCACAGCAAGACCTCCAAGCCTGGTATTAGGAAGGAAAATCCCTTTCCCCCCATTATTTTGCCCAAGGCAAGTGGCTTGGTGTGGGTGAGAGGAGCCCTGAGGTGTCTCCTGCCCCTTCCCTCCCCTCTCACCTGGCCGCACGGACTGGACCAGGACGACCCTGTCCCCACTGACGGTGAAGCCAAAGCCATGCTGGTCCTTCTGGATGATGACACAACGCTGGACCAGACCTGGGGAGGGACAGCAGGCACAGGCGGTGACTTTGGGAGCATGGGAGGTGAAGGCTGGGCTTGGGGACCTCTGCGAAAGCACAGACTGGGCTGGGCTGGAGGGACCTTTGGGATCCAGTCCCACCCCTTGCAACGAGCCTCACCAGAGCAGAGCAAAGGGGGACAATCCCCTTCCTCATTCTGCTGGTCCCTGCAGCCAGCCCCCTGGCTAATTGATCCCCACCCTACAAACCCCACGTGTGATGTGCTTGCTGGGGGGACCCCTCCCACCCCCCGGGCTGAGCAGGGTGGGAATGGCCGGGGACAGCTGGAGCATCATCCCTGGCTCAGTTGGGATGGTCTTGGCTGGATGACTCTGGGTGCTGCTCAAGGGAACAGGAACCCTGTCCCCAAGGACGCTGCAAGGCAGGTGACAATGTGCCACCTCCCCCCTGGAGGGCAGAAGTGGAGGAGGGGACAGCAGGAGGTACCTGTGGTCTCGGAGGAGTCAGAGGGCTGGCGGCGGTGTCCCGGAGACCTTCGCTCTGCTGAGGAATCCCCCAGGGAGGACAGGGTGGACAACCTGGGGGGTGAGAGGACAGGGATGGGGACAGAGGGACAGGGGTAAAACCATCCTGCAGCCACACCTGGGACAAGGGACAATAGGACAGAGCCACCCCCCAGCCATGGCTCCTTCTGGGGCTGGGGACAAGCATGCAGGGAGCTCAAAGGAGACAGCAGCCAGCATGGGGCAGCTACCACTGCCCCTCCCTCCTGTCCCCAAGCCACCCTGGGACAAAGCTCCTGTCCCTTCCTCACCACAGGGCTCTAGGAGAGCCCCCAGAGAAGTCTCTCCCAGGGGCCAGGATCCAAAGACCCCCAGGTGTGCCTGGCAGGGAGGAGCAGTGGGGAGAGCACAAGGTGGCAGGGTAAGGGACAGAAGTGGCAAGCAGCAGGGACAGGCAGGTCTTCACCAGGCTGCAATGGGGCTGATGGAAGGAGAGACAGAGCAGAGTAGTGAAAGCCTGAAAGGACCATTACTGCAAGGTCCTGCACCCCTGCTGAGCCCCATCAGGCCCACAGCAAGGATTTGGGTCCTGGATGGGGGGGGGCGGGGGTCTTGATGTGTCCAAGGGGCTCAGCACACAGAATCACCAGAAGGTTTGGGTTGGAAGGAACGAGAAAACTCCCCCAGGGCCCCCCTGCCATGGGCAGGGACACCTCCCACCAGTCCAGGGGGCTCCAAGCCCCATCCAAGCTTCAACATTGCCAGGGATGGGGCAGCCACAGCTTCTGGGGGCAACCTGCTCCCATTTCCCTGCCCCTCTCCGTGACTCTCCTGTCTCTCCAAGCCCAGATCTGCTGCAGAGGGACAGGGACAGGTGGGTTGGGAAGAGCAAGGAGGAGAGGAAGGTTCTCCAGGTGGGATGAGCAGGTTTGGTCTCTGCCACCAGGGGCTGGGATGGAGCCAGGGTGCAAGACGAGAGCAGGAGCAGCCCCCACCCCACTTACCTGGGCAGCTGGGGCTGCCTCTTGCTGCCCCCCCGGCTGTCGGTGAGAGGGACAGAGGGGTGGTGGCACAAGGGACACCCAGAGGATGGCAGCATGGGCAGGGGGGCAGAAAGAGGAGACAAAGACATGGAGAGGCAGAGGTGTGAGACACAGGGCACGGCAACTGCAAGATTACACCCTTGGGGAGGGTGGTGGCATCCGAACCCACCAAAAAACACCTCAAGGCACCCAAAAGCACCCCCAACACATCTTGCACCTTTGCTGGTGCAAATCCTCCCCTCAGGCTTTACACTTCCCTGTGGGTGATGGGGAAGCATTGATGCTTAGCAGCGTCCTTTGAGACTCTGGGTGTCCCCTGGGCAAATGTGCCCCCCTGGCAAGCCCCCTCCTGCCTGTAATCACCTATCAACAGCACATGAAGTCAAAAACAAGATGACAAAACTGGGGGAGACTCTCAGGCCTTGGTGGGGGCCAAGCAAAAGGGTCTCCCCTTCCTTAAAACCACTCCTGGAAATGCAAAATCATCAAATCACCAGAAGGTTTGGGTTGGAAGGAATGAGAAAACTCCCCCAGGGCCCCCCCTGCCATGGGCAGGGACCCCTCCCCCAGCCCAGGGGGCTCCAAGCCCCATCCAAGCTCCAACATTGCCAGGGATGGGGCAGCCACAGCTTCTGGGGGCAACCTGGGGCTCAGCACCCTCACCCCAAAGAATTTCTCCCTAATGGCCAACCTACATTTCCCCTTTTCCAACTTAAAGCACATAACCTTCATCCCAGCCCTCCAGGCCCTTGGCCCAAGTCCCTCCCCAGCTTTCCTGGAGCCCCTTCAGGACCTGGAAGCTGCTCCAAGGGCTCCCCAAAACCTTCTCCTTCTCCTTCTCCTTCTCCTTCTCCTTCTCCTTCTCCTTCTCCTTCTCCTTCTCCTTCTCCTTCTCCTTCTCCTTCTCCTTCTCCTTCTCCTTCTCCTTCTCCTTCTCCTTCTCCTTCTCCTTCTCTTCTCCTCCTTCTCCTTCTCCTTCTCTTCTCCAGACTGAACACCCCCAACTCTCTCCCCCTGGCTCCAGAGCTGCTCCAGCCCTCCCAGCACCTCCAGTTCCTCCTCTGGGATGGCTCCAGCAGCTCCGTGTCCTCCTGCTGGAGGTTCCACAGCACCATAAACCAAACAGCTCCATCACTGGCTCACAAGGTGGAATGACTCCCAGGCTCCTTCCCCACTCCAAGAGATGAGTATTTACAAACTCTTCAACCCTTCAACCAGAGGATCTTTCTGGAGACTCCACCTGCTCCATCACAGCCTCCAATTTCCTCGCACACGGAATAAACCAGGACCTTGGCACAAAGGGACTGGGGCTCTGCAAGGGCTGAAGGATCTCAACAACTTCCCTGTGAGCTGAGAGCAGGGCTGGGCCAGCCCGGGATGGGGACCAGCAGCCTTTCTGGTGGCAGGGTGGGTGCAGGATTAACCCCCTGGGATTACTGGGTGCAGCTCAGAGCCACCACTTATCCAGGACGAGGAAGGATCAGCTCCTCCTTCTCCTTCCCCATCACCCCAGATGCCAGGGCTTAAGACACTCATTAAGCTGCTTCCTTTAGCTTGTTCACTGCCTGCCTGGGAGTCACTAACCCCAGGCAGGGACGTTCCAGCCCCTTCCCATGGCAGGATCCCATTCTTGTCCTACTGGAAGGAGCCAGGCCAGCGCTGTCTTATCTCTGTCTAAAAGAGGTGTTTAATTCAGCTTTGCATAATCTCCTTCCTAATTGACTCAGGTAGAACCAAAACTTGCCTTTTTAAACCAAATGTTCCCAGCTCAATGAAGACCTGACCCCAGCGCCCATTTCCAGCTGGGATAGCTCCTGAAAGATATGTTTTTCCTCTGATTTTCCTAAAAATTGTCACTCCAGAGCCCTTGCATGATGTCCAGAATCCTGCAACATCCAGTCCCAGCCCTGGTGACAGTCTGCAAACCAGCACATCCTATGTGCAAAGTTATTTTTCCTGATTGTGGCCACTTCTGGTTAAATCACAGCTATTTGAATCATAAAATCATAGAATTCCACAAGAATTTTCAGGAACACAGGAGCAAGATGCTCTGCCTGCAATAGGAGTAGGATGGAAGAAGGGAATGAGAGGTACCCAGCCACAGGGAGGTGGGCACAGCCAAGAGAAAAAGAAGGAAAACCAAGAAGGAAAACCAAATAATCCTGCATGGAGCAGACAGAGGCACTGCTGCCCCGGGAGCCTGTGCAGAGCAAACTCCACAATTAAAAGATTCACAGAGGAACTCGAGGTCAAATCTTCAAAGTGGGCTGGGCTCTCTCTGAGATCAGGAGCTTTACTTTTTCCCAAACATTTCCTCTTTGCGACTCCAGGTCCAGGGAATCAGGAAAGATTTTGTGAAGAGCTAGAGCCTGGCAGAGAGACACCTGGAAACCTTTTTGGAGTGGACGGGGAGGCAGGTGGGGCCAAGCGCTGGCCTGTCAGCCAGGAAAGGGCCAAAAAATATAGAAATAAATATGGAGGAAAAAAAAGGGTGGGGGTAGGGGTGGGGGGGGAAATCAGCATCTTGGTGTGATGCCTCTTGCAACTCAGTCATTGCTTCCTGACAATGGGGTAGCCCCAGGACTGCCAGACATCCCCCATGCCAAACCCTGCAGCCGGTTCTGCATGCCAGGGATGGGAAGGAGGGAAGGAAGGAGGGAAGGAAGGAGGGAAGGAAGGAGGGAAGGAAGGAGGGAAGGAAGGAGGGAAGGAAGGAGGGAAGGAAGGAGGGAAGGAAGGAGGGAAGGAAGGAGGGAAGGAAGGAGGGAAGGAAGGAGGGAAGGAAGGAGGGAAGGAAGGAGGGAAGGAAGGAGGGAAGGAAAGGAAGGGAGGGAAGGGAGGGAGGAAGGAAGGAATTTCAGCTACCAAAAATAAATAAATAAGTAAATAAATAAATAAATAAATAAATAAATAAATGATTCAGCTTCCTCCCCTTCCCCCTCGCCAAGGGAAAACGTGTCCAGCCCTGGCTGGAGTGACTCCAGCTTTGCAGCGGAAAGCCGGGGCTGTGCTGAGGATGCAGCTCCTGGGAATGCTGATTCCTGAGGGAGCAGCTGCCTGTCCCCTGCTGTCCCCTGGGAATGCTGGCTGCCTCTCCAGAGGGAGGGACCCAGGGTTGGAGGCTCCTGTGGGTTCCTGCAGGATGCTGCACTGGGGAGGCTCAGAATGAAGTGTCTGCCTTTCGGTGTGAGGGATGGGAAAAGGAAAGGAAAGGTAGGAAAGGAAAGAGGGAGGGGAAACCCCCCAACATTTCCTGACATCTTTGGCAGCCTGCAGCTGAAGCTTGAACTGCTGTCCCCCAGGAGATCTGGTTTTCTTCTTGCCTTTTCCCACAATAGCTTTCCCACTCCCAGCTGGCAAAGGACATGGGAGCCCACGGGAAGAGCCTGGCTCCACCACCAGGCACCAGGATCACCACAGATCCCACCCCAGGGCTTTGGCATCGCTGAAATCCAGCGTGTCCCCATGGCACTGCCAAGCTACCCTGTGCTGCCACCCGCAAATCCACCAGGCTGGAGTCATCCCTGCTCCATCTGGGATTTATGCAGCAAAGGTTTTTCCTCTCTCTCTGCTTATTTTTGGTGTGAGTATGGTTTTTTTTCCAAGGGAGCCTCAGCAGCCCTCGGGGGGAGGCCGGTAGAAAATTTCACCCTACAAATCAGATGCAAAGTCCCACGGCCACACCACAGCAAACTGGATGTAACCCCCCCCCCCCCAGATTCCTCCAGCAACTTCAGTGCAGCAGAGTGGGAATTTCACAAAAGCTTTGTTTAAATTAAGACTTGTAATTAAATAGGGGCGGGGGCATAATAAAAAAAAAAAAAATTAACACATCAAGTGGAGGAGCCCTGGTTGTTTAATGGCACAGCAGACTCCATTCCCCATGTTCCCAATTGTCTGTGTGCTGCAAATTTTTGCAATGCCAATTCCCCATGGGGAGGAACGGAGGCCGAGCACAGGGACAGCTGTGATTTAGGGCAGTTATGCAAAATTTTGTTGGGTTTTGGAGTGGAGACGCCTGCCCTGGCTCCTCCTCCACCACTCTCTGCCCTGCGAAAAAAAAAAAAAAGGGAGACCCTCAAGAACCTCAGTTCTGCTCCTGGATGGGGCTGTGGGAGCTCACAAGGAGGATTATCCCCCAAAAATGGATGGAGATGAAGTGCTCTACCTGGCAGAGAACAGCTGAGGAAGAGCACAGAGGGGCTGTGGGAGCTGAGGAAGGGGTGAGCAATTGTTTACATCTTAATTAGCAGATGTAACTCTGCTACATCATTTTTTAATGTGTGGCAGCAGTGACCAGCTCAGCAGCACTGCAGTCCCACCAGGAATCCAGCCTTCCCCTTCCAGGGCTGCAAGGAAACCCAGGATGAGGGGCAAGTTCAGCAGGGGGAAAACGGGAGCTGGGATCTGAACTCCCCCAGAGGAAGGCTCCAAATCCCTCCCGAGCTCTCCCGGTGCTGGGCAGTGTAATCATTAACAGTGGCACAGAGTGGCAGAGCTGGTTTGGCCAGCACCCAGGGGGCTTTTTTTGGGGTGCAGGATGGCGAGCCACAAGTCAGATATGGAATAACCTACCCCCAAGGGATGTTTCCTCCTCAGTTTTCCTCCTAAATAACCCCACGGAGAGGAAGATCTCCGCTCTTCCCACCAGTGGAGCTCTGGGGCAGCCTCTTTTCAGGCATGTTCTATGATTAAAATCCTGGGAATACCAAAGGATGGAGAGCGGGGACAAAACCCATGGAGAAGCCACAGATCCCTGCAGCTCGACAGGCGCTGCACGACTCCCTCCTGACACTGGAGGAGGAAGATCTGGACTGGTTTGTACTGGGCCCCTGACAAATTGGGGTATCAATGGGCTGGAGGGCCCAGCAGACACAAGTCCTGTGCCCACCCCAAAGCTGTCAGGGGTGGCAGGAGAACAGGGGTGGGGAAATCCTCACATTAACCCATTCTGTAGCCATTTTTGTCACTGAAAAGCCATGCCACCCGGCAACAAGTGACTCCCAGGGCACTTCAGGCTCCTGACCTTAAGGAGCAGAGGAGACAGCAGCTATTTAAAGAGCAGAGAGAAGCCTTAAGCCCGGTAATGCCTCCTCGAAGAGGCTCAGGCGTTGTGTCCCCACTCCCACACCCCGCTGGGACCTGATCCTGCTGCTTCCTCACCCATGATGGGAGCAAAATTCAGCAGCTCCTTAATTACTGCTCCAGAGGGGCTCCAGGCAGAGCCTCAGCACTGACCTTGTGCCTGGTTCTCCAGCTGATTCTGACTGAGATGGATGGAGCTGGTGGCAAAGTGATTGCTCCAGCACTGTCCTTGCCTTGCACAAACCACGCTCTCCTTTTCTCCAAAACTGGGAGAAATCCATCGAGAGGGCTTGCTGCCAAAGGGATGAGGGTGTGGGAATACATTGCCTGTCCTGGTGGCCCACTAAGCCACCTTTAGGCACCAGGTGCCCATGCTGGGCATCTCCAATGCTGCTACTGGCCAGGGATGTCACCGGCACTGCTGCCAAGCCCCGTGGCCTGAAATTGAAGTCTTCTGGTGCACAGGGGGCAGAAAGAAATCCTTGCGTTCAGCAAAAAGCCATGGAATGAGTGAGGTCAGTGAGGAACGGGAGATTCTGTCACAATCCTTGGGGCTGAACCAACGGTTCCAGGACAGGAGCCCCTGGGACATGGGGAAGCTCCTTGTCGTGAGGCAGAGCAGTCACAATCTCTCGAGTCACCTCAAAATCACAAGCAGCAAGTTGGGGTTTTTGGTTTTTTTTTTTTTGGGGGGGGGGGGGGGAGATGCCAAAAGGAGACCAAGTGGAACGGAGTGATGGAGAGCCCTTTCCCATCCCCTAAGGAGCAGGGGTGTCCATTCCAACCCCCCAGATCAGTAGGTACCTCCATCATCCCACTGGCACGGGCAGCAGTGCCCACCTGGGACCACCCGGAGACAGAAGCGGGGGAAACACAAACAGGACCCTCCCTGCTTGCTCCCTGTTTTTTGGGGTGGAAGGTGAAAACATCCGGCTGGTGCTTAATTATCCTGATTAAAGGAACTGAACCCTGGGGAAGATGTGATGCCCCAGCAGTGCACCTTCCTACCCCAGCAGAGGTTAAAATTGAGAGAAAAAGGCTCCTGCTGGAAGGACATTTAACACCGGAGGGGGGGGCAACTGTTTTGTTTTTTTTTTCCCCCATTTCCAATTTCACCATTTTCCCACCACTTGCTTTTCCCGTGTGGTTTTTTTTCGGGGGACACACACCTAAACCCCATCACCCTGCCCCAGGCACTGCAGCAGGGTGGGAGTGCTGGGGGGTTTGGGGAGTGCTGAGCAACACACCCCTCACCCCCACTCCCCAAAACGCCGACTTTTGCCCCAAAACACCGCCTTCCCCTCGGGCTGGGTAAAACGAATGGGGGGTCGCCCAGGGCCCCGCTGACACCTCCCCCGTGTCCCCCGTGTCCCCCGTCCGCCCCCAGCCCCAGCCTCCCCCCCGTCCCTCCCGCTCCCCCCGTACCTGTCGAGGGCCTGCGGAGGCCGCACGCTCATGGTGCCTCGGCCCGCGGCCCCTCGGCGGTCAGGGCGCGGGGAGCCGCCGCCCCGCTCCGGCCGCCACCATCCCCGGGCGGCTCCGGCGGCCTCGGCGGGGCCCGACCCCCCGCTCCGCTCTTGATCTCCCGGGCCCCGGGGGCTCTGCTGGCTGCGGCGGCGGCAGCGGCGGCGGCCGCGGTTCAACCCCCCCACCCCCTTCCTCCTCCTCCTCCTCCTCCTCCTCCTCCCGCTACCCCCCGACCCGCCCGGCGGCGCTGGGGGCCGGGCCGAGGGAGAGGCCTACGCCCGCTCCCAATCCCCGGGCTCGCCCGGCCCCCGCTGCCGCCGAGGGGGCTGCGCCGGCGGGGGCCGAGCAGGGGAGGAGGGAGCGGAGCGGGGTGAGGGGGGAGGCGGCGGGCGGGTGGGACATCCAAGGGACAGGAGAGAGCGGGGATGGGGAGGGACCCGAAACGGGGAGAGCGGGGATGGGGAGGGACCCGAAACGGGGAGAGCGGGGATGCGGGAGAGCCGTGTGGGGGGAGACAGCCACGGGGAGAGAGAAAATGGGGAGAGTCGGGTGCGGGAGAATGGCGGGGACGCTCGGCTGGGAGGGGGACACGGGATGGGGGGACCCGCGGGGACGCTCGGCTGGGAGGGGGGAGTGGACCCGGGTTTGGGGAACCCTGAGGACAATGGGGATGTGGGGGGGGACGGTGGGAGCCGTGGGGACAAGGTGGCTATGAGGGCACCCACGGGGAGGTGCGTGGGACTCAGGGGGACACACAGGGACAGCGTGGAGGTGGGGGGACAAACAGGGAGAGCATTGGTGGCGGCCACCCCCAGGGAGACCCGGGTTTTGGGGAAAACCCAAAGGCTCAGTGGGAATGAGAGGGGGGGGACACCTCGATGTGGGGGAGCCATGGGGAAACCCACGGGGACAGCTGGGTGTGGGGGACCCCAGACACAGCCCGGGACCCACAAATGGGGTGACAGGGATGGGGGGGTCCCTCGCAGTCTGGCATTGGGGACCAGGATGTGGCTGGGGGATGCCGGGACCCTTGGAGCCATCCCGGTTGGGGTGACACAGCCCTGGACGCAGCCCCCCGACACCCCGTTTTTGGGGGGTCTTTCTGTACCCCAGGATCAGGGGGTGAGGGCTTCGCTGCAGCAATGATTTGGGGGGGGGAGGCAAAAGGCCGTGGGGTGTTCCCCCTGACACCCCCCGAGGGTTGCCCCAGCTCCCCCGATGGAGGCTGCACGGGTGCCTTGTGCTGCAAGGGAGGGGAGTCCTCAAAAAAAACCCCAAACCCCACATTGCTTCCCCCGAAAAGCAAAATTCCCAGCGTGCAAAACATGGGGAAGTGAAAACGAAAATGCACCATTTTCTGGGAATCCCTGGGAAAGAGCGATCATGCCCCTCCCCCCATAACCCCAAATCCCACCCCTGAACTTCAGCACTGTCTTCTCCCACCCCTCCCTCTTTTTTTGGGGCCCTGCAACCCCGAAATCCCTTTTTTGCGGGGGGTGGGGGGAGTTTGGGGTGGTGGTGGTCACCGCCCTTTGCAGTGACAGTGGCTTCAAGGGACATCACCAGATTTGGGGGTGACTCCGGGGGTGACGGCAGCCAGACCACTCTCCGTCAACTTAATTGGGGGGGTGGGGTGCACGGGGGGTTGGGGGGCTCCTTCCTGCCCTCTGAACAGGCAGAACAGGCTGGGCAGCTGCAGGCAGGGGTGGGGGGGTACAGGGGCACCCCAGAGCCCTTGGAGTGCTGCGGGGGGGACGAGGTGGTCTTATAGGTGCCCCCCCCTCCCTCTTTAAGGTGGGTGAGAGAGTGAGGAGCCCGGGGAAGGCTCAGGGGGGGGCAGGAGATGTGGGGAGAACCCCCTGGGCAGAGCCCCCCGGCTGGGGGGGGGGACACACACAGCGTGGGGGTGGTCAGGAAGGGGCAGGAGGTGGCCCGGGGGGGCTGGGGGGCGAGCTGGGACCATCAGTGAGGGGGTGAAGGCTGCAGGGTGGGGAGGCTCCTCGGGGACCCCCGGATTGCAGCAGGAGCCCCCTAGGAACAGGGGGAAGGAGGGGGAGAGGCCTCTGGAGAGGGGAGCTCCGGGTCCTTCCCCTGTGAGGGTCCCAGAGGCCTTCAGCCACCATCTTGGGTTGGGTTTGTCCATCTTGGGGTTGGGTTTATGCATCCTGGGGTTGGGTGCCCCCCCCCCCCCAAAAAACCCAAACCAAAACAAAAAAAACAAACCCCAAACCCAACTTTGTAAAGCCCCAAAGGGATTTCTCCCATTTCTCCCCCCATCTTGTGCTGTTTTCCAGCTTACCAGGACCCCAGGGGTCCCTCTGTGGGGTTGAGGGGGGGGCCCAGGGCAGCAGGAATGGCCGAGGGAGTTGGAATGAGGATGGGAAATCCCAAATCCCAGACTGCCCCCCAAAACACCCCCCAGTAGCAATAGGAGAAAGGGCACGAGGGCTTTTATTTTTGTATTTTATATTGTATTTTACTTCATACTATATTTACACTTTATATATATTCTATTTGTAATATATATGTGTTTTCTATCTATATTTTGTATTTATATTTTTTTCCTGTATTTTTGCAAGCATCCAAACAGAACCTGTTTTTCCCCCCAAAATTACTTCAGCCCCCCCACCCTGAAGCTTGCCCCCTGCCCAAACCCCTTGAATTCCCACCTAACTCATACAGACTGCATTGATAAATCAAATAAAACCCACTAGCCTCTTCAATTCCCAGTTTATTAATAAAGCCCTGACTGAGAAATAAAATTAAAGCCACTCGGAGGATCAGCTGGCTGGCAGGACCTTGGAATTAATGGGGGGATTAATTAAATATATTTATTAATTGGGGGGGGGGGTGATGCCAGTGCTGAATTTTCCCAGTTCCTCTTCAAAAATCCTGCCCCAATCCCAGAAGACAAAAAAACCCACCAAAACCAGAGCTACCAGCAGAAATTTAAAAGGTTTATTTAACTTTTTAATTTGAGGTAAAATACTTTTTTGTGTGTGTGTGTGTGTGTGTGTGTTCTTTTCTTTCAACTTCGATAACAAAATACAGAGCTATCAGATACCCCTGGAAAAAAATATGTATATTATACATATATTTCTATAACATTACATCATATATATATAATATATATATGCAACCTTTTTTTGTTTTGCTTTTTTTTTTTTCTTTTTTTTTTTGAAGACTTTATAGAAAGTGGAACGTCTAAAGGCACTGCACAATGGAGTTATTTTGAGACTAATTTACACGCTTGTTTATGTACAAATCTGCACACTTCCCATCCTGCTCTCCCTTGGGTGGCCAGAGGGATGGAGCCACTGCCCATGAGTGTGCACCCCCACTAATCCCTGCTGAAATAGTCAAAAGTGATTAAAAAAAAAACCAAACAAAACACAACAACCCTCCCCCCCCCCAGTTTTCTAGCAGTAAATATTTTCTCCTTAAAAGCACTCTAAAAAAAACCAACCCAAACATAAAAAAAATTATTTTTTTTAACAATCTGATTATGATTATTTCAAACCAAAAGAAGGAATTTTTGGTTTTTTTTTTTTTGTTTGTTTTTGTTTTTTTTTTTTGTTAAACCCCACCAGGATCCATAAGACAGAAAAAAACCCCAACCCCAACAAGTTATTTCTCAAAACAAAAATACATAATTAATGGAATAAATAAAAACCAAGGGGACAACCGAGCGAGGGGTGGATGCTCCTGCAGGTGAGAGCCGAGGTTAATGCTGCTGCTGCTTCTCCTCCTTCTTCCTCCTCCTCCTCCTGGTCTGGCTCATCCTCCCTGCCCCATCCGGATCCAGTTGGGGTTTTTTGTCCCCCCAAAATCCTGCCTCACTGCTCGGTGTCCGTTTAAAGTCTCTTTCCTAAAAGATTCTCTATGACTAAACAAAGCAAGAAAATAAAAATAAAAATGGTTTAAACATTAACATGCTCTTGATTAATTAATACAGGTGGACGTTGAGATTTCAACCATTTAAACTTTACAAGTTTAAATATTTTGGCACATCGGAATATATATATATAATGCTTTTTTTTTTTTTTTTTTTTTTAAACGACTTTTTTTTTTTTTTTTAATTATTTAAAATGCATTTATAAGCACCCTCTTTCCAGGCTACCACGAGTCTGGTGGAGAGGGGAGGGGAGGGGGGGGGGGGAGATGAGGAGAAATCCCCCCTGGTCTTGCTCTGAGGTGACCCCCTGAGCAGGTGGGGACATTGGGGACAGCAGTGGGGACAGGAGGGGGGGTTTGGCCACCCCCTCCCCACCATCCCTGGTGGAGCCCATCACCTGCAGCCACTCACTGGTCCTGAGTCTGTTATCCCTGAACGCAGAGCTCCCGGGGTGCAGTGCAATGGCTATGAAGACAAAATCCCTCAAGGCCTCCCACCCCCCCACCCCCCCTCCAAAAAAAGCCCAATTACAAACTTTTAAAGCCAAACAACAGATTAAAAATTTTGCATTTTGCTTTTTTTCTTTTTGTTTTTGGGTTGTTGGTTTTTTTTTTTTGTGTTTTTTTTGCCATCAATGAAGGACGAGAAGGGCAGCTCAGCTCACCCCTCCACCCCCCCCTCCCCCCTTCTCAGCCCCCCAGCCCCCCCAGCACTTTGGGGGTGCTGAGATGCATCGCTGATGGGCAAAGGCCTCGTGTTTCTGATTCCTGAGTTCACTCCTCAAAGGGGGGGTGGATCCAGGGGACTCCTTTCCCCTTGTTTTCCTCCACCCATGGAGTTAAATCCATGAGCAGGGGCTGAGGGGTGGATCTGGGGGGGCTCATTCCCCCTCTTTTCTCCATCCATGGATTTAAATCCAGGTGCTGGGGAGGGAGGGGGGAGGGATCTGTGGGGCTCATTCCCCCTTTTTACCTCCATCCAGGTGCTGGGGGGGGGGGGTTGGCCAAGCTTCCCAGATCCTGGACCCACCCCAGGACCACACTCCGGCCCTCTGGCTCATCACATCCTGGTCCTGTGACTCACCCAGACCCCGTTTCCCTGCCTAAGAAAAACGTTTCCAAACCCTCCCATTCCTTCCTCCTCCTCCTCCTCCTCGCCCCGCCTGGAGGGCTCTGCCTGCACAAGTCTCTCGCCTACGACCTCCCAAAAATCCAGCTCCAGCTCCATCGAGGTGGTGGTGGGGGGAGTGTTTCCAAGCTGTTTTTTAAGAAACCCAAAGGGAATCACCCCCAAACCCGAGCACATTCCTTGGTGAAAGCCAGAGCTGGAGAAAACAGCTACAGAGGGAATAAAGCAAATTTTGAGCAAAAATACAGTGAGATTTACAGGCCAGCAGAGATGGAGCCCAGCTCCTGCTCTCCAGCATCCAGGTAAAGCTGAAATCCTCTTGAAAAAAAGCCAAAAAAGCCAAAATCCTCCGGATAAAAGCCAAAAAAAGTGCCAAAATCCTCTGGATAAAAGCCAAAATCTTCCGGAAAAAGCCAAACCTGGGCTGGAATAAAGTGTACACGTAGTTAAGGCATGAGTCAAAGTGATAGGGGAACCGAACAAAAGGGATGGGATCAAACAAAGCTCCTGTCATTCCTCCTCCATGAACTCACTCCCTGGTGAGCTCCCAATTGCTCCCGACTCCACCCAGACAATTTTTTTTTGGGGGAAAAAAATTACCCCCAAAATACATTTTCATGCATCTATTAAAGGCATCAGGTTATTTTGTTTTTCTCCCACTCCCTTCCCTGAAAAGATTCCTTTAAGGTTCTGCTCATGGCTTTGCTTCAGAAAGGTGAAAAGGGACAATTAACATCTCCCCCTCCTGTCCCCCCACCTTGCTGGTGACATTCCCGAGTGGGACTTTCCGTGACTTTCCCCACTCCACGGACAGTGCAACATTCCCTCGCCTCGTCCCCCCCAAAAAAGAAAACCCCACATCCGAGGCTGAGGGCAGGGAATTCTCCCCCCACCCCCAGCCCCCCCTGTGCACCAGGCTCTGAGTAGAAACCACAAAAAAAAAAAAAAAAAAAGGAATTAGATGAAATTTGGAGATTCCTGCTGCTATAAATACAAATGCGTAGAGAAAATAGCAGCCCCCCCCCCCCCACTGGATTTTTGGGAAGCTCGGGGGGGCACCCAGCTTCCCCTCCTAGAGGGGGAGGGGGGGGGCGTATGACAACTGCATCTCACCTGCAACTCAACAAGGAAAACAAAGAACACAACCCCCCCACCCTCTCTAAACTGCTAAAAGTTACCCCCCAAACCCCCCCCCCCATCCCTTCCCAAACTCTGCGACCTTGCTACATAAATACACGGATGGTGTCGGCGCAGACGGATCCCACCCTCCCCCCCCAGGCTGCCCCCCCAGGAGGTTTAAGTGTCGGAGGCAGCAGTGGCCGGGGGGGGCAGGGGGAGGTGGGGGGTCCCCAGTGCCCCGTTCCAGTGGGCTCGGCCGTGGCTGGGGGGCTCCTCAGGGACCTCAGCTTGCCGGTCCCCGTTCCAGCGGCGTTTCAGACGCAGCTTGGGGGGCATCAAGGCATCTTCCCTCTTCTCCTGAGCCCCCAGCTCGCTGCCTGCATCCCGGGGGGGCTTCTCCCCGCTGCCCTCCCCTTGCTCGGGGGCTTCCTCAGGCTGGTTGGGTGCCGGGTGCCAGGAAGGCGCCGCCGGTTTGGCAAACACGGGGCCTTTCTCCTCTTCCTCTTCCTCCCGCCCGGTTTTCTCTTTCGCTTTTGCCGCTGGCTCCTGGGATTCGGTTTCCTTGTCTCCGGGAGGCTCCATTTTGACCCTGGGGGGTGGAGGAGCTGCCAGCTGCGTGGCCGCAGGGTGCTCCTCGGAGCTTTCCAATCTCTCCCTGTTTTTCCGCCCCGCGGGGGGAGGTTGGAGCTTGATGGGGAACTGGGGCTGCTCCTCCAGGGGCATCTGGCACTGGAGAGGTGGCACCATCAGCGGGTAGCGGGGGAAAGTCCGGGGGCTCAGGTGGTAGTTGAAGACAGAGCAAGCTTGGGAGTGCAGGTAGTGTTTCATTTCTTCGGGGTTAAAAGAGAAGCAGCTGCTCCCCGTGAAGGGGCTGAGACCCGGGGAGGGGCTGTAGGAGAAAAGGGTGGGGGTGAGGGACAAAGCGGGAGAGATGGGGACGTTTAAGACCCCGCCACGCCCCGGCAGAGGTGACACGGCAAAGGGGCTGTGAGGATGATCCGGGTACATCCCAGGTCTGCTGAAAAGAGGGAGAACGATCTCGGGTTTGCGTTTCTGGTGGTTGACGTTCCCGGCGCTGCCCACGGAGGTGCGGGAAGCCATGAGATCCACGCCCCGGCGCCAATCCGAGGAGGCATCTTCCAGCTCCGGCACCTCCGGCTTCCTCTCGCCTCCTTCACCCAAAGCTTCTGGGTTGGACGGGACCAAGGAACCGCTGGAAAACCGGCCGGGTTGGACATCTTCAGTGGGAGAGTGGCTGTCCAAGGGGGGGAAGTGGAAGCGGGAGGAGGCTGTGGGGACAGGAGGAGCGCTCTGTGGCACAACACCTGGGACAGGGAAGGGAAAAAGAGAAAGAGTTTGGGACAGAGAAGAAATCACAAGGAAAAAGCTGCTTTGTTGGGGGTCGAATCCCCGCGATTCGGCAGTGGGGGCTTAGCTGGGAGGCGCCTTTTCCCTCTGCTCCCTCCCTCTGAAGGAGCCTTGAGTGCTGCAAAGAAGGCAGCAGACCTCAAAACCTCACCGTGAGGTTTCACGGACCTGCTGGCTCTGGTGCCATCAGAAAAGGTTTCACTCCCAGATGCGGGGCTGCCCATAAATCATGGATTTGTGCTTTTTTTGGAAAGAACGTCTCCTCTCCGCAGGCGCCGTGCCTACGGAGCCGCCAACCCGACTCGTGCCACAACATGAGTATTATGGCAAATTCTTCCTCCTCCTTCCTCACCTCCCCTCGATTCTCCTCTTCAAAAAAAGCAAAACCAAACCAAGCAACCAAAAAAAAACAAACCACCAAAAAAACACAAAAACACAAAAAAACACCTCAGGAGAGGTGAGAGAAGAAAGCAGATTCCAGTGCCCCAAACAGGTTTGGGTCTCCCAACCCCCAGCCCAGCCAGAAGGAAAGCAAAACAGGTTGTAATTAGACGAGTGCATTCCAGTTCTCCAAATTTTTTTTTTTTTTTTTTTTTCAAATGCGTGCCCCAGAGATAGGAGGGAGTGGCTGCAAACAGGGAAAAGGAACAAGCACTGAGCAATATTGAGCTGGAACTGCCCAGACTCGTCGCTGCAAGTAATTATAGATCTGCAGAGCAGCTTCGTACTACATCTTCCACCCCCATGGTTTGGCTCAGGGCTTCTGGAGAAGGCATTTCCTTCTTCCCGCTCTCCTCTGGCCCACACAGGTGAAGCCTTCAGGAATAGTGAGGACACTGAGGGACTGAAGCACGGCCAGAGAAGGGCAAGGGAGCTGGGGAAGGGTCTGGAAAACATGGGGAAGGGTCTGGAGAAGTTGTGAGGAGGATCTGAGGGCCCTGGGGGTGCTGATCCTGGAGCAGAGGAGGCTGAGGGGAGACCTTCTGGCTCTCTGACACCCCCTGAGAGGAGGTTGGAGCCAGGGGGGGTCGGGCTCTGCTCCCCAGGAAGAAGGGATGGGACAAGAGGAACTTTTGGCACAGCTCAAGTTGTGCCAGGGGAGGTTTAGGTTGGAGCTGGGGAAGAATTTCTCCCTGGCAAGGGTTGTCAGGGCCTGGCCCAGGCTGCCCAGGGCAGGGCTGGAGTCCCCAGCATCCCTGGAGGGATTCAAAAAACGTGTGGAGATGGCACTTGGGGACATGGTTTGGTTGCATTGATGGTTGAACTTGATGATCTTCGAGGTGTATTCTGGCCTTAGTGATTCCATGATTCCAACACTTCTGGCTGTGTGGTTCCTGGTGATGATCACAGCTGTGAAAACCAAGCTGCAGACTGGGGGGGCTCCATCCCACCCCCAAATGACCCTCCCTCTAGAGAATCCCTAGAAGTGCTGCTGGCTCTGGGACAACACCTGGAGAAAAATCCTGCTGCTGTTCCTGGCAAGAGGCTCAGAAAGGCTTTTTGGGATGAGTGGAGAACCACCACACTTTTTTTCCCAACCTTTTTTGTGTGCTCCTGGATATCAGAACACCAAGAAATCCCTGTGATTCTAGTCAAACTCGGGCAAGATCCTGCTCTTCCCTGGAAACTGCTCTGAACTCTGGGTGGTAATCATTAAAAAAAAAAAAAAAGTTCCTTTTGGTGTAAAAGGAACTGAAGCAAACAAGAGGCATTTGCAGAAGTGGGGAGAGGAGCAAAGCACTGTTAAGCTGTAAACTTTCTTTTGGTGCTGACGTGCCCACCGGGGCACCTTGGAGCTCCTTGTCAAGAAGGTTCCCAGTTCTATGGCACCATAAGGGACGTGATGAGCCTGTGAGTGAGGCCAGGGCCTTGTCACAGGACAAAAATCTTTTCCCAAGGAGACTCCCTCCCCCCCTCCCTCCCAGCAAAGCAAACTCACAGCACCCACCGAGCTCTAAGAGGAAACAAAAATGCCCACAAAGTCAACCCCAAAGGAAGGAAAGCTCCAGATAAGGCGTTATCAGCACCCAGACCTTCCCACTGCAGTGGCACTGATTGTTTGAGGTGACTGAGCCCCCCCCCAGGAAAAAGCAGGAGCCCCTGGCTCACCGTTGGGTCGAATGTTGATGAAGGGGTAGTTGGGCATCACCAGCTTGTTGAAGTTGAATTTGTAGGTGAACCTTTTGCCTTTTGTCTTGTGGAGAATCCTCTTGTTGTAATAATATCTGTGGAGGGAAGTTCAAGAGATGGGCAAAAGCTCACTGAGAGTTCTCACTGCTTTTTAAAGTGCCACCAACACCCACCTCTGATCTACCTACCAAAATGAGGTTGCCCAGAAAATTAATTAATTCAGGAAAACATTCATCAGTAGGGATGCTTCCAAATGACACCTGCTCCTTTTACCAGATGTCCTCCAGCAGGAGGTCTCAAACCAGTTTCTGGGGTGTTCTCCTCCTTAGATATGTGGAAAAAGGTGAGATCCTGAGGGGACCTGAAGCCTCTCCACATTTGTCACCCCTGTCCAAACTGGGAGCAGTCCCATGGGCTGGGGGGTATCCCTCAACCCCCCTGCATGGTGCTGGATCCACAGCACACATAGAATCCTCACAGTTGGAGAACACCTCCCAGGGCACCCAGCCAGCAAAGAGCACCACATTCTCATTTGTGTGGGTACCCCCCAGTGGGAGAAACACACACGGTGGCTTTTGGGGGGCCTGCAGGTGTCTGGGGAATGTCCCAGGAACCAGAAGAAGAGGGGGAAATCCAGGTGTCCCTATGCCAAAGGCCAGAGCCTGAGGGAGGTGAAGGAACTGGGGCAGGAGATGAGCAGAAGGCACTTCAGATTATCTAGTTTTGGCAGTTTTATTTTTGCAGCCCTGGTGGCCAGGGGTGTTTTAGCAGCCACCCTGGGCTGGAAATGGGGAGAGTTGGTTTCTGCACAGCACTTGTCTGTGCCCCTCTGGATCACAAACCCTCCCTGGGGAGGAACTGGAAGCTGGGAGCTGGTCCTGGTGGCCAGGGCCACCTCAGCTCCCCCAGAGGAAGGAGGAGAGCTTGGCCGTGGGTGTAATCCCCTCCTCCCTGCTTGCACCACCACTGTTTGTACCCAGCTCCAAATCCAGGTGGACAAACAAAGGCGTTCCAGGTGGATCACTGAGGGGGGGGTGAGCACGTGGTGCCTCTTGCCACAGCTCCAGGAAGGAGCCACCAGCCCCAAGCCTGTGGTGTCCCCAGTGCTGTCCCACAGGACCTCCAGATGCCCTGACACAGTTGCTGGTGGCAGGTGGGGGCTATTTTCCAGTCCCATGCACAAATGACACCCAATTTATTGTTTCCTTCCTGTTCCAGCCCTGAGACTCCCATGTTTGCTGCCTTGTTTGTCTTTGGCAGCTCCACCCAAAAGGTATCAGAGGGCATAAGGCAACGAAGTCCACGTTATGGGGTGACAATGCCAGCACCCTGCCACTCCTGCAGGTGACAGGCTCCAAATGCTGACCTACAGCAGGGATCCTGCTCCTTTCCCACTACGACTTCCAAGTGGTGATAGTTTAAAAAACACCCCGAGGGAAGGGTGTAAATGGAAGAGGAAAAAGCTGTACTGGAGGCTTTGGAATTGTGAGGGGCAAAGTGAGGATCACCCAGTCCCTGTCTCACACAAGGGGACAAAAATGGTGACATATGTCAGAGGGTTGTGTTCATCTCCCACCGTGACTTCCACAGAAATGGGGATAAACTAAAAAAAAAATCCTAATGAGGGTGTCTAAATGAAAGAGGGGAAAGATGTACTTTGGAGCTGTGAAAAGCAAAGTGAGGATTGCTCAGTTCCTCTCTCACACAAGGGGACAGTGGTGGCCTCAGGGACACCCAAATTGGTGTTATTAGGGCTTGGGAAACACCTTGGGGCTGTCACTGAGCCTGTGCCTTGGGCAAGAACAAATTCTGATTGGAAAAGGGAGTTGGTTTCTCTCCAGAAGCTGCCATGATGGAGTGATAACCAAGGAGCACCTCCAGGTTCCTCCCATGCCTCTGCTGCTCAAGCAATGGAATTGGAGAGAGAAAGAGAAATAAAGGAAGGGAGCCTGAGCCCAAGATGAGAATTTCCAGAGGGATATGGGGTGTGCTGCAGGTGAATGGGGGACACCTGGGGATGGTCAGACCAACCCGAGCAATCCCACTCAAAATTTGAGATAAACCTCCCAGAAAAGCACATCTGGGGACAGGGGACCTGCAACCTGTGACCCAAATGAGGCACAGGGAGAGGAGCAGTGGAGCTGGGGAAGGGTCTGGAAAACATGGGGAAGGGTCTGGAGAAGTTGTGAGGAGGATCTGAGGGCCCTGGGGGTGCTGATCCTGGAGCAGAGGAGGCTGAGGGGAGACCTTCTGGCTCTCTGACACCCCCTGAGAGGAGGTTGGAGCCAGGGGGGGTCGGGCTCTGCTCCCCAGGAAGAAGGGATGGGACAAGAGGAACTTTTGGCACAGCTCAAGTTGTGCCAGGGGAGGTTTAGGTTGGAGCTGGGGAAGAATTTCTCCCTGGCAAGGGTTGTCAGGGCCTGGCCCAGGCTGCCCAGGGCAGGGCTGGAGTCCCCAGCATCCCTGGGGGGGTTTCAGAGCCCTGGAGATGTGGTGCTGAGGGACATGGGGGGTGCTGAGGGACATGGGGGGGGTGCTGAGGGACATGGGGGGGGTGCTGAGGGACATGGGGGGGGTGCTGAGGGACATGGGGGGGGTGCTGGGGGTGGGATGGGGGAAGGGTTGGATGATCCGAAAGGTCTTTTCCAAGCACAATATTTCCATATTTCTGTGGGATGAAGCTCTGCTCACCTGAGTGCCCTGCTCAGCTTGTCATAGTTCATCTGGGGTTTGCATTTCCTGCGTCCCCACAGCCTGGCCACCTCGTCAGGGTCCTTGATGACAAACTCCCCATACTCTCCCTGCTGCCAGGCGATGACGTGGCGGAACTCTTCCTTCTGCAGCAGCTCCAGGATGAAATGCCACAACTGGATTTGTCTGGAGCCAGGGCTGGACTCGGTCTTGTAAGCCCACTCTGGGAAGTGGTAACCTTGGGAAGAGCCAAAAAAACCCCCCAAAACATGAAAAAATAATAAAAAAACAGACATAGTGACAGGAGGTACTGACTGGCAAGCTCTGCTGTCTGTTTGTCATCTTTCCTCTGGAGCAGTGCTGGGGGCTGCAATTCCATGAAATATTCCATGTGGGAGCAAAAAAACCCCAGCTTTCCTACTCTATTCCTCATTTTCCTGTTCCACTGCCCCCCCTCAGAGAATCCCTCAAAAGGGTTAAAACTGGAAGGGAAAGAAGTGTGAAAGGAGCCCCAAACCTTCAGATAGTTCAGCAGGGAAGGCTCCAGGTGGCTGGAATGAGGAGGATAAAACAGACTGGAGCATGGGGGTGGGGTGAGGCTGGGAGCTCTCAGCCCCTCCTGCTTCCCCCCAATTCCAGGGACTGCTCCAGCTTCAGCAGATGTTTGGGAACAACTGCCAAGTTTGGATTTCTCAGGAGAGTTTCCCAGTGAGGTTTGTTTTTTTTTTTTTTTTTTCCTCTCCCAAATCATCACAGCCACAATTCCAGGCTCCAGCAGCACGGGTGGATTCACATCCCACTCCAAACGTCCCCCCCCCCAGAGACAAACCCAGGCATGAGCCATGCTGGGAGGGAAGTGATCCACCTGGGAGATTCCAACCCCTGATGAATTAAACATCTCTGGGAAGACTGATTTCCATATTCCACCCGATGCTCTCTGAGACTTGCCTGGGGAGGAGCTGTCAGAGCCATCCTGGCTCTTGCCCACCTACCAGAGGGTGAATAATCCTGCCTGAGAAATCCCGGGGGAAGGAAGGGTCCTGGGGAAAAAGGGATCCCAGAGAAAAGGGAATCCTAACAGCTGAACAATTCCACTTCCTTACCTCCTCCTCCCTCAGCCTTATCCACGATGCTGCAGCCTGCTTTCATCTTCTCCCTCCTGCTGACTGTGGGACAGAAGGAAATTGGTGTCACCACCACTCACTCCGGAGCAGCAGCCCCCAGCAACATTTTCTTGGTCTCCCAGACCCTCCTCATTCCCTTTGGATTTTCCATCCCGGCACAAAAAAAAAAAAAAAAAAAAAAAAAAAATCTCCACCACTGAATCCCTGCTTTGCTGGGGAAGCTGTGGCAGAGCCATCAGACAGACAAAACAAGCCCAACACAGTTTGTCTTCTCTTACCAGACGGGCTCGGCTGCCAAAACACACACGGAGCTCGCCCAGATGTATGGGGGGGAGGGGGGGGAAGGGGTGGGTGTGTGCCTGTGAGAAAATCCCAGTTCCCAATCCCAATCTTGATCCCGGCCCCAGCAGGCACATCTGATTCCAATCACTTTTTTTTTTTTTTTTTTTTTTGGTTGGGGGGGCTCAGAGGGACACGCGAGGCGGGGATCGTTCCCCACCCCCCAAAAAAAAAAAAAAAAAAGAAAAGGTAAAACGGCATATGGGGAGCGATGGATGTGGATTTGGGGCGGGCTCTCGGGGGTCGCTGGGGCAGACCCCTCCCCGTGGTCCCGTTCCGAGGTGCCCGCTCTCCCCGGGGTGGGGGCCCCGCTGCCGCTCGGGGCTTTTTTTCCTCCTTTGAACAGTTCAAAGTATGTAAATGGCGGCCGGGAGGAGCCGAGGCGCCGCGGCGGCGGTCGGGCCCGGGGCTGCCGGCCTCGCCTCCCCTTCCCTCCCCTCCCCTCCTCCCGTTACAGCCCCGCCGCCGGCCTGCCCCGGCCTGCCCGCCGCGCCCTGCCCCAGCCTGGGCCCCGCCGCCTCCAACCCCCCCTCCTCGAGCCCACGGTCGCCCCCACCCCGCCCGCATCCTCCCCACGGAGAACCCGACCCGCAGCCGGCCCGTTACCGGGAGGATCTCCCCGCTCCCGCCCCCGCTCCCCGTTAACCCTCCCCCCCCCGCCCCCCCGAGGCTCCCAGGGAACGGGTGTCCTCCCCACCCCCCCCCCCGGGGCCATCAGCGCCGCTAAAAAACCCCGACGGGAGCGGCGGCCGCGGCCTTGGCCTCAGCCAGAGCCTCCCGGTGCCGGTAACCGCCCCCGCCTCGCCGAGGCCCCCGCGATCCGCGTGGCGAACGAGAAGATGCGGGGGGGGAGGGGGGGCAGGGAGCCGCGGCCCCGCTCGGAGGTGGCTGCGGTTCGGCCTCAGCCTTCGGCCCAACGCCGGGACCCACCTGCGGGGGCGGTGCGGGCCGGGACCGAGTGCGGGTCCGGAGCGGGAGCGGGCTGAGGGCGGCGGAGCGCGGCGGGGCCGCGGTGCCGATGCGGGGTGGGGGCCGCTCGCTTCGCTGCTGCCGCCGCCTCCTCCTCCTCCTCCTCCCTCCCCCGCACGGGCCGCCGGAACCGGAACCGCCGCCACCGCCCACGGCCTTCCGGGCACGCGCCTCGACTGCTTCCGCTTCCGGCCACGGGCGGTGGCGGCGGGAGCGCGCGCGGGCGGGGGGCGGGGCGGGGCGGGGCGGGGCGGGGCGGGGGGCGCGGGAAGCTCCGCCCACGGGTTTCGGACGGGGGGAGGAGAGGGACGAAAAACATCGGAGAGCGAAAGGGACCGGGGAGCGGAATAACGGGAGATCCGGCGGGAGGGGATTGGAGATGCGAAGGGAATCGGGGTGGGAGTGTGCGGGGCTGGAGCTGTGCGGGAGCCCTGGTACACGGTGCTCCCCCTGAGCATGGTTCTCCAGCTGTGCTGAGATCCAGCGGTGCATAAATCCAGCTGTGCAGGGGTCCTGGGCTCTGGCTCTCCAGCGGTGTGAGCGGATGCGGATCCAGCTGTGCCGGGATCCAGCTGTGCAGCGGTCCCGGGATCCAGTGGTGCGGGGCTGTGTCGCTGGGTGAGGATCCATCCGAGCAGGATGTGGGACCGGCCCAGGCAATGGGGGGGTGGGCGGCAGGGAGGGGGTTACACAGAGCCGTGGGTGCTGTGTGTGTCCCCCCGTGGGTGCCGTGTGTCCCCCCCCGTGGGTGCTGTGTCCCCCCCCCCGTGGGTGCCGTGTGTCCCCCCCAGTGGGTGCTGTGTGTCCCCCGCGGGTGCTGTGTGTCCCCCCTCGTGGGTGCCGTGTGTCCCCCCTCGTGGGTGCCGTGTGTCCCCCCTCGTGGGTGCTGTGTGTCCCCCGTGGGTGCCGTGTGTCCCCCCTCGTGGGTGCTGTGTGTCCCGCCCCGTGGGTGCCGTGTGTCCCCCCTCGTGGGTGCTGTGTGTACCCCCTCGTGGGTACTGTGTGTCCCCCGTGGGTGCTGTGTGTCCCCCCTCGTGGGTACTGTGTGTCCCCCCTCGTGGGTGCTGTGTGTCCCCCCTCGTGGGTACTGTGTGTCCCCCCTCGTGGGTGCTGTGTGTCCCCCCTCGTGGGTACTGTGTGTCCCCCCTCGTGGGTGCTGTGTGTCCCGCCCCGTGGGTGCTGTGTGTCCCGCCCCGTGGGTGCTGCTGACCCCTGCCCGTGCCGCAGCTCCTGGAGGGGACACTTTGAGTAGGGGTCTCAGCCCCGGGTGTCACCCCCTGTTCCATGCCGAGCTCCCATCGCGCAGAGCCCTCCCCCCACCCCAGAAGCTGCAGCGGGGGCGGCCCGGGACCCCTTCACTCGGCTGCAGCCGCCCCAACTTTCCCTGGGCCCCCACAAAGTCCCCCCCATTCGCCTTCACCCCTCGTGATTGGAGTCCCCAGTGAGCCCAGGACGGGGGGGTCCCCCCTGCCCCCTGCGATCCCCGAGTCCTGCTGAGAGGAGGGGGGGGGAGGACAGGAGGGGACATGGCCTTGGGGACACCAGGAACCGCTCCTGCCCAGGGCTGTCCCGGTGGTCCCGAGGAGGTTCACTGGCCCGGGGGAGGGGTTCGGTGGTCCCGGGGGAGGGGTTCTGTAGGCCCGGTCCTGCTGCTCGGGGGACAAAGCGGGGACAATCAGTGACAGGAGCGAGCAGGGTCCCTCTGGAGTGGGGGTGACACTGTCGGACCCCCCTCCCCGATGCTCCCCAGCTGTGGTGGATGGGGGGGTGGGGGTGGGGGGGTCTCCAGACGAGGCCCCCGCTGCCTCCTCCTCTCTGCACCTGTAGGAGGTGGTGAGGAGGTTGTGCTGCTGGGGCAGAAACCAGAGCTGAAACCCCAAGTCCTGGCGCAGGGGGCTCTTTGGGGCAGGCCCCAGGGGCTGTGTCTGCTTTTCTGGGGAGCCATGGAGAGCCCTGAAGGTGAGCAAGACTTTACTTACTATCACTGCCATGTGGCTGGATCATTTGAGCCAAGGAATCCCTCCCTCCCTGAGCACACACTTCTGAGAGTGCCAGCTGGAAGGGGTGGCCAGAAAAATTGGAACCTGGTGAAATTTGAGAAGCATCTGCAGAGATGTCCCATTCATTTGTAACATCCCTTCAGAACACCAAAGAAAAAGAACATGAGAGTGCAGAGCTTGGCTCAGACAGGCACCCAGGGGCTTGGCAATCTGCACATCAGCCTCTTGGGCAGGAATGCTGAATCCTAGAATGAGAACAGTCTAGAGACCCAGTGAGCTGGGAGCTTCTCCTCCTCCTAGAAGCCTCCCTTTCCAGAGTACAGCAGGGGGTGGGCAGACAGAGGGCACTGCTCCTCCACTCTTTCAGTAAAGATCTCTGTACAATATTTCTTCTCTCACTTCTGTCTGTGTCCCTTCAGGTCACCCACGACAATGTGCATGCAGTTTCCTGCCACAAAACATTTGGTTCACAGGGAGAACACAGGAAAAAAGCAAGAAGGGCACTTCCTTCATCTACAGCACTGTTTGAAATACAAAGCCACGAGTGGAGTTCTCAAAGGAGGAATCAAAAAACCAGGAATCCCACCAGGATTCACAAGTAAGGGAAAAATTGCTGCAGTCAACAGAAGTGTGAAGTGTGTGAAGTCAACACAATTTTTGTTCATTTACTGTGCATTCATAGAGGAAGAATCTCGATCAGTATTACATAAATCATTCCTCTCACCAGTCTTGTTTTCCAAAGTCCTCTTCAAAGCTTCAGGAATTTCATTAAAATCCCACATTCAGCAATTGCAGATTGTAGTTCTTCACAGAGTTCTGCCTTCTCCTGCTCATCCTGCTTTTCTCCTCTTCAGGTGATTCTTCCTACAAGAGATCCAAGAAAACAGCTGGAAAGAGCAGAAACAAGCACCTGCTTGAGCATCCCTTGACAGCTGGAAAAAGACTTTTCCTGCCTAAGAGAGAAGGGAAACTTTGCTGAGCTTTCTTTTACAAGGGCTTCAGTGTTTCCAGGGAAATCAAATCTTGAATAGTAAATACAGTCATCCTTTTGTCCTTTTGAAAGCTCTCAGTTGCTGGCTCCATCCTATACATCTCGTTTCACAAACGCTCCCCAGTCCATCCAGTGCCCTGCAAACGCCCACCTAGTCCATCCCAGTGTCCCCCAGTCCCTCCCAACCCATCCCAGTGCCTCTGTCCCTCCCAGTGCCATCCAAAGACCTTCCCAGTCCCTCCCAGTGCCATCCAAAGACTTTCCCAGTCCCTGCCAGCCCTCCAAATACACCCCCAGTTCATCCCAATGCCCTCTGAAAACACATCCAGTCCCTTCCAGTCCATCCCAGTGGTCCCCTGGTCCCTACCGGTGTTCCTCAGCACCTCCCAGTGAATCCCAGTGCTCCCCAGCGCCTCCCAGTGAAAAAATGTGATCTACAAACACCCTCCCAGTCCATCGCAGTGCCCCCCTAGTTCCTCCATATGATCGCCACTGCCTCCCAGAGCATCCCAGTTTATCCCAGTAGCCTCCAAATGTCCTCCCAGTCTGTCCCAGTTCTCTCCAAATACCCTTCCAGTCTTTCCCTGTTCTTCACAGTCCAGCCCAACGCCTCTCTAGTCCCTGACAGTACAATCCAATGCTTCCCAGTGATTCCCAGTCTATCCCAGTGCCCTCCAAACACACATACAGTCCCTCCCAGTCTTTCCCAATTCCCCCCTAGTGCCTTCCAGTGCTCATCAACACTTCTCAGTGTATCCCAGTCTCTCCCAGTGCCCTCCAAACACACTTTCAAGCTCTCCCAGTTCTACCCAGTCCATCACAATGCCCTCCTATTGCCTCTCACTGCTCCCCAACACCTCCCATTGCATCCCTGTCCATCCCAGTGCCCTCCAAATATCCTCTCAGTGCCTCCCAGTGCCCTCAAAACACACTTCCCTCCCAGTCCTTCCCACTGCCTTCAGAACAGACTTCCAGTCCCTTCCAACCCATCCCAGTGCCCCTCTCTCCCTCCCAGTGCCATCCAAAGACATTGGCAGGGGCAGAATGCCTTTGGGGGATGCTGGGAGTCTCAGAGAATCACAGAAGAGCTCAGGCTGGAAAAGGCCTTCAAGATCATTGAGTCCAACCCCATCCTAACCCTATGACCCTATTTCTGATGCCCCACCCCTAAACCATGTCCCCAAGCACCACATCAAGCCACCCCGGGGTTGCCTTGGCATCCCCTGATTGCACCCACCCTTCACAAGAGCATCTGGGGCTCCCACATTGCTGATCCCCACCCCTGGGGTGATTTAGGGCTCCCCCCATCACACCCACCCCACCTCCCTGGCATGACTTGCGTCCCAGCTCATGGGACCTGATCCCTGGGATAAGGTGGGGGTCCTCTATCGCACCCACCTCTGGGATGAAGCGGGGTCCTCTGGAATGGGGTAGGCTTCTCCATTGCATCCTCCACCCCTCAATGACTTGGCGTCTCCCAAGTTATTTTTGGGGTTCTTTTGGGGCTTCCCCATCATCGCCTCCCAACTCTGGGATTACTGAAGCCCTCTGAGCTCTTTTGGGGGACCTCGATCATGGCCCCTGACCTCAAGGATAACGTGGGGGTTCTCCATTGAAGCCCCCCAGCTCTGGCATGACTTGGGGGTCCCCTATGGCAGAACCCAATCCCAGGGTCCCTCCCAGGCATTCCTCTGCCCCTCAGTGCCTCGCAGACCCTCCCAGGCAACCAAGATGGCCGCCGGGCCTGCAGCCCCCTGCATGCCCCGGGACTACAGCTCCCAGAATGCCCCGGGGCGTTCCGCCTGCTGCCTGAGCCCGCCCGACCCCGGGGCATGCTGGGAGCTGTAGTCCCGGGAGCTGCCCCGGCCCCGGCCCAGCTGGGAGGGGGAGCAGGAGGAAGGGGATCTGGGCAGGGAGAGAAGGCAGGAAAAAGGCTGGTGAGGAGCGGGAAAGAGATGGAGGGGAAGGGGGCAAAGAGGGAGGGAGGGAGAGAGAAGGGTGGGAAGGAGGAGAGAGGGATGGAGAGAGGGCGGGCCAGGGGCCTGAGAGACAGAAAAGGCCCCAGGAGAGGGGAGTGACAGAGGGCTGGGAGAGGGAGCAGGAGAGAGGGGAGAGGGCGAGGGGAGAGGAAGGCAGAGGGCAGGGAGAGGCAGGAAAGGGGAGAGAGGGACAAGAAGGCCAGGAGAGGGCAGGGAGAGAGAGAAAGGAGAGGGAGTGGGAGAGAAAGATGTGAAGAGAGAAAAAACCAGCAGTGGCTCTGAGAACAGGCAGGGAGGACTTGGAAAGGGTTGAGAGGGAGGGAGAGAGTGAAAGCCAAAAGGTGTGCTGGGCAAAGGAGAGAGAGGGAGGGATGAAGAGCTGGGGGCAGGGAGCTGGGCAGAGCCCCAGCAGAGCAGTGATGAGCAGCTGGGCCCGGCCCCTGGTACCACCCTGGGCTTCCCCCTGGGGTCTCCATCTCTGCTGTCTGCCAGCACTGGGGGCACCACAAATGTCCTGCCTGCTCCCCACAGCCCTCCTGAGCCCTGGGGACAGCTGGGCTCTGGTGTCCATGTCCCAGGGATGATTTGGGGGTGTCAGGGCTCTCCTGGGGCACTCTGGGCCTGAATGGGAGCAAAGCAAATCCAAGCCCTCGCCTCTGATCTTTGTCTCCAACCAAGGTGACTGAGCAAAGGTGTGGCCCCTGCTGGAGAGCATCCCAGAGGGAGGTAGGTGTCAGATGTTTGCAGAGCAACCCTGAGATCTGCCTGAGAGCAAAGGTGTCCAATGGCCAGCAGGCAGCCCAGGTGAGATGGTTCTCTTAGAGGCCACCAGAGCAGCTTTCCTCTGGGCCAGGTTTTGGTGAGAGATGGAGCAGCACAGAGATTTTTCTCAGGCATCCAGGGCTGTCGAGGGTTTCCCAGTGCCCCCCTCAGAGGTTCTGCTCCCAGGAAGCCTCTCCCCATGGAGCAGAGGCTGTATCCAGCCCCCCCAGCATGGGGACAGCTTCCTTGGGGGGGGTCTCAAGGAGGATGAGCTCATCTGCCTGGTGCTTCTGCAAGAGAACTGAGCTGCAGCCCCGTGCTCATGGCTGGCTGGTTCAACATCTCTGAGTGCCTCAGCCTTTCAGCCCTGGGCAGTTGAAGCCAGGCACAGTATTTGTTACCAAAAGCCACCACACACCAATAAATGAGGGTAACTGCCTAGCTCTGAGACTCCCCAGTAGAGCCAGCTGGGCACCAGCCCCAGAAGAAGGGTTATTTTCCCCTCTGTAGCTACTCCTTTGAATTGGTTCTGAAAAAGCCTCTCCTCAGGAGAAGAATCTGCCACTTCTCTGTATGATTCAAACAGGTGGGGGAGAGTTTCTCAGCTTCTCTCAGAGACTTAAAGGACCATTGTCACCCTGTAGAGGCAATGAGTGAAGACTGAGGCTTAAACCAATGCCAAGTTTAAGGATTAAAAGAGCTTTTTACTTTTCATTTGGCCCCTGCCACCCCCCTTCCCCATGGTGGTTCAGCCTGTTCCCCCTCCTCTCCTTCTCTGATGTGGTTAGGTGTGCTTTTTTAAAAGCTGGGCTGAAAGAGTGTACCAAGCAGGAGTTTATTAATAACTTGGAATGTGTGTCTATAGGCTGAAGGTGACTGCAGGGAACACTGAAGTGTGTACCAGCCCTGCACTGAGTTCTGTGTGTATTGCCCTTAGGAGTACCTGAATTTGTGTGAATGTGTGTAGGGTGAATCAAAAGTGGCTGCTAACTCTGGTGCTAAATGCTACATGCCAGGAAGTGGTTCCTTTGACCAACTCTGTTTCCTCTCTTTCTCTCTCTAGTCTTAGTGAGCAACTGGCAGAAAGTGCTTCTGAGAAGAAGGCAGAAGCAGCTGGTGAAGGTGGTGCACAAGACATCAGTGTCCTCAGCACTCCCAAGCAGGAGGGAGCTGCTGGCTCTACGGTGGATGCAGATGCTGTGGACAGAGGAGGTAGGAACTTTAACTCTGGAGGAGCTCAGGAGGAAAAGGACCATGGCCTTTTCTTGAGGTGGTTTGTATTGTCAGCACTGACTGTGTTTGCTGCTGACTTCAGCAGAGGCATCAGGTGGAGCAGCACAAGAAATTCCATGAATGTGCTGATTTGTTACTCTTTGGGGATGCTTCTTGTCAAGCTGTGAGGGCAGCTGTGACTTATGTGCTCCATGGTCACTACCAGGGTTGTTGTATTACGTTGTCATCCAGAAAAAACATAAAATTGCCCTGTGATCCAACACCTAGCTCCTTCTGTGAAGTTTTAAAATCTAGTCTGTGCTTATGAGGCTGCATAACCCTAAAGGAATCTTAGAAAACCAGTATTTTTATATCATGAAATTTTGTCTTGTGTGTTACCTCTCAGACCCTACAGTGGGAGGCTTTCTGGGTTCTTCAGGGTGTTTTATGACAACTGTGTGGCAAATGGCCAGCAGACAGTGTCCAGGGGACATTTATTGGCATTAATACTGCAGTCTGTGGCTGGCACCACAAAGCACATGTCCTGCATCGTGAGAGTCCTTTTGCTGTGCTGCAGTAACAGGCTGAGTGTGAGATTAAGCTTTTCATTTGGATTATGCTGTTTGATTTTCTTTACCTTTTCAGAACAGTCTGTGTCATAAATGACTGATGACTGAGACTCAATGATCTCTTTAGTAGCTCGATTTAATTAATAAATTGCAGTAAGCAAAGCAGCTCTGGGTGCAGGGGACAGAATCTTTATCCCTCATGCATCCTGATCAAAGCTCTGGCATTATCTTATATTGAGTACAATTCTATAGATATTCAAACGAAGGTGGGTTTACATACATACTCATGAGATGACATCATTTCATTATATATTCATGATAGGTGGAGTCTGGGTGGAGTCTTCTTTTGGGGAGATGTACCGGGGTCTTCAGGGGGTCTTTGGAGGAAGTAAGAAGTCCTCATTTAATTCTTTTCCTGAATTTTACTTGATTAGGAATACAAATTCATCAACATACATTACAGTCTGTAACTGGGTAGAGCAGCAGATGGTAAAGTCTCTAGCATCATGTTGCACAGAACTCTGCATGAACTGGTAAAATAGCTGCCTGTGATGTGTACTCATGTGTGCAATGAGTAACTCTGAGGTTCATCTGCTTATTGTCTTGCAAGGCCATCACCATTCTGTAAACTGTTTACTAAGAAAGCATATTCTTGCTATGATTTTTTTTTTTCAATTTAGGGTTTTATTTTTAAACTGCTCGATGTAAGAGTCCAGAGAAGATAGCACTATGGGAAATGCATTCATTCCTGCTGTCCTGTGTTGACTTGGCTGCCCCAAGTCTCACTCTGTTGTCCATGTTAAAAGTTCATGTGTACTGTTTAATTTTTAGCATGCCAAATCTAATTTCACCCTGTCATTTAATGTTTGAACAGCAGTAGAAGAGACTTGCAAAGGAGGCTTAATAAGGTGAGACTTGCCAAATACCTACCACTTACTTGAGGGGTGATTTGAGAGGCAAAGATCTCACCATTTTGCTTTGCTTTTTAAGCAGGTCTGAGAAAAAGGGGATCAGTGAGGGTGTGAATGCTTCTGCAGAGCAACTTGATTTGAGTCCCAGAGTGTGGAGGATTCGTGTGGCAAAATACCGGCCAGACGGGAGTCCTCTGCCAGACTCAGAGGTAAAAATGTCCTTTGAAAAGGAGTTATTTGAAGGCAAAAAAATGGGATGGAAAGCAGCTGCAGTTCCAGGCCATGTTGTTTTCTCCTTAGCAGCAGTCTCTGGCCTGCCAGCCTTTTTTTCTGCTCTCAGTTTTTCCTACCAGACCATAGCTGTGGCAGAGCGTGCAGTAGAGTTGTGGTTTGGCCCAAAGGAGCAATAGGTGATGAGATAAACACCACATTGTTTCATTTCTTGTTGTTCAACTGGGTCAGATTTGCAGAGCCTAAAAATTTCTCCGTTACTTTTATAACCTCTTCTGTTCTTCTCCTGAGATTGTTCTTGTTTTCTGTAAATTTGGTGTTTAAATCCAAAGAGATAGAGGAGAAGGGCATTTCTGTGTCAGGATCTTCTGTAGTCCTCCATCTGCTATCGCTCCTTTCCTCCCTGTCATGTTCCCCATCCAGCACTCCATGGATGAGTTACTCAAACAGGTTCTTTTCTATGAGATGGCATTCTGTGCTTGTGTGTCACCTCACACTGCACGTTTTCCCTCTTTTTCTGAATGCTCAGGCAGTGTTCTCTTTCTCCGCTCTAAGCTCTGGTGCTTGCTGTTCTTACGGGTGTGCTGAAGAATGAGCAACTTCTGCAGTGATGTCGGGAGCATCTGTTGTGTTGCAGTGGGATTCTGGAGGGGTGAGGAGCAGGAGTGTGGTAGTTGGAGATGCCAGCATGTTTAGTTTTAACCTGATTTAATTTTCTTGCTGTGATGTAAGTGAAGGGATGCATTCTTCTGGCATGCTCCTGAAATTGAGGGGTATTTTAGTTAGTGTACTTGCAGGGGCTAATTTAGGCATCAGGTCTAGGGATGTAAACATTTCCTTGAGTTTGTTGTTGTTTCTTTTGGACAAAAATAGCTGTGCTTCAATACATCTTTCTTTACATTTACAGAGAGACCCAAACTGGACACTGTACATAAAGGCTATGGAGCAGCGCAGGAAAATCGGTAAGCTACCTGGAAAAGATTGCCTGATACACTGATCTGTCAAAGCAGGCTTGCTAAGGAGATTTTGATATTTTTTCTTCTGTTTTTTTCTATAGTAAACATGAAAGTTAAATTTTGAAAACATGTCACTTTCTCATTTCTGTAACAAATAAGCCATCTCCTTACTCCTAAGCTCTCAATCCCCTGCTAAGCCTTTGTCCCTGGGCAAGTCCTTCCTCCGTCCTGCCCATCCCTTCCCTGGCTCCTTTTTCAGACATTCCAGGTGATTCTTCTCCAATGCATTAGTCTGGAAAGTTGTCAATTGCAATTAAAAAAATAACTCCTTTTATTCACATGGATTTTTTTATTCCTTGTGCTATCAGATGATAGCCATGGTTCTAGAATCAAAAGTTACTAAAGAAAGGCCTCAAACATAAAACCGGGGAGTGGCAGGGTGTAATACAAACACTGATTGTCCCCTTTCTTCCCTGGTGTGTAGATCCCCTGCCACCTGTGGAAGAAGTGGAGAAAGATGATTTTCTGTGGACTTCTCCCTGTGATTCTGAGGTACTTTCTGAGAAAGACCTTGTAAAAGAAAGCTCATCAAAGTTTCTCTATTGTCTTCCACAAGAGAAGTTATTCAGGCTTTCAGTGGATGGCAAGCAGATGCTTATTTCTGCTCTCTCCAGATCTTTGTTTTATCTCTTTTAGAGAAAATCACCTGAACAATGCAAAAAACAGGTGACACTGACAGTTCCTGTAGAGCTGAAAAATGCCATTAGTGGCTCTGTGACAAATTACTTACTTAATTGGAGCCCTGAAGTGCCCACCACAACGTGCAGAGACAACACTGGTGAGAGAAATGATCTAGATCCAGATAGTTCCTCTATGAATATTGATCCACAGTAAATGAACTAAAAAAGTGACTGACTTCTGAGGTTGCAAATATTAACCTGGCCTGAGAATCCTGTTGACAAATGGATTTTGCAGGAAAGCAGCAGCGGGATGGGGAGTAGCAGAGTGCAATACAGACACTGAGTGTCTCCCTTCTTCCCTTCTGTGTAGGTTCTCTTCCACCTGTGGCAGCAGAGAAGGAGAAAGCTGTCAGTTTTCTGGGGCCTTCTGCCTTGGATTCTGAGGTACTTTCTGTGAAGGACAGGGAGGCTGCCATGGTGGGGCTGGGGAGGGGAGAAGGAAGATCCAGGAGCTCCTGAGAGCTTGCTGGAACTGAAATGAAGCTGGGCTGAAGTGGGGAAGTGCTTCTCAGGGGCAGTGCAGAAGCAGGGGTGAGATTCAGGACCTCAGGCATTTCTTTCTGCTACTTCAGATTTCCCTGGAAAAACGGAAGGCCTTGTAAAAAAAAGCTCAGCAAAGCCTTCCTTCTTCTTCAGGCAGAAAAAGTCTTTTTCCAGCTGTCAGTGGATGGTAAAGCAGATGATTGTTTCTGCTCTTTCCAGCTTTGTGGTTTTGGTTTTTTTTTTTTTTTATCTCTTTCAGGAGGAATCATCCAAAGATAAAGAGAACTGGGAGAAGAAGGAGAAAGAATGCAGTACTAAAGAGATAAAAACTGCAATTCCCAAACATCTAAATAAATCTCTTTTTAATGTTGGCAATCAAGTCCAGAGGACATCATCAAAAGACAGTACTGGTGAGAGAAATGATTTGGTAGTTTCCTGTGTATTTAATTTCAGTGAGGAGAAGTCTGGATCTGTGCTTACATTATGCTGCCTGATGTCTGAGATGGTAATTTTTTTTCCTAGTCAATCCTGCTGGCCAGTGGCAGGGTAGGAAAGCAGGGTTTTGTGCCTTTTTTTTATTTCTCTGAGACCTGAAGCTGTGGTGCTGGGTTGCAAACAGTGCTGTATGCAGCAAGTGCCGTTCTTGCTTTTGTTGCTGTCCTCTCCCTGAAGCAATCTGACCAAAATGTGCAGGAGGACTGGAGTGTCTGGGGTGTGCCAGTAGCACTCCCTTTCCTGGTGGTGCTTTTGGGTTGAAAAGCTGTGCTTGCTGTTGGCTGAAGCCAGAGAAAGCTTTGAGTGGAGCTGAGGGAAAGCCCTTCTGTTCCTGTGCCTCACCTGCTCTGGTTTTCAAATGTAGGAGGTGTCTGCAGTGCCAGCCGTGTGTGTGCTGGAAAGCATTGCCAGCTGGGTCAGAGGGGAACGCTTTTGCTCCTCAGCTCAGGCCTCAGAGCAGGAGGAGGAGGCCCCCTTTGCATTGCTGGAAGCATCTTGCTTGTTACTGCATGGCACACAGTTTATCTGAGAGAGAGATCCTGCACCTTGAAGACCCTGGAGTGATTTATTTGTGACCATACTGATACTCTGAAACTTTCTTTCTAACATAAAAAGAATTAAAATGCCGCTAAAGAAAAGATTGAACACAGATACACATTAAATCTGTATTCTGATCATTTTCTCTCTTTTAGCTCACAAATTTGCAGGGATGTGTTATTTTGCATTAAGAGTTTTCTCACCAATAAACAAGATGCGCTCTAAGAGTAAGTAGCATTAAGTCATGCTGGTTGTAAAAATCTGTGGTTTTCACTGCAGGTGAGCACTCAGGATCTACTTTCCGTGGTTCATCACCAGCTAAAAAAGAAGGCCTAAAGGCTGCCACTGAAAACTCTGGGGTGCAGGTATGTGAAACCAAATATTCTGAATTAGAGTCTGGACTGGGAAATGAGATTCTAGAGTAAATTGCATTCTACAGTGAGGTAAAGAAAAGTAACCAGAAAGTGATTAGTGGTGATGGCAGAGTCCTTTGGAGGAAGGTTGTGTTACAGTCTGAAGATGGGTACAGTCTTCTTAGGATGGGGAAAAATCCTTGTCATGGTGCTGGATATTTGCTGTTCTGCTGCTTTCTTTCCAGCTGGTTTGCTTCACTTTTGACCAGTGTTGTTCCTGCTGTGCTGTGCAGACAAGCAATGCATTCAGATGCATTTTTTCCCCAGCAAAATGCATATTGAAGTGAAGAGGGAGATTTGTCTGTAAAAGGCTAATGCGTGTGATTAAACATCACAAAGGTCTTCCTTACACGGCAAAACATTTGTTTGTTTGGCTGTGTTAGGAAGTGTTTGAAAATTTTTTTCTCTGAGGGCATTCATGAGGGGAATAGGGCAGGCATATGAGGCAGGGCTGGGCAGAGGGGTCTGGAGACCTGTGTAACACCTCAGGGGAGAGTGGAGCACATTATTTCCACTTTTGGGACATGGTTTAGTGGGCATGGTGGTGTTGGTTTCCCAGTTGGACTTGAGGATCCTAGAGGTCTTTTCCAGCCTTAATGATTCTGTGTTTCTATGGCTCTGACTCTGTCCACAAAGGAGGCATTGGCCCAGTTCCAGAGTGAAATCCATTTACTCCACCAGCTGGTGGAAGACGTGCAGAAGCAGCAGCTCATCCAAGGAAGTGCAGTGACTGTAGCACAGCAGTGGTTTCAGGATGTTTTCTACAAGCTCAGCACTGCTCCTGAGAAGCAAGTTTTCCTGGTGGAAGAGGGGAACAAGGATCTAAAGGCTGACTGCGCTAATTTAAGAGAAAAAGTCATTAACTACGAGACTGACAAAGTAAAAAGAGAGGTGAAGTATACACCATTTGCAGTGTTGGAGACTCTTAGCAATGTTTTGGTGTTAATTTCTGTTTGTCTTTTGGGCCTCCTTCTGAGGCACCTGCCTGTTCCTCAAAAAGTCAATTTCAGCCACTGGCCTAAGCTTTCTATTCTATATTTTGTGACGTGTAGCCATATTTCAATTTGTTCTTTGTGGCTGTGGTAAGAACAATTAATGGGACAGAAGACTGGTTAGAAGGTCAGTTAAACTGTTGTTCTGCAAATTCTACCAGTCCCAGGCAGAGCAAAGATTTAAATGTTGCTGTACCCATTGTGTTAATCTTTACTTTCTGGAAAACAGGAACTAGTCCTGTTGAGTAATTGGACACTGGTGTGCATTTCGTCTGCCTTAGTGATGTGAAGAGTGCTTTAAAATTCCATTTCTTTCTTCCTCTGAACCCCGGAGTGTTTGAGTGAAGTGAAAACCTACATGTGTCAGATAACCACCTTATTCTTCATTTTCAGTTTCTTTGAGAGGGAAGAGGGGGAAGAACTCCAGCAGTGCTATCAATGGTTTTCCCCTGTGAAATGTTTTGTGTTCTTAGTGGCAAAATAAAAGGTTCCTTTGGGAGATAGTAGTTGGGTGGGTGGATGGATGGATGAAGGGACTGTCCAGATTTTTGAATGCTAATATGTCACAAGGAGGCAACTGTTACTCTAAAAGGAACTTGGTAAGCAGACTGCAGAGGGATAAAGTTAGTTTGTCAGAAAAAAGCTTTCTGATACATGTATTCATTCCTTTAAGTCTGTTTGTATAATGGAAAAACAGAAACAAGAACCAACTATTAAACAGTCCTGCCTTTAGTTGCCAGAATAATATCTGCAGTCAAACTGTGGCTCTTGAATCATAACAGATTGCTTTGAGTTTTGTTAAAAAAATACATGATTCAGGATATTCTGGTGTATTGTTCAAGAAGAATAATACTTGAGCCTTTTTTATGTGTTAGAAAAGATAAATCCTCATGAGCAGCTGCTGATGGTTTGGAAGTGCTCAGCTGTTGACTGTGGTGGCAGGCAAAATTTTCTTACCTTTTGAGTTGAGTCCCAAGGCAGGCCTTACTCTATAATCAAATAAGATAAAGGCATAGTTCATGTTCTTACAACTTTGTTGATGCTCATCTTACCATTTCATCAGGAAACGGTCAGACAGCTGCAGCAGGAGCTTACTGAAGCTCTTCAAAAGATGTCTGTAGCAGAAGCTTTACTGGGAGAGTCTACAATGCGCTGCAGGACGCTGGAGGAAGCCAACCTGGGCTTACAAAAGGAATTGGGAGAGGCTAAAACCAAGGTACATGAACTTCTCCCAGGCTTCCTAAAAAACCCCAGCACATCCCAGACATGGGATGAGGTGTGGAGGAATCACTGTGTTATAAACTTGGTTTGTCCTTAGTTGGTCAAAAGTTTGTATGTGGGAGGGTGCTCTGCAAAAGAGCCTGACATGTCTGTTGCTCATTACATTTGATTTGGCCCAGCAGTTTTGTCTGATTTCTAAAGGACATTAGAAACACTGAACTTCTTCATTTGGGCTTCTTTATGCTCAGTGTGCTTCCCCTCACACCCCGCAGCGGTAACAGGATGACAGAATAATTTTGGTGTGAAAAGACCTTTAGGATCAAGTGCAGGTGTTAAGCCAGCACTGCCAAGACCACCACTGCATCCTGCCCCTCAGCACCACATCTCCACATCTTCAGTGATGTGGAGTACCTTGAGTGCTGGTGACTCAACCCCTTCCCTGGGCAGCCAGTTCCAGTGCCTGACAAGCCTTTAGGTGACAACATTTTTCCTGGCATTTGGCCTTGCTGAACCTCTTAGAGTTGACCTTGGCCCATCGATCCAGCCTGTCCAGGTCCCTCTGCAGGGCCTTCCTACCCTCAAGCAGATCAACACTCCCACCCAACTTGGTGTCATCTGCAAATGTACTGAGGGTGCACCCCCTCCCCTCATCCTGATCATTGGTAATGATATTGAAGAGAAGCAGCCCCAACACTGAGCCCTGGGGAACACCACTGGTGAACAGAGACCAAATGGATTTAATCCATTCACCAATAAGGTGCCAGTTCTGGTTTTTGTAGCATATTCTGCATTGCTATCTATCTATCTATTCTATTTTTTCCCCCCTTTTTTTGGCCCTGCTGCAGTGTCTCTTCCTGAAGCAGCCTTCTTGCAAGGGAATTAGAAGCTGCTTGTTGAGTAGCTCTCGCTTCTTCCAAAAAATAAAGGAGAGAAGCCAGGGAGTTCTGAAATAGAAAGCATCTGTTTATGAGGGGAGCAGTGAAGTCACTTTAGGAAAGGGATAAAGTTTTATTTTCATATTTTCAATGGAGGAGGAAAAGAGTGGATAAAGAGAGTGTGGTGAATCCCTGAAAGAGTTGGAGGATGAGTGTCAGTGCTTGGAACCATGCTGTAGGGAATCAGGGCGGGGATGTGAGAGACCAGTGCAGAGGGAGACAGAGTAAGATGGTTTGTGTTCATTTGGTAGTAGGAGCAAAGATTTGAATCTATTTGAACTGTTGACAGTTCTTTGGGTAGCAGGTATGTGCAGAGACGGGGAATTGCCAGAGTAGTATCTGCAGTCAAACTGTGGCTCTTGAGTCATAACAGATTGCTTTGAGTTTTGTTAAAAAAATACATGATTCAGGATATTCTGGTGTATTGTTCAAGAAGAATAATACTTTAGCCTTCTTTATGTGTTAGAAAAGAGCAATCCTCATGAGCAGCTGCTGATAGTTTGCTCAGGAGGTGCTCAGTTGTTGACTGGGGTGGCAGGCAAAATTTTCTTACCTTTTGAGTTGAGTCCCAAGGCAGGTCCAACTATACAATCAAATAAGTTAAAGTAAAGGCATAGTTCATGTTCTTACAACTTTACTCATCTTACCATTTCATCAGGACACGGTCAGACAGCTGCAGCAGGAGCTTACTGAAGCTCTTCAAAAGATGTCTGTAGCAGAAGCTTCTCTTGAAATGTCTACAATGCGCTGCAGGACGCTGGAGGAAGCCAACCTGCGCTTGGAAAAGGAATTGGGAGAGGCTAAAACCAAGGTACATGAAGTTGTCCCGGAATTCCTGAAGAAACTCCAGCACATCCCAGAGATGTGTTCATTTGCTAGTAGGACTGAAAGTTTGAATGTATTTGAAGTTATGATAGTTCTCTGGGTAGCAGGTATGTGCTGACATGGGCAGTCCTTGAGTTCTTCAGCAGCAGCTGACTCGTCTCTATAAAAGCTCTGCTGACTGCAATGGATTCTTGCTGTGTTTTTATAGTGTTGGGAACTGGAAGAGCAGCAGCTTCAATATGAGCATCGTATTCATTACTTTATGATTACCTTTGATGAGTGGGAAAGGGAACTGAGAGATAAGTCCCAAGTACTGCAAGACCTCCTGTCATCCTCTTCTGAGACCAGGGCTACAATAAAAGAGCTGGAAGAACGTGTGCGGTGGTAAGAGACTGACACAGTGAACCAGGGTGTCTGTCACTGTCTGGGGTTGTGTGAAAACCACAGCACAGCCTTGTTGCATCAGAGCAAATAAACAGATGATTTTGGACATTGCTTTTGTTTTGGTTTGTTTTGTTTTTCCTACTTCTCTATAAGAATTGCTGCTCTGGTGGATTTCTGTAATAAGATGTATATTTTTTTTAAGCCTTTCCATCGAAAATGCCAGACTGGAAGGCACAGTGCAGCATAAAAACAGTTGTATTGAAGCCCTGCAGAGAGACCTGCAAGCCTCTGCCTTGGTAAGCTGGTCCTCAACTTGCCCTTTTGTAAGCTCCTGAGCCTCCTTACTGATTGCTGTGGGGAATTGCTAAGAGGTTTTCCTAGAGAGCTGAGGGGAGCTCAGTTCCTGCCTTCTCCTGAATACAGGCTGCTGGGACAGCATCCTGGCCCATCCCCAGCATTCTGGTTTTGAGAGTTTTCCATGGTACTACAGGAAATGCTCCTTAATGCTCTAAAAGTTCAGGATTTGTCACACATCCAGTGGTGTGAGTGTTGTCTGCCTTAGGCCCCTCCTGGCCTCAGCTGCTGCTCCAGACACTTGGTACAATGTGTGTGATGAAAGGGATGCATCAAGTGTACTCCTGGGAATTCCCCAGGGGATATTGATGGCAAGCAGGTTGTGGAAGAGGCCTGACTGGCATCCCCAGGCTGGAACAAAACCACACTCCCCAGAGCTTTTGCTGTGCAGAATTGCTTTTCCTTTGGCCACTGGGTGTGCGTTTGTTTTCCTGAAGCAGTGAAGAGGAATGCCTGTGGTATCATTTCCCATGCAAGCCTTGGAATTCCCCACTGTGGCTGCTCTGTGGCTGGTTTTAGCTTGGATAAGGAGAGGAGAGGAGAGGAGAGGAGAGGAGAGGAGAGGAGAGGAGAGGAGAGGAGAGGAGAGGAGAGGAGAGGAGAGGAGAGGAGAGGAGAGGAGAGGAGAGAGGTGAGGAGAGGAGAGGAGAGGGATGACAGTCAGGGTGCTGGTCCTTCCCCTTTGGTTCATAGGGCATGGTTTTCAGATGTCCTTTGGGTGAGAAAACCTCCTCCTGATGGTTTTCACTGAAGTTTCTTTGTTTTCCACATCGTGTTCTCCCTCTCCCTGAAGTAAAGAGCAGAGGAGATGACTGCAACCAGTTTTACAGTGCCATCAAACTATGACCATTTTGATCATTGGTGCTGGGTATAATAGGAATAAAGAGGTGAAGAGATGGATGTAGTATTCATTTTTGGTACCGAGGAGTCTGGAACTTTCAGTCTGGAAAGTCAGAGTGTATCTTCTTGCTTCTTTTACTGCTTTTGTAGGCTTGTCAGCACCTGGAAAACTTGACAGCCAGCTTAAGAGCAGCACAGGCAGTTGCAGAGGAGCAGCACCAGCAGCAGGTACATGAGAGGCTTCTGTGTTTTACTCTTTGCATTTTCTTACGCAGTGCTACTAAAGCATCCAGTAAACTTGTGTTCTAGATAGTTGAGCTGAATCAGCAGGTTCTGTTCCACTTGGGTGCTAGATCTGCTAGGCAAATCTTGGTCCCTTTGGGTAGCAGCATAAATAGCACTGCTGATCTGAAAAGGTTTTCTTGCTCTCAGGAGATGTAGAGCTGCTAGAGAAGCAGTGAGGGTATGTTCTGTGGTGGGCAAGAGAGGAATTTTTCTCTTCTCTCATTCTGAACTCCAGAGGATGTTTGTAAGAAAGTTTTTGGGTTATTTTGTGTGGGTGTCTTCTTATGCCTCAAAGTTGCAAGCTCCTCTTCTCACTTGGAGAGTGTTCATTCTTTCTAGGAACCTCAGTTGAAGGCCTTTGGTTCCTGAGGCATGCTGCCTTAGCCTTAGCTGGAAATCTGGAAAGGAGAGGGGAGAGTTTAGGCCTGTTTCCATGTAAGTTTCTGCTTTCCATTGCAGTGTTATCTCTCTGGTCACCTTAGTTTTCCCTTTTGTCACTGTTGCTTTCACAGTTGCAAAAGCAGGTTGTGCTGTCTATGCCATCAAAAGATTTGCACAGCACGAGGGAAGAGAGGCTGAAGCCAGGATTGCATCCTGGAGACCATGGTTCTGCACTTGGCAGGGGAGAGAATGAACTCTTGAAAGAGGTGAGCCCAGGAAATCCTCCAGAGGACCAGCCAATACCCAGCACCACCTTGTTCCCCTTTTTGCTGAGTCCATATCTATTCAGGTTTTTCTGTTATTCCTGCTTTTCAGGCTCAGACTCTTGTGATTTAGGAATCCTCCAGGAAGCAGCTAAAAGCTAGCTGGGTCCCTGTGTGTCAATTTTGGAGTGGTTCTATCAGGCAGAGTTCCTGGTGTGGTTTGCTATCAGCTGCCCACCTTGAGTAAAGATGCAGTTGCCCATTTTTTCCTGGATTCCTTCTGGTTGTCTTCGGACCTCTGCATTTCTGGGCAGGGTAAAATGTTTGATGCTTCCAGTTTAATGTGTGGAGGAGCTGCTGCATGTTTTGAGGGTAGTGAGAGCTTCAAAAGAAAAAGATACTGAAGGAATGGGGGGCAAATGAACTAGTGCCTGGGAAAGAAGAAACGGCTGCCAGTTTCCAAGGGTCAGTATTTCCCTTTTCTGCTTTTCTGCAGAGGAAAAAATAGATGTACAAAGTTAGACTGTCTGCCAGCTCTTGGCTGGTGTAGCAGAGAGAACAGCAAGAGGGAAAAGAGCATGTGAATCAACAATGCCCTCTTTGCCTTTGCTTCAGTAGGGGCATCTGATTCTGTTGTTAGATAGTGGCTTGTTGGATGGGAAATGTGATGAAACATTCTCAGGAATTGTGTCCCTTGGCTTTCTGTGGAAGTTGGCTGACAGATGGAGGTGTAGTGCAGCTGCTCTGGGGAGAACGTGAGGTGCAGGTCCTGCGTGTAGATACTGTTCCATGCCCTGTGTGTCATCTGTCTTTTCTGTTTTGAAAGTGTGAAAGTGACAGAAAGAGCGAGCAGAAAGGGCTGAAAGAGCTGAACTGCCCTGTCAGAGTGCATCTGCAGAGAGAGATGGAAACAAAGATGGCAGTGGAGAAGGAGTCTGAGAGGTAGGGCTGTTGGTATCCCTGAGTACAAGTCAAGCTGTATTGCACTTCAGTGTAAAACTGGGTGTAGAGAAGTGTTTGTGAGGAAATTCCAGCCTATTCTCAGTGCTAGCAAGACACTTCTGTACATGAGATGAGAGCTCTCAAGAGCTGCCACGGGAACTGCAGATGGAGGTTGCCCTGGAGGTCTCCTGTGAGGGAAGTCTGAATTCTTCTTCAGGTGAAATTGGGAGCCTTCAGGCATGGCATAGGAATGCTGTTTTTTTCTCTAATTCCTTTTGCATCAAGCCCATTAAAGATGAAGCAAGCCCCATCTGTGATGTTTACACAAGAGCATGTGAGAAAGGCTCCTTGTGGCTTTGCTTCATTGTTTTGTTGTCAAATTTGCTGTGTAGGTTGGAGGCATTTCCAGAAATTATGCAGATTCTAGTGGAATTTGACAAGCAAATGTCCCTGGATGATTTGAGGAAAGAACTGAAGGAAGGATATTCTGAAATGGCCAATGACATTGATAAAGTAAATACAAAGGTGAGCTCTGATTTCTGTGTTTTTTACTGGTGGTGTTTTTTCTCCTGAAACCTGTGTTACACTCTCCCTAGGTTTCTTCTCATGTTGTTCAGTCTTTTTCTGGGCTGTATTTTGTAATGGATTGGCATTCCTTGATGCTCATTCCACTGCTGCAGCAGTAGATGACTGTACCCAATACCTATGCAGTTATCCTGATGGGGAAAGATGAAAATGTGCTGTGCAAAGCAGTCTCTGCAATGGCACCTCAAGGGCTGCTGTTGTGTAGAGGCAGGGAGATGGGAAGAGTCACCACAAGGCTGGCAGGGTCCATGAGCTCCAGGGGCAGGAGCAGCCCCACACACCTTCCCCAGGAAGAGCAGCACAGCTCTGGTGGGAGCCATTGGGATGAGCTGGGCACTTTCTTTTGCTCAAGGAGATATCCATTGCCTCTTGTTCTATCAAATAAGTCAAGTTTCCTCTTTCTGTTAGAGCCTCTTTCACGTGCTCACCATACCAGTTGCCTCCCCTTGTAATGACTGACAGGATATCAGGTTGGATGTTCAATAGCTACAGAAAAAGTCTGCTTCTGGAGGGAGGAAGAGAAGGACAGAGCTGTAGTTGACCATTGGGACCTAACGAAAGGCTGATCTTTCCTGCACATTTTTAAAATAAACCACAGGTAGAGGAGAATACCTCTTCCTCCAGCAGTAAAAGCCATGTTCTGATCCACTGTTTACAAATCTCTCAGTGTAGAGGAAAAAAAACTGATGTGTTTGCTGGCTTGTCAGTGCCATCATGAAGCTTGACTGTGCTGACAGTGTGTAAAAATTCCTCTAAAGTATGAGACATGGTGTTTGTGCTGAAACCAGAAGGTGAGCAGGTCTGGGTGTGTTTGACTTCCCATGGGCACACGAGCATCTCCCAGCAGAACAGTCCCAGTGCTTTTCCAGGAAGGCCTGTGGGTGAAATGCTGCCAATTTGGTACCTCTTGGTGGGTGACCTACTGCAGGAGAACTGAGAAGGGATGGGAACCTGAGGACTCCTATCAGAAATGATGAGACAGCTGTCCTTGTTTAAAAGGAAGCTCCTGGTTTCCCTTTGATTTTAATACTGAGTCAGCAGATGATAAATACAGTCTCGGTGCTCAGCCCTTTACCAGTTTTTCATGGATTGACTTCTTTTAGCTCCTGCCGAGTTCCTTTTCTTTTGTGGTTTTTTTTCTCTCTACAGCTTGATGAACTTATTTGGAAGCTGGAGGAAGAGCCTGAGGCAGATATGCAGGGAGGAAAACAAAATGAGGCTCAGCAAGCAGAGATGTCCATCCCGATCATAGGGACCAGGAAGAACTGGAGAAGACCAAACAGCAGCTGCATGAAAAGGTGACAAACATCAACCATCAGTTCTGAGAAGAGAAGCCAGCAAAGTGGCAGGGTGGGGGACTCCTTCTTTGAGGAACCCTTTTCTCTATGCCCTGTCCTACAGAGACAGGGTTCCTTCTTTAGCAGTGCTGATGAATAACAGTGCTGAGAGGGAGGGTTTCTTTCTGAAGGAGAAGAATTCTTGCCCACGGTAGCTCCGGCCTCTGCCTCAGTTGCTGAGGGGAGGGAGGAGGCAGAGGTGCCTCAGGGAGTAAATCTGTGCCCTTGACACTGGGCAGGTTCACCCCGAGAGGGGTGGGAGAGTTCCCTTTTTGTGTGTGGTGGGTAAAAGTGTGTTAGCTGCTTCTGGAGCAGGGAGCTTCCCAGGACAGACTGGAACAGAGCAGAGCCCTTTACCACGACGCATTGAGAAAGCTGCTGCTCAGCACAATTAGAAATCTCAAACAGGAACTGGACATTGAGAAAAAAAACCCAGAGAGAGACTGTTTTTGAAAAAGAAAAATAGGAAAAACTGCACCTGGACCAAGTGGAAATGCCAAGATGCCTACAAAACAAACTGGAAAGGTAGGTACATGCTTTTTGAAGTGGTAAGAAGAGACTCCTTTTTCCTCATCCATTTTCCTCCAAAAATTCCTTTTCTACATCTGGTCAGCCTTACCAGGTATGTAAGCCTGAGATGGCATATTTGTGAGGAAGGTTCCTTTAAACCCTCTCTCCGTCTTAATATCTTTTGAGTGTTCCAGGTGTAACACCACTGGTGATGGAATTAATGGGTTGCTTTAACTAATTGTACTTTAAGAGTCAGCCTTTTTGCCAGTCTTTAATAATCTCCTCCTTTTTATTCCGTGTATGGCAAAAAAATAGAGATGAATTTTATGTCCTGTACTGCTTGAATAAGAATGGGCCCTTCAGAGAACAGAATTTTATTCTTTGAAGGAATAAAGTGGATATCTTACTTTTGGTTTCCATTTGAGGAGCATGGTTTGAACTTTCCATAGGAAAGGGAGGGTAGCTCCGAGTTATTGTGCAGGTGTTTTCTGCCTTTTGGAAGAAACTGTGTGAACAGAGGGCATTCAGGGATTGCTTTGAAACTCTAGTGCTGAGAAGTGCCACATGTTGGTAACTCTTGCTGCTCCTTGTGGGTAGTGTGACTGCTGAGAAATCCTCCCAAAAAACTCAGATCAAATGCTGTTCTGGGTTTGGTTACTCCTAATCCCTTCTACTTTCACAAGTCAAATAATAGTCAAAACCTGGAGGGTAACTGGGCCAAAGTTACTCCCCAAGATAATTCTTGGTATGTGTCTGAATGTTTCAGAGCTGATCCAAAATAAGAAGAAGCCAACAGAAAGCTGCATGGGAAGCAAGTTCTTTCACCTTCCATCAGTGGAGGTCTGGCTGTGAGTCCAGAGCAGTATCTGTATCAACTGGGACATCCTGGCAACAGTCTGGCTCTGAGGAAAATTCCAGGTTCAGTAGGAAGCTTCCAAAGTGCACCTCTAGGATCAGAATCATTGGTGAACAGGTTTTTCTCCGTTTCTGCAGCTAAGGTAAGCTTTTTGAATTCCTCTCCTCAGCTAGTAGTCACCCACCTTTGCAGGGGCTCATGATTAGTCCCAAAGTTTGTAGAATTCTTGTGTTTCTCTTGGAAGAGTTCTTTTGAATGACCAGGAAGGGCATCACATTGAGGCAGATTTAAATAGAATCACAGAAAGTGAGGGTTGCAAGGGACCTTGAAAGATCATAGAGTCCAACCCCCCTGCCAGAGGAGGCTCACCTGGAAGAGGTCATGTAGCAAGATGTCCAGGTGGGTTTTGAATGTCTCAGGAGAAGGAGACTCCACAGCCTCCCTGGGCTGCGTGTGCCAGTGCTCTGTCACCCTCACCGTAAAAAAAATTCTCCTTGTATTTATATGGATCTTTCTATGCTCAAGGAGATATCCATTGCCTCTTCTTCTACCAAATAAGTCAAGTTTCCTCTTTCTGTTAGAGCCTCTTTCACGTGCTCACCATACCAGTTGCCTCCCCTTGTAATGACTGACAGGATATCAGGTTGGATGTTCAATAGCTACAGAAAAAGTCTGCTTCTGGAGGGAGTCACAAACAGAAAAAGAGCCCTACACAGAGTTTCATAGACTTCAGCCATCACTTCTCCTCCCGTGTCCATTGATTGCCTTCAGCACCGACCCATAACACACACCCTCTGCTGTCAGTTCTTGGTCCTTGCTGTCCCTTCCTCATTGCTGGTGTTTGTAGCTTCTCTGTTGCAGTCTTTTTTTGAATAGGCATGAAGAGGATAATCAGTGACAAAGGTTATCCTTTCTTTAGGGAAAGATCACTCAGTAGTGTTCAGGCAATCATAAGAGGAGTTGAATGTTTGTCATAGATGGCATCCAACATGTTCTGTGATGTGAGGCCAGATGTCCCAGGAGGAATTGCACCTATTTTGTAATGAATCCTCCAGAGTCACAGCTTTGCAGTGCCTGGTGCTGTTTCAAAGCAGGAAGCCCCTGAGAGAATTTCCTGCTGTTCCTGTCTGCTTTTAATCACAGAGAGTGCTCAGCTCTGGCTTTGTAGCCGTAATGTTCTGCTGGTGACCTCTTTGCCCCTCTCTACTGTACAAGTAACACCAGGAATCTTGTCTTTTTTCTCCCCAGACACTGAACTTGAAACTACATCTTCAGGAATTTATTCCATATCTTCCTATGGATCAGAAGACATGAGAACTTGTTTCTTGCAGTCCGAATAAATGTTCTTAGTCTGTTTGATGGATGACAGCCCTGTTGCACTTCCCTGGTGGAATCACCCCAAAGGGTGTGGGTTGCAATAGGGAATGCAAATCATTCAGGGACCACAGCTCATCCTGGATGTGGGTGCGATGGGGAACCCCGCAGCTTAACTGGGCATTTGCTGCTGTGATGGGGGAGCATAGGTGATCCTAGGGAGGTGGTGAGGTATGATGTGGAGACTGTGATCACCAGCACCCCCAGCTGTCCTCTGCCCTCACCAGTGCTGTCACCCTGCTTTTTTAGGTGCTAGTGAAGCCCTTACAGGCAGGGTATGCATAAGGGAACGTGCCCAGCTCCATGGGAAACACCCTGATGTCAGCTCACACCCCATTGCTCCCCAGAGAAGGCTTGATATTTCCCTACTTCTGATTTCCCAAAACTGGGCCGTGGAGCAGAGGCTACAAGTCTCGGGTTTGGATGGAGGGTAATGAGCTAATGATGGACTATTAGTGAAGCTGAACTATACCTCTTTAGCTTACCACCCTCTCTGTTTCTGTCCTTCTCAAGGAAAGCACAAAAGAATCAACAGGTGGCACAGTAACACCATGTCAGGGTTTAACACTGGCCTGGCAATTAAACCGAATGAGAGGTGCTCTCTATTAATCCCCCTCTCCTCCCTGATAAAGGAAGGAGAGAGAAAAAGGGAGAGAGACTTATGGGTTGGAAACTAAACTACACAACTTTAATGAAACAGGAATGATAAATAGGAAAAAATTACTAAATATATACAAATATACAGGAAAATTGATGTCATGTTCCTCCTGCCTTTCCCCCAATAAGTCTCATGTCACCACGTCTGCCCTCGTGCTCAGCCACCTGCATCATCTCCTCTAGCTCGCTGTAGGAGAGCTTCAACAACTCCAGAGACACCCGGGTGACCTCCTCAAAGTGATGGAAGAGGAAGGCATGAGCTGCTTCTGGCAGGTGGTGACATCTGAAATTGTTGGCAGTCCCCAGATGCTGATGCAATCGGCACCAAGAAGTTGGCTTTGAGGAACTTGCAGCACCATGCCCATAACACTGAGGCGTGCTACTGAGGCCATCACCAAGGGCTCCACATGGTCAGCTGGGAGCAGGACTGTCCCAGGGAATGATCCGTGATGATGCTCAGAAGCTGAAGTGAAACCTTCCCGATCTTACATTCATCCTGGCAGCTGCCAAACAAAGCCCTGAAAGCAACAAAGCAGTGCTGGGGTTAACTGGAGCTTTGCTGTCTGAAAGCCTGAGCCCTTCTCCCCTGCACCTCCTTGCCCTCCCCACCCCCAGCACCAGCGTGGGCACTGGCAGGAGCTGTGCTGGCAGCCCAGGCAGTTGATGAGCTCCTGTTTTACTAGCTGGGTGCTTTCCAGAGCACTCACTGCCTCCAGCTGTGGAGCAAGAGGGCGAGTGGCCCCCTGGCTTCCCTGAGAGCACCAGAGAATAACGGGGCGTGGGGAAGGCAACCTCCTGCCCCATGGCAGGGGAGAGCAGCCCCAGGAGGTGCGGCAGGGCGCGGGGCACAGCTCTCCCCTCTCTACAGGAAAACTTCTCCCCTGGCTCCTGGTGCAAGCCAGGAGCACACCGGAGGGGGCCACTTGGGGACAGCGGGGTTTGGAGGGCACTCAGAGGGTGTGAATTGTAAGGCACTTGTTTGGACTGGGACTGGCCAGTAGAGACTGGGGGTGCCCGTGAGGATTTGGGGGACAGCAGCTACAATGTGGCATCAGTGACAGTACCACTGGGAAGATGGCAGCAGGAGATTGTCCCTGAGTCATCTCATCAGTGACAGCAGCACAGAGATCGGAGGGACCATCCTGATCTCTGCTGCTTCTGCAGAGATTCCAGGACCAGTGAGGTCTGAGCTGCCAGGGAACAGACTGAAGGCTCAGGGTCATTCTCCAAGTGCTGGAGGGCTGCAACAGAAAGAAACAGACAAGTGGTGAAACCTTGCTGTCTGCAGAGACCCCCCCCGTGGCAGCCCCATCCATCTCCTTCCCTGGCCAGGAGGAGCAGGGACCAAAGGAGCAGCTGGAAGCTGCTGCTCAGGAATCCCAGTCTGGGGTGGGCTGGAAGGGACCTTAAGGATCATCCAGTCCTAACCCATGGCCTGGGCAGGGACACCTCCCACCAGCCCAGGTTGCTCCAAGCCCCCTCCAACCTTCAACACTGCCAGGGATGGGGCAGCCACAGCTTCTGGGGGCAAGCTGGGCAACCAGGGGCTCAGCACCCTCCCAGTGTGGAATTCCTACCTGTTGCCTAACCTCAATCTACTCAGTGGGTGCCCCAAGTGTCCCCGAGAGGTTCTCCCTCCCCTGAGGCTTTTCCCTTGAATGGGGCCAGGCATGGCAGCCCCCTGCCCAGGCTCTGCCCCCTGCTCCACCAGCCCCGGCCAGCACAGCTCTGACCCAACTCACCATCGCACATTTCCTGCAGTTTATGTCGATGCCTCCTCAGGCGCCACGCAGCAGTCCCTGTGCACAGAGCTCCCATCAGACCTCCCCCTCCCTCCCGAGCACTGTGGCAGCACAGCCCCCTGCCCAGGGCAGCCACAGGGCCGGGCTGCCAGAAGAGGGTCCCTGGGGGCTGTTGCTCACCCATGAACCTGATGGCTGCCAATCTCACGCTGGCCTGAGCGTCCCTCAGCTGTCTCTGGCTGGAATACACATAGTCTTCCACCCAGATCCTGTCCTGCTCCAGCTGGGGAAGGGAAAAGTGGACTGAGCTCCAGGCTGTGTGTTCTGCTCTGGAGCAGGGACAGCAAGGAACAGCTGCACACCCACACCCTGGGCACATGGGGCATCCATCCCTTGTCCAGCCCAGGCCCTAGCACCTGGGGGTTGTCCTCACCAGGGTCTCTCCAATCTTCTGCCTCTCCTGCTTCTCGACTGCTCTCTGGAGTTTCCTCCACCCCAGGAACTTTGCAGAGGCGAGGAGAGCTTTGACAGAGGCCTGCAAAGCAGCACAAGGTGGGAGTTGACACAACAGCTTGGAGAAGGATAGGCTGTCACCTGTCCCCAACTACTTATGGGAAGAGGCAGCTGGGGACAGAGCCTGAGGGGGGTTCAGTGCCCAAGGCAGGAACATTGCAGGGCCACCACCTCAGCTATGGCACTCTGCCAGGCAGCAGGAGAGAGCCAGATGGGCAAGAGCTGCTGAGCTGCTGCCAGGGTTGGGGCACAGGGAAGGGCAAAGTAGGTGCTCAGCTCTGAAGTCTGTACCTGGGCCACAGCCTCATCACTCATTCGAAGGAAGAGGGAGACCAGGGTCCTGCGGATCATCTCCTTCATCTCTTTCTTGTCTCTGCTGACCACAAACGCCAACATCTCTCCAAAGAGGCTGATGGAAAGCTCCTGGACCTGGCTGGACTCCTGGAAGGAAAGAAGACAGGGTGACTAACCATGGTTGCCTCTCCCTAACCATGGTTGCCATGGTTCTGAGTGGGGGATGCTCCAGTAAGTGGTGGTGGGGCTCGGGGCAGCGGAGGCCTCATCCTGCCCAGGAGAGGCTGTGCTGGGCTGCAGAGCCCAGAAGCCCTCCCAGCAGAGCCCAGGGGCGTGAGGAGGGCAGCAGCCCTGCCCAAGTGCTGCCCGTGGGGTTGGGCTGGAGGGCAGCTGTCCTTGTCCCTTGCCCCTCTCAGCTCCCACATCAGCCTTACATCATCAAAGAGGGGTGGGAGCCTCGGCGCCAACAGCAGAGCATAGGGGCTGGCCTTCCTCTTCAGGGCACTCATCCCATTTCTGAGGAGGAGTAAGGTCTCCATCCTGATGGCTGTGCTGGGATCCTTCAGGTACCTCAGCACTCTGCACAGCAGGCCACGGGCCCATATTTCTTTTGCCTGTGTGAAGCAGAGAATTTCTCTGCTGCTGCTGGAGCAGTGGAGGAGCAGCCTGGCACAAACGCCGTGTGCTGAGCACCAGCCTCCTGCCCGGCTTCCTGGCATCGCTGCCTCCCCTCCTGCCTGCGGGGGCCGAGGGAGAGCCGGGGAGGGCAGGGAGGGCAGGGGAGCAAAGGCTCTGTGGCCCCTGCTCAACCAGCCCTCTGCTGACAGCCACCTCCTTCCTCTCAGCCAGGCCCAAGCCACCGCCTTACCCCCATGCCCCAGCCCCAGGCTGCCAAGGCGGCTCCGCCTGACTGCGCCTCACTCACCATCTGCGCATCTCCTGACAGTGCTGCCAAGGCCCTGAGTGTCAGCAGACACATTGTGGCATCGCCACGGTCCAGAGACGCCCGGAGGAGCAAAAAATCACTGCAGCTCTTGGCAATGTCTTGGCTGGCCAGCAGCTGGCAGAAGGACAGCGGTGAGAGATGGGCAGAGGTGCAGAAGCCCGGTACTGCGCGGCTCCCGCTTCCCACTGCCACCTCAGGCTGACACAGACTAGCTGGGGGGAGGCACTGCCTGTGGACAGTACCCCAGGGTGCTGAGCACTGCCCCAGCAGGAAGGTGTGGAGGGCAGAGGGACTGACAGCAGAGCCCTCTGTCCCAGCTCCAGGGACTGTCATCCCAGCCGGCAGCCGCCTGGGACAGAGGGATGGCTTCAGAAGCAGCTGGCAGAGGCACTTCTTCCAACCAGCCTTACCTCAGCATAGAAAGTCATGGCAGAAGTTAGATGCCAGCCCTCTCCACTCCCAAGAATCTCTTTCACATGCTGGAAGAGGGAAGAGCGCTGCTCAGCTGGGCTCTTCCTCATCTCTCTGGACAGGGAAAGAAAAGCAGCACTGGCAGTCAGCAGGGCAGGAAAAGCCTTGCTGAGATTGCCCTGCCCTGCCCTGCCCAGTCAGGATAGCCCAGGCCAGGAGACGGCTTTGCCCCCAGCCACTTGCTGACAGTGCCCTGAGCTCTCCCCAGGCAAGGAGCAGCCCTTGCCACTTGGATTGCTCCCTGGCTCCAGCACTGCAGCTGCAGCCCGGGGCCTGGGTGCCTGGGGATCTCTCTGCCCCCAGGGATGGGGCTGCCGAGGCTGAAAGGGGCTCTCACCTGGCCAGGAAAGTGACTCCTCTCTCCAGGCTGTCAGTTCTGAGGAGCAGGTCCCAGCCACCCTCCTGCTGGACGTTGTGGACAATCTCTTCACATCCAGCAGCGTGCAGCAGAGCTTTCATGCCCTCCACCACAAAGCTGTGTGTGGAGGAGAGCAAGGTCCAGTTACACACAGAGCAGGGGCCCTGGCCCTCGAGGGCCCAGGGGAATGGCAGGGGAAGGGGATGGCGCACCCCAAAGGGCTGGGTTGATTGGCCTGAGGCCAATGTTCCATCATCTTGGCAGCCTGGGGAAGCTTGGAGAGCAGGCCCATGAGGACCCTGGGGAAGAGAACTTTCAGGTTCCCCTTCCAGATGGGCTGCTGGCTCAGCCTGTAGAGGACCTGGCTTCCCTGTGGAAAACACACAGGGACAGCTCTCAGTGTACAGACACTGCTGGTGCACTGCCAAAGCCCCTGGGGTGCATGTGGGCTGTGGCTCAGGCACCATCCCGGCACACAGAGACAGCGATGGAGGCTGTGACCCTTCTGCCAGGCCAGGGCCCAGCAGCCCTGGGGGCTCCCCTCCTGCTTCAGGGTGGCCCCACAAGCCCCCCTGGGCCAGCACGCTGACCCTCTGGCACCCAGCCCTGGCCCCTGCCCCAGGTTCTGAGGGAGCGCAAGCAGAGGGGAAGCAGAGTGCTGCCCAGACAGGGGCAGGCTTTCTGTTTCTGCCTGGGGAGGCCCAGCAGCATGGGGCAGCTCCATGGGGCAGAACAGGGGTGGGTTTCTGCAGGGCAGGGCCCTGCTGGCCCTAAGGAGCTGTGTCCCCAAGTCCTGGCGCAGGGGGCTCTTTGGGGCAGGCCCCAGGGGCTGTGTCTGCTTTTCTGGGGAGCCATGGACAGCCCTGAAGGTGAGCAAGACCTGCTCTGCTCACTCACAGCTGAGACATGGCAGCCTGCCCTCCAGCCCTGGTTCCCACTCAGCAGTCTCTGCAGGATCATCTCGCAAGTGCTGGGCAGGGACAGCATCAGCTCCCACATGGCCAGGGCAGCACTGGAAGACAGAGTGCTCTGTTAGCAGGGCTGCCTCGGCCACCCTGCTGTGTCCAAGAGATGGAGCAAGTCCCCAGGGCTCTTGGGGCTCCTACTTGTCACACTCTGGACTGATCCTCAGCAGACTCCTGACCGTTCCCTCGGGGCACCATTCACTCAGCAGCCAAAGCAGGGATTTCAGGCTGTGCCGCGCTGTCTCTGTGTGCGTCTTCTCCACAGTGCTGTGGATGCACCTCAAGATCTCTTCTGCCTGGAGGGAAGAGGGGTGAGTGAGGATGGTGCTGCCACTGGAGTGCAAGCAGCTCCTCAGCTGCCACTGGAACTGCTGCTCTGCCCATCCCTCCCTGCTGCCTTGAGCTGGCTTCAGGTGCCCAGGATGCTGGGATTTGGGAGGAGAGGAGAGGAAAAGGGAGAGGAGAGAGGGGGGAGGGGAGAGGGGAGGGGAGAGGAGAGAAAAGGAGAGGAGTGGAGAGGAGAGGAGAGGAGAGGAGAGGAGAAAAAAGACAGCAAGGTCCCATGGGCAGCACTTACATCCACCAGCCACAAGGCAGGGGCTCTGATGGCCATGTCCAGCATGCTGCAGGCCACCTGCCTCTCATAGATGCTGGAGTCTGTCAGGGCTGCAATGGCTGCAAGGAGCAGGCCCGTCCTCTCTGAGGGCTGGAGGTAATGTCCAAATGCCTACGGGGAGAAGGGAAGAGATGTCATGCTCAGTCCCTACTTGTGCTGCTAAGCTGGGCCCTGCCAGCAGCCCTGGCAAGTGCCTGGCAAGAGGCACCCAGCAGTGCCTGCAGAAAAGCTGCAGAAGGGGCTGCAGTCCCTGCAGGGAGGAGGATGAGGAGGGAGGGTCTCCTTCAGGAGGAGGGAGGAGGGCTCATGGCCTTCCAGAGAGCCAGGGCTGGCTGCTGGCCACCACCCTGGCACAGTCCCTGCTCAGGGACAGCAGGAACCCTCTCAGCAGGGAGAGTCAGGCCAAGCCAGTCCCACTCTGGGTCCCCTTGCTCACAGCAGCCTCCAGCTATGCCATTTCTCTCCCAGAAAGAGGAGAAAGGGAGGAGCTCATTACCTTGCTGAGGCCCAGGGTGTTTCTTTCATAGGCTGCTGGTGTCCAGCCTTCCCGGGAGGGGAGGAAACACCTAACACCTTTTGGTGAGCCAAAAGTTGATCTTGGCCAAAAACCTCCCCTACGCGCTCGCTGCAGCAGCTCAAAGATCTCTTGAAGAGCCTCTGCAGCTGTGGAGCAGACAATCCAGTTGCTGGATGCACAGCAGAGGATGAGATGTCCCACCAGCTCTCCCAGGCTCTGGAAATGCCCCAGTTCACGGAGCTCAGGGTGCTCCAAGACGCAGCCCTGTGGGAGGGAGGCAGCACTGGTAGCGGGGCTCCAGGGTGGCCAAGAGCTGGTGCAGGGCTGGGTGCTGGCCCAGGCAGAGCTCTGGCAGGATCTGCCCAGCCCTGTGCCCTGCAGGGATCAGAGGGCTGTGGAGGTGTCTGCCCCAAGGCCTGCATGCTGCCAGCTCCTCTGCCCAGCACAGGGCTGCCTCTCAGCAGCTCCTGACCCAGGCTCCCTGTCAGCTCCTGCTGCTCCAGCCCCACAGATGCAGCTTAGAGCTCAGGCAGACTGTCTTCCTGTTGTGACCACCTTCTCCCTCCTTCCCTCCCTTCCTCCCTCCCTCCCTCTCTCTCTGCCTGGCTGCAACTGAAGGATTTTGCCCAACTGTCCCTTTCAGCTCACAGCATGCCGGTGCCAACACGAGGACTGGGACCTGGGATGCCCACAGGGTATCCAGGACATCCAGAAGAGGTGATGGGGACACCAGAGCTTGTCTGGACTTGAGGCTCCTTACCCTGGCAGAAACAAGGCTGGGGAATGACTCCATCTCCCTGGCAATGAGGATCACAGCCCTCTCACAATCCTCTGCTCTGGGGGAGCCTGTGATGCGCAGCAGGACCTGCAAGAAGAAAAGCCAATGCTCTGCCCTGGGCTCTGGTGGCTCTCCCAGAGGTGACAGCTCTGCTTCAGCACCTGGCAGGCCTCAGATCATTTGCCAAGGCTTCCTGGGAACACCACCAAAGTCTGGCACTGCCTTCATGTCCCTGGGCTCCCTCCCACACCACTCTGCCATGGCCAGGGAGCTGGCCAGAGCCCCTTCCCACTGCAGCCTCTGCTTTCTATCCTGTCCTCCAGAAGCGGCCTCTGTACCCCTCGGGGGGTGCAGAAACCTCCCTGGGGGCTTCTACTGGGGAAGCTGTGACCTGCTGTGGAAATGCCAGACCTGCAAGACATCCTGCAGCTCCCTGAGGCTGGAGGGTGAATGCTGGGCTCCCAGATCTCTCCGGCAGCTCTCCAAAGCACTTGGATCCTGCAAAGAGAAGGTTACTTAGGAGAAAATAATTTGGTTTGATTTTGAGGGGTTTTTTGTTTTCTTTTTTGCTCTTTTTCCCCAGCTGTGCAGAGATGGCAGCTCTCTAGGAAGTCTCTGTGCATGGGGGCAGCTGGAGCAGGCAGAAGGCAGGTGGCAGTCTCTGTAGGTACCTCTCCTGAGTGTTCCAGAGGGTCTGTAACACTCTCCTGGCCATGCCCCTCCACACTTGGCTGCAGATCCTGACGGCCACTGGAAGCAGACCGGGAATCTAACAAAGCAAGGGAATAGAGTGAGCTGAGGGTGCTGGCAGGAGAGACTGAAGGGCCCTACACAGCACCCAGCTGTGTGCCAGCTCCTGAGGACAGAGCCAGCCCTGGCTGGGGGGACCCAAAGAGGGGACTGGCATGGATCAGGCTGGGGATTTGCCCAGCAACCACTGCCATGCAAGAGCACAGCAAAGCAGCCAAAGGCCCCTCACTCACCTGTCTCCAGTGGCTGGACCTTGCACACCTGACGTCTGGTGGGGGGATGGCTTCCCTCTTCTTCCTCTCCCACCCAGGCCAACCGGGGCTGGCTCAGGGCTCTCTGCTCAGTCCTAGGGAAGGAGAAGAGGCCATGGAGAGTGGGTATGGGGGTGTCTGTGCTGCTGGCCCCAAGGCTGCACTGCCTGCAGGGAGAGCCCATGGGGCCAAGGGGGCTGCATGGGGGCAGGGAGAGGTGTGGGACGGGCTCTGCATGGGGCAGCAAATCTCCTGGGGATGGAGATTCACGGCCCTCAGGGGCTGGGCAGAGGCTCCTGCTGGACAAACCACCAAGGGCTCTCACGTTCCCCCATGGGCACCCCTTTCTTTGTACCCAGGGCACCCCCCCAGCCTCTGAGTCTCACCTCTCTTGAGGACCAGACATCTTCTGGGAATCACCTTGGTCCTCTTGAGAACCACGCTGGGCTCCGTTGTGCACTGAGAAGCCAAACATTGCTCAGAGTTCCTCTCAGCTCTGTGCTCCTGTCTGACCTCACTGCTGTCCTCCTGGACACTGAGCCACAGCTACCTCAGCACTAGGAAGGCACCCCAGAACCCAGACTGTCACAGATGATCTCACAAAGGGCCCCCTTGTCACCTTGCCACCGGGCTGGCTGTGTCCACGGGGGCTCCACCCGAGCGTGGTGTGCGCAGGCACCCGGGGGGCTGCACACAGAAGCTCCATGGGGGAAGCTCTGGAAGAGGCATCTCTGCCTTGGGAGGAGATGGGATCTGCACAGTCCCATTGCCAGGGCAGCAGCTCTTGATTCTGCAGCCCTCTAGTCCTTTCTGACAGGGTCACTCACCTTCACTCCTTGGCACAGAATCCCAGACTCCCAGACTGCCTTGGGCTGGAAGGGACCTTAAGGATCATGTAATCCCAACCCCCCTGCCATAGGCAGGGACACCTCCCACCAGACCATCTTGCTCCAAGCCCGCATGAGCTCTTTCTCTTTGTCTGTAGCAGCTTCTCCTTTTCTCAAAGCTCAACTTCAATCCAATGGTAAAGGAACATCCTCTCCTCAGTGCTGTCCATCCATGCCCCTCCTTGGACCATGTGCATTGTTCAGATCTGTTGGTGCAAACATCAGGTGAAAGAAAGGAATAAACAGCATGCAGGGGATAAGACCATGTTGTGGGAAGTTAGATCCCCTTGTAAATGTGCCCTTAGAGATCCTTGTTGTCCATTTCTAAACAGCACACTTTTTTTTTTATGGTTCACCTTGACGGATAAATGGAAAGTCTCCAGTCACCCAATTCTGGGTTCTGAATGAGGCTCTGACTGCTAGAAATCACTAAGGAGCATGAAAAGTGAAGTGTTCCTTTGTTGGGACAATTATTTTCTCTCCCTGACAGGAGAGAACAGGAAGAAGGCAAAAGGCAAGAAATCCCTTCCTTCTTTATGATGGAGGGAACACGTTGGTACTTCTGGATGGAAAGGTCCATGCAACAGTTTCTAGCAGGTGCCACGGACCTTTCCATTGCTGTTTGCTTTTTATTTCAAACAAAAAGGGACTGTCATGGTTTAACACTCACCATGAAGAAAACTGGGCAGGTCCCTGCCTAATATCTGCTGTCCAGACCTGCTGCGTGGTGACAGTCAGACTGCCCAGACTGAATATTTTCAGAAACTGTTTTTTCGTTTTTCCTGCTTGCTGAGCCAGCACTTTTCCAAAATGTAGGAAAATTAGTACAAAGATTTCTGAAATTGTCCTCTATGAAAACATTTACTCTCCCTTCTCGTTCCCCCCCTCTCCTTCCCCACCCCTTTCATTCCCACGCCATTCTCCCTCCCTTCTCCCCTTCCCCACAAGAAGGACATTTTGGTGCTGGAAGGTGTCCAGAGGAGAGAAACCAATCTGGTGAGGGGCCCGGAGAACAACAACTCTACAACTGCCTGACAGGAGGGTGTAGGGAGGTGGGTGTTGGTCTCTTCTCCCAAGGGAATAATGACAGGACCAGAGGAAATGCTCTCAAGTAGCAGCAGGGGAGGTTTAGATGTGATATTAAGAAGAACTTCTTTACTGAAAGAGAGGTCAGGCACTGGAACAGCTGCCCAGGGAGATGCTGGAGTCACCATCCCTGGAGGGATTTCAGAAACCTCCCTATGTGGCACTTCAGGGTGTGCTCTCATGGCCACAGTCGTAGGGGAGGTGTTATTTTTTGGACTCGGGGATCTCAGAGCTCCTTTCCAACCATGACAATTCTGTGATTCTTTGACTTTTAGCTTTTTGAGAGCCCTAGGTTGTGACTATGGCTGATTCCTGCTCGTTCCCCTTGATGATGCAACCTCTCTTCCATGCTTTACCCTTCCTGCAAGCAAAAGATGAACACCCTTTGTTCCCCTGCTACATGTACCTCTTGTTCTAAGCTGTCTGGCTCCAGGAAAGATCCCAAACGGCTCTGACTTCTCACCCAGAATAAAGAACAGCTCTTGAATTCACCAGTCCCAAGAATGTCCTACCTAACTCAGAGCTGTATGTTAGAAATAGGACTGATTTACACTGCATTTAAGGATTTACACCAGGCTGTGAAATAGGCTTTTCCTAATTCAGGTGAGTGTGCTTACTGAGCATCCCCATTCCCCCAGGTTTTGCTCCAATGCCAGGGGGTCCTTTTGTTGGTTTCAGTGGTAGTCACAGGAGGTGCTCTGGTGTCAGTCAAAAATACGTCTGGGGTTCACCTCCTTTTCCATCACTGCTGTCAAAATAGACTTACCTAAGAATGGGAGTTTCTTTTACCCATGTCTAAACCTGAGTTGAAGTCACTTCCTAAAGGCAGAATCAAAGCCTCCCTTAGAAAGTTGGGGTGTTGGTGGGGAAAATCCACAGAGAAGAAACCCAAAGCAGAATCTGGTGTGTCCTAGACATCATTTGAGATTTTCAGGTTTTACTGCTGCTATCTCCAAAACTGGTCTCTGATTTCAAATTTCCTTCCCTACCTGCTTGTGGCACTTTCAATCATAGTAGAAGGAATACTGCATATATAAAATTGTCAGTTATTTTAATTGTTTCCTGAGCTTTTTAGAGCCTTTGCTCTACAAATGAAAATGTAGGAAGAAAATACAGGAATTAAGAAAAGGGAAGAATTGGACTTTGTCCTAAATCACCATTATAACTTCATACTGGCTTTGCTGACTGTAGTGTTTAAAGTTTACTGGCCACTTGTAAAATTATACACTTGCAAGATAATACAACCCATACTTCTGAGTTGGGAAGCTAAGCTCCTCAGTCAGTCAGACAGGTGGCCAGGGGTCCAGTCTAATCTCAAGTTACTCACTCTGGGACAACATCTTTCTCCTGCTACCTCAGTCACCAGTGAGTGCCATTTCCTCGATTCCTGGGAAACTGAGAAATAAAACCATGAAAGTATCTTAGAGCTTTATAAAATGTTTCAGTGGCAGAGGAATCCAGAGAGAAGCTGAGAAATAAAACCAAGAAAATACCTTGGAGCTCTATAAAATGTTTCCAGGACGGAGGAATATGGAAATATCATTCTCTTAATATTTTCCGATATGCAATCTCTTTCTGACATCTCCGCAGTTCAGATCTCCTGCTATGAAAAATATGTCTTGGGAATGCTGCGAAGAGAAATAAAGCCTCTATCTTCAAGACACAGCCTGACAATTCTAACACCACCCCATGCAAAAGAGAACCCAGAAGCAATATTAACAGCAATTGCCTTAATGTTTCAAGGTGTGACAGCCTTCTAGGATTTCTTTCCTGAAACATGATGTAGGAGTCATTTAGGGAGAAGCTGAGAAACTAAGAAAATACCTTGGTGCTAGGCAAAACATGCCTTACGAATGCTGAGAACCAAAAAAAAAAAAAAGAACACTAACTCTGACACACAGCCTTACACTTCTAGCATCGCCCCATGAAAAAGAAAACCCCGAAGCAAGATTAAAAGCAATTGCCTTAATGTTTGATGGTGTAACAGCCTTCTATCTCTCTTCTAGCATTTCTTTCCTGAAACATTATGTTGGACTCATTTAGAGAGTAGCTGAGAAATAAAACCAAGAAAATACTTTAGAGCTTTATGAAATGTTCCAGGGGCAGAGGAATATGGGAAATGTAATTTCTGGTAAATGCTTTCTCATATGGGAGCTCTGACATCTTGGCAGTTTAGGTCTTCTGCTATGCAATACATGCCTTAGGAATGCTGCGAAGAGAAACAAAGCCTCTAACTCTGAGACTCAGCCTGACTCTTCTAACATCACCCCATGTATAAGAGAACTCAGAAGCAGTACTAACAGTAATTGTCTTAATGTCTGAAGGTGTGACAGACCTCTAGCATTTTTTTCCTGAAACATGATGTTGGACTCATTTAGGGAGAAGGTGGGAAATAAAACTAATACAATACTTTAGAGCTTTATACAATGTTCCCGGGACAAAGGAACATGGCAATATCATTTCTGTTAACTGGTTTCTTATATGGGAGTCTCTGAAGCATAGTTGTTCTGTTATGCCAAAACATACCTTAGGAATGCTGAGAAGCGAAACAAAGCCTCAAACTCCGAGAAAGTGCCTGACTTTCTTACATCGCCACACCTAAAAGTGGCACCCGAAGCAAGGTAAACAGCAATTTCCTTAAGCTTTGAAGATGTGACAGCCTTCTCTCTCTCTTCTAGTTTTACTTTCCTGAAACTTGATTTTGGAATCATTTGGAGAAGAGTTGAGAACTTATTAGAAGAAAATAGCTTGGAGCTTTATAAAATAGTCCAGACTATTTATAAAATAGTCCAGCTATCCTAAGGCACGTTTTGCAAAGAAGTAGACCTAGGCAGGCGGGAAGCCAGATGAGCTGCAATGCTGGAGTACAGCAGGGTGGGGAAGGGAAACCCCGCCCTTGCAGCGGGCTGAGGAACTGGCCTGCAGAGGGGCAGGAAAGGTTGCCGTCCCAAAGTCTGGATGGCTCCTGCTGCCTCTGGCTCCAGTGCCTCACTCACCGAGCCGCAGAGGCTGCACCATGTTCCCCTCCTGGGGCTCTGGGGAGCTGCTCTCCTGGGAAGCCCTGTCCTCCTCCACGATGGGGGGGGGGGGGGGTGGGTGGGTGGGCTGGGTGTGTGTGTGTCTCTCTGCCATCCTGCCATGAAAAGGAAATGGAAAAGGAAAGGGGTTGGAGTGCGAAGGGGGAAGTTTGGGTCCAACACCTCGGGGGCAAAAAGGGAAAGATGTGGGCTGTGCTCGGGGGCTCCTTGCCAGCTCCTGTCCTCTCCCCTCTCTGTCCTGCCGGACACTGAAGGCCACCATGAGCACCCGCAGGGAAATGGGCTGCCACCAAGGGATGTCACAAAGGGCCCTCGGCTGACCTCATCCCGGCTGGGAGAGTGGACGCCGAGGGCTGGTAAGTTCGAGTTTTCTGGTCAAAGGCAAACCTGTAGCCCGACTGTTGATGGTGCTGTGGGTAGGGTGGCATGTGAGGGTTAGGGCCAGCAGAAGTTTTCATTGGTCACTCTTTGCATATTTTGTGCAGTCTCCAGCGTTCGGAGCTTTGGGAGCCCTATTGAGCCCGGCTGGGAGAGTGGCCACCGAGGGCTGGTAAGTTCGAGTTTTCTGGTCAAATGCAAACCCGTAGCCCGACTGTTGATGGTGCTGTGGGTAGGGTGGCATGTGAGGGTTAGGGCCAGCAGAAGTTTTCATTGGTCACTCTTTGCATATTTTGTGCAGTCTCCAGCGTTCGGAGCTTTGGGAGCCCTATTGAGCCCTGCTGGGAGAGGTCTGGTATGTTCGAGTTTTCTGGTCAAATGCAAACCCGTAGCCCGACTGTTGATGGTGCTGTGGGTAGGGTGGCATGTGAGGGTTAGGGCCAGCAGAAGTTTTCATTGGTCACTCTTTGCATATTTTGTGCAGTCTCGAGCGTTCGGAGCTTTGGGAGCCCTATTGAGCCCGGCTGGGAGAGTGGCCACCGGATGGTAAGTTCGAGTTTTCTGGTCAAATGCAAACCCGTAGCCCGACTGTTGATGGTGCTGTGGGTAGGGTGGCATGTGAGGGTTAGGGCCAGCAGAAGTTTTCATTGGTCACTCTTTGCATATTTTGTGCAGTCTCGAGCGTTCGGAGCTTTGGGAGCCCTATTGAGCCCGGCTGGGAGAGGTCTGGTATGTTCGAGTTTTCTGGTCAAATGCAAACCCGTAGCCCGACTGTTGATGGTGCTGTGGGTAGGGTGGCATGTGAGGGTTAGGGCCAGCAGAAGTTTTCATTGGTCACTCTTTGCATATTTTGTGCAGTCTCGAGCGTTCGGAGCTTTGGGAGCCCTATTGAGCCCGGCTGGGAGAGTGGACACTGGGCTGGTAAGTTCGAGTTTTCTGGTCAAATGCAAACCCGTAGCCCGACTGTTGATGGTGCTGTGGGTAGGGTGGCATGTGAGGGTTAGGGCCAGCAGAAGTTTTCATTGGTCACTCTTTGCATATTTTGTGCAGTCTCGAGCGTTCCGACCTTTGGGAGCCCTATTGAGCCCTGCTGGGAGAGGTCTGGTATGTTCGAGTTTTCTGGTCAAATGCAAACCCTAAGCCCGACTGTTGATGGTGCTGTGGGTAGGGTGGCATGTGAGGCTTAGGGCCAGCAGAAGTTTTCATTGGTCACTCTTTGCATATTTTGTGCAGTCTCGAGCGTTCGTAGCTTTGGGAGCCCTATTGAGCCCGGCTGGCAGAGGTCTGGTATGTTCGAGTTTTCTGGTCAAATGCAAACCCGTAGCCCAACTGTTGATGGTGCTGTGGGTAGGGTGGCATGTGAGGGTTAGGGCCAGCAGAAGTTTTCCTTGGTCACTCTTTGCATATTTTGTGCAGTCTCGAGCGTTCGGAGCTTTGGGAGCCCTATTGAGCCCTGCTGGGAGAGGTCTGGTATGTTCGAGTTTTCTGGTCAAATGCAAACCCTGTAGCCCGACTGTTGATGGTGCTGTGGGTAGGGTGGCATGTGAGGGTTAGGGCCAGCAGAAGTTTTCATTGGTCACTCTTTGCATATTTTGTGCAGTCTCGAGCGTTCGGAGCTTTGGGAGCCCTATTGAGCCCTGCTGGAGAGAGGCCGAGGGCTGGTAAGTTCGAGTTTTCTGGTCAAATGCAAACCCGTAGCCCGACTGTTGATGGTGCTGTGGGTAGGGTGGCATGTGAGGGTTAGGGCCAGCAGAAGTTTTCATTGGTCACTCTTTGCATATTTTGTGCAGTCTCGAGCGTTCGGAGCTTTGGGAGCCCTATTGAGCCCGGCTCAGTGAGTGGATGCCGAGGGCTGGTAAGTTCGAGTTTTGTGGTCAAATGCAAACCCGTAGCCCGACTGTTGATGGTGCTGTGGGTAGGGTGGCATGTGAGGGTTAGGGCCAGCAGAAGTTTTCATTGGTCACTCTTTGCATATTTTGTGCAGTCTCGAGCGTTCGGAGCTTTGGGAGCCCTATTGAGCCCTGCTGGGAGAGGTCTGGTATGTTCGAGTTTTGTGGTCAAATGCAAACCCGTAGCCCGACTGTTGATGGTGCTGTGGGTAGGGTGGCATGTGAGGGTTAGGGCCAGCAGAAGTTTTCATTGGTCACTCTTTGCATATTTTGTGCAGTCTCGAGCGTTCGGAGCTTTGGGAGCCCTATTGAGCCCTGCTGGGAGAGGTCTGGTATGTTCGAGTTTTGTGGTCAAATGCAAACCCGTAGCCCGACTGTTGATGGTGCTGTGGGTAGGGTGGCATGTGAGGGTTAGGGCCAGCAGAAGTTTTCATTGGTCACTCTTTGCATATTTTGTGCAGTCTCGAGCGTTCGGAGCTTTGGGAGCCCTATTGAGCCCTGCTGGGAGAGGTCTGGTATGTTCGAGTTTTGTGGTCAAATGCAAACCCGTAGCCCGACTGTTGATGGTGCTGTGGGTAGGGTGGCATGTGAGGGTTAGGGCCAGCAGAAGTTTTCATTGGTCACTCTTTGCATATTTTGTGCAGTCTCGAGAGTTCGGAGCTTTGGGAGCCCTATTGAGCCCAGCTGGGAGAGTGGCCACCGGATGGTAAGTTCGAGTTTTCTGGTCAAATGCAAACCCGTAGCCTGACTGTTGATGGTGCTGTGGGTAGGGTGGCATGAGAGGGTTAGGGCCAGCAGAAGTTTTCATTGGTCACTCTTTGCATATTTTTTGCAGTCTCGAGCGTTCGGAGCTTTGGGAGCCCTGTTGAGCCCGGCTGGGAGAGTGGACACCGAGGGCTGGTAAGTTCGAGTTTTCTGGTCAAATGCAAACCCGTAGCCCAAATGCTGATGGTGCTGTGGGTAGGGTGGCATGAGAGGGTTAGGGCCAGCAGAAGTTTTCATTGGTCACTCTTTGCATATTTTGTGCAGTCTCCAGCGTTCGTAGCTTTGGGAGCCCTATTGAGCCCGGCTGGGAGAGTGGCCACCGAGGGCTGGTAAGTTCGAGTTTTCTGGTCAAATGCAAACCCTAAGCCCGACTGTTGATGGTGCTGTGGGTAGGGTGGCATGTGAGGGTTAGGGCCAGCAGAAGTTTTCATTGGTCACTCTTTGCATATTTTGTGCAGTCTCGAGCGTTCGGAGCTTTGGGAGCCCTGTTGAGCCCGGCTGGGAGAGGTCTGGTATGTTCGAGTTTTGTGGTCAAATGTAAACCCTAAGCCCGACTGTTGATGGTGCTGTGGGTAGGGTGGCATGTGAGGGTTAGGGCCAGCAGAAGTTTTCATTGGTCACTCTTTGCATATTTTGTGCAGTCTCGAGCGTTCGTAGCTTTGGGAGCCCTGTTGAGCCCGGCTGGGAGAGTGGCCACCGAGGGCTGGTAAGTTCGAGTTTTGTGGTCAAATGCAAACCCGTAGCCCGACTGTTGATGGTGCTGTGGGTAGGGTGGCATGTGAGGGTTAGGGCCAGCAGAAGTTTTCATTGGTCACTCTTTGCATATTTTGTGCAGTCTCCAGCGTTCGTAGCTTTGGGAGCCCTATTGAGCCCGGCTGGGAGAGGTCTGGTATGTTCGAGTTTTGTGGTCAAATGTAAACCCGTAGCCCGACTGTTGATGGTGCTGTGGGTAGGGTGGCATGTGAGGGTTAGGGCCAGCAGAAGTTTTCATTGGTCACTCTTTGCATATTTTGTGCAGTCTCGAGCGTTCAGAGCTTTGGGAGCCCTATTGAGCCCTGCTGGGAGAGGTCTGGTATGTTCGAGTTCTGTGGTCAAATGAAAACCCGTAGCCCGACTGTTGATGGTGCTGTGGGTAGGGTGGCATGTGAGGGTTAGGGCCAGCAGAAGTTTTCATTGGTCACTCTTTGCATATTTTGTGCAGTCTCGAGCGTTCGGAGCTTTGGGAGCCCTATTGAGCCCGGCTGGGAGAGTGGCCACCGAGGGCTGGTATGTTCGAGTTTTGTGGTCAAATGCAAACCCTAAGCCCGACTGTTGATGGTGCTTTGGGTAGGGTGGCATGTGAGGGTTAGGGCCAGCAGAAGTTTTCATTGGTCACTCTTTGCATATTTTGTGCAGTCTCGAGCGTTCGGAGATTTGGGAGCCCTATTGAGCCCTGCTGGGAGAGGTCTGGTATGTTCGAGTTTTCTGGTCAAATGTAAACCCGTAGCCCAAATGATGATGGTGCAGTGGGTAGGGTGGCATGTGAGGGTTAGGGCCAGCAGAAGTTTTCATTGGTCACTCTTTGCATATTTTGTGCAGTCTCGAGCGTTCGTAGCTTTGGGAGCCCTATTGAGCCCGGCTGGGAGAGTGGCCACCGAGGGCTGGTAAGTTCGAGTTTTGTGGTCAAATGCAAACCCTAAGCCCGAATGTTGATGGTGCTGTGGGTAGGGTGGCATGTGAGGGTTAGGGCCAGCAGAAGTTTTCATTGGTCACTCTTTGCATATTTTGTGCAGTCTCGAGCGTTCGGAGCTTTGGGAGCCCTGTTGAGCCCGGCTGGGAGAGTGGCCACCGAGGGCTGGTAAGTTCGAGTTTTGTGGTCAAATGCAAACCCGTAGCCCGACTGTTGA
>JAJQWJ010000030.1:4028124-4248874 GCA_023637945.1 Phaethornis superciliosus | reverse complement strand
CATTGGGGTGTGCACAGGGGAGGGGGGGGGAGTTGTGCATCAGGGGTGAGCAAGAAGGGAGCAGACATCAGGGGTGCATGAGGTTCTGGGGATGTTTTTGGGGTGTGCGAAGTGGGATGGGGTTTTTGGGGTGTGAAAGGTGGGATGGGGGGGGGGGTTAGGGTGTGCAGAAAGGGGCCCGTGCATTGGGGGTGTGCAAAAAGGGACGGATTTTGGAGAGAAGGGAGAAGGGCCCCCAGATCAGGGGGCTGCGGGGAGGGACTGTCCTTTAGGGGTGTGCAAGATGGGGCAGAGCTTTTGGAGGGTGGAAAAAGGGGCCGTGTTTTTGGGGTGCACAGGTGGGGCCCACGCCTCGGGGGGGTGCGAGGTGGGGCAGTGCTTTTGGGGTGTGCGAGGGGGACACCAGGGTTTTGGGGTGCTCAGGAAGGGAAGGCGCATCTGAAGGTTAGGGTTAGGGGGGATGTGCACCCAGGAGGGCCCCCGGTTTTGGGGTGCGGGGGGTGGGGGGTGGCGGCTCCCACCTGTGAGCGTGGAAGACGTCTTCAGCCAGGAAGACACACTCCATCTGCTGCGCCAGGCTGGTGACACTGCTCTGCTCCAGGGACAGCACCAGGGCCCTCACCCTCACCCGCAGCTCCTCCACCCTGGGGACACCCGCATGGCACCCAGCCCCGCACGCAGCTCCTCCACCCTGGGGACACCCGCACGGCACCCAGCCCCGCACTCCTCCCGGGGTGCTCGAGGGGTCTCTTACCGGGCCAGGGCACCCAGCAGCTCTTCCCGCATCCGCTCCGGAGCCTGGGGGGGCCGGGGAGCCGCTGCTTCCCCCCCGCAGGTTTGGGAATCCTGCAGAGGTTGGGTGTGGGGTTTATCCTTTGGGAGACCCCGGGGTGCCCACGAAGGGCTGGGAGCCATCCTTACCTCCTCGCTGGAGCTGCTGGAGCTGCTGGGGGGGCAGCCGGGACCCCCATCCCCTTCCCGCATCAGGTGCTGGAGCACCAGGAGCTGCGCAGCCTCCAGCGGCTCCTGCGCGGCTGCCAACACCTCCAGGAACCGCTTCTCCCTCTCCACCAACTGCAGCCGCGTCTTCAGATCGGCCATGGCCTCCTGGCAGGGAAGGGGAAACTGAGGCACGGCTCTAATTCTCCCCACCAGGCGGAGAATCCTCCCCCCCCCTGCCCATTCTCACCTTGAGCATCGCCAAATCCCGCAGCAGCTCCGCTTTCTCGGGCCGCCTCCAGCCGGAGAGCAGAGCCCTGGCATCCCGCAGCGCCCGCTCGGCCCGGCTCAGGGCGTCCCCGGGGTCGGTGCCGGTTCCGGTGCCGGTGGGTACCGGGGCGTTGAGCATCGAGGCCTCCAGAGCCGCCTGCTCCGCACGCAACCGCCGAATGCGCTCCCGCAGGGCCCCTTCCTCCCCCGCACGGGGGGCCGGGGTGCTGCGGGAAGAGGGGGGGCACAGGGGCACGGTGACACCCCCAGGGATGTCACCCCGGCATTGTCCCCCTCCCTTTCCCCCCTCGTACCTCTGCAGCCCGGGGGTGACGCTCTCCCCCCCACTCGGCTCCTGCCGGTCCGGAACCGCTGGGTCCCCCGTGGGTGTGGGGCTGGACCCCCATCCCTGCTCCCCTGCAGCTCCTGGGCACGCGTGGGCAGGGGTCTCCCTCCAGTATGGACCCACAGGGGTTCCCCCCACATCCTACTGATACCCCTCCAGTACCCCCCAGTATCCCCCAGTATCCTCCCCAATATCCTTCCCATCAGCTCACCAGGATCTCTCTATCATCTTCCCAAGAAATGACCCAATACCCCCCAGCACCCTCCCGCCAGACACCCCCCCCAGCACCCCCAAGCACCCCTCCCACCCCCACAGCCCCCCCGTAGCCCCCCATGCCCTTCACTCACCACCATCCTCCTCCTCCTCCCTGCCCAGCTTCGCCCTCACCACCTCCAGGAGGGCGGCGTAGGCCCCCCCACAGCGCTCGCTGCAGGGAGAGGGGGGCTCAGGGCGTCACCCCGGGCTGTCCCCCACCCTGTCCCCCCGCTGTCGCCGTCCCCACCTGCAGCGCAGGGCCAGGCGCAGGGCGGTGTCGCGGGATTCGTGCTGGCCCAGCACCATGCTGAGCCGCTCCGCATGGCTCCTGCACTGCTGCAGCGCGGCTCCCAGCTCCCGATTCACCTCCCGCTGCCTCCCCAGGCACCTGGGCACCCCCGGCACCCACCATCACCACCCCCTACCCGCTGCCGTGCCTCAGTTTCCCCCCGCCGGCACTCACCATCACCACCCCTTACCCCGCTGCCGTGCCTCAGTTTCCCCCCGCCGGCACCCACCATCACCACCCCTTACCCCGCTGCCGTGCCTCAGTTTCCCCCCGCCGGCACTCACCATCACCACCCCTTACCCCGCTGCCGTGCCTCAGTTTCCCCCTCCCACACACACCATCAGCACCCCTTACCCCGCTGCCGTGCCTCAGTTTCCCCCTCCCACACACACCATCAGCACCAGTTAACCCGCTGCCGTGCCTCAGTTTCCCCCCGCCGGCACCCACCATCACCACCCCTTACCCCGCTGCCGTGCCTCAGTTTTCCCCCCCGGCACCCACCATCACCACCCCTTACCCCGCTGCCGTGCCTCAGTTTCCCCACCATGGGGGGCTCGGCAGCCCCTGGGGATGGGGGAAAGGGAAGGGGGGGGGGGATGTTTTACCCCTGCAACTGCTGCACCCGCAGCTCCTGTTCCCGCCTGGCACCGTCCGAGGGTTGGGGGGAGAGGGGGGCGTGGGGCCCCGTGCGGGGGGGCTGAGCTCCATCCCCCTGGGCCAGATCCTGCAGAGGGGTCAGGCAGAGCCCGGTGCCGGGGCAGGGTCCCCCCCGCTGTCCCCCCGACCCCACATTCACCTGGGGCAGCGGGGGCTCCTCCCGGTGCGGGGGGGGGTCACTGCCGGAGCCCCCCGACTCCTCCAGCTTGGCCAGAGCGTCCTGCAGCTCCCGGACCTGCGCCGAGCACGGGGGGGGGACACTCCGGTTGGGGTTCCCCCCCCCCTAAACCTCTGCCGTACCCTCCCCCCCCCCCCTCCCAGCACCCACCTTCCTCTGCAGCCGATCGCGCTCCCCCCGCAGCCCCCGCAGCGAGCTCAGTGCGTGGCTCAGCTCCCGGGTCCGCTGCTCCAGGGCCACCCGCAATGTCCCCTTCCTCGCCACCGCCGCCGCCACCGCCGCTCGCTCCGCTCCCCGCTCCCCATCCCGCTCCAGCTCCTCCAGGCTCTGGGGACACGGAAAGATCCCGCTCACCCCGTGGCCATCCCGGTGGTCTCTGGGCTAGCCGCTAGCCCTGTGGCTCTTCACCTTGGCCACCTGCGCCCATTCCTGGCCCAGCTGGTCCCGAGCCGCCGCTCGCCGGTGCCGGGAGAAGACGGCGCGTTCCAGGGAGCTGACGGTGTGCTGGAGATCCGCAAAAAGGTCCCGGCGGGGGGCTGGGGGGGGGACACACACAGGGAAACGGTGGCGACAAGGTCAGGGACCTCCAGCAGGTGGGGAGGTGGCAGCAGAGGCGACACAGAGGGAGCCGGCATGGCACAGTGCACCCACCTTCCATCCTGGGGGGGACAGCAAACATCCCAGCCAGCGTGTCACCAAGGCTGCCATCGGCTGTGCCACCAAATGTGCCATCGGCTGTGACACCAAGGCTGCCATCAACCTTGCCACCCGATGTGCCATCGCTGATGCCACCGAGATCGCCACCAAGGGCGCCATCGACTTTGCCACTGGATGTGCCGTCAACGGTGCCACCAAGGGTGCCATCAACCTTGCCACTGGCTGTGCCATCCCCCGTGTCACCGAGGGTGTCCCTGGTGCTCCTGTTGGCAGCCAGGAGAGCAGCGGTGCCCTGCCAGCCCTCCTCATCCTCCCTGCAGCCTGATGAAGGCCACAGCTGGAGGGTGCTGGGTGGTGGCAGCCCCTGTACCAGCCTGGCGATGCTGGCCTCGGACTGCAGGATGTCCCCACTGTCCCCTGCCACGTCCTCGGCGTCCTCATCCTCATCTTCATCTTCCTCCTCGCTTGACAGGGGCCGTGGGGACCAGGGGCCGGAGGGGCCAACACCTGGGGGGCTGTTCTGAGATGGGGACAGAGGAATTTTGGCCACCACCACCTCCCCCCTGCTCCTACCACCACCTCGTCACTGCCCCCACAACCCTGCCAGCCCATGGGACACCCCCCCCCGTGTCCCCATTGTCCCACCCCATGGCACACCCCATGGCACACCCCATGGCACACCCCATAGCACACCCCATGGCACACCCCATGGCACACCCCATAGCACACCCCATGGCACACCCCATAGCACACCCCATAGCACACCCCATAGCACACCCCATAGCACACCCCATGGCACACCCCATAGCACACCCCACTTGCCTTCTCCATGCCTCCCACTCCTGTCCTCAACACCCGCTGCCCACCGGGGACACACTCGGGGGTCCTGGGAGGGGGGGGTGGTCCCGGCACCTCCCTTCTGCGCCAGCAGCCCCAGCCCTGGCCCTGTCCCCGTGTCCTTGTTCCTGTCCCCGTGTCCTTGTTCCTGTCCCCATGGCCTTGTTCCTGTCCAGATTTCCTCTTCCTCGACAGCTCCGTTGCAGCTTTAACCATTGCACTGCCCGGGGGGGCAGCGTCTTGGGGGGGCTCAACCCCCCCCACACCCAGCCCCCCCCTCCCCGCTCTGTGCCCCACTCCGGACCCTCCCTGGCACCCAGGATGGACCCGGGGTTTGCAGCCCCTGAGCATCCCCCGGGAGGGTTTTTTTGGGGTGGGGGCACACTCGGGGGGTGAGGGGGGAGTGGGGGGGCCAGTGCCAGGGGGAGCCACCCTGGGGGGGGGCTGTGGGCAGTGAGTGGGGGGTGTTCAGATGGTGGTTGGGGTGCAAAGGGGTATTCAGGGTGCAAGGGGGGCAGTGTGGGTGCGCATGGATATTTGGGGTGCAGGGGGGGGGGCTATGGATATTTAGGGTGAGAGCGCGGACGGATGGGTGCAGGGGGGTGGGCAGGGGGTGCCCATGGATAATTGGGGTGCAGGTGGAGGTGCGTGGGTGCAAAGGGGGCTGTACAGGGGGGTGCCCACAGATATTTGGGGTGCGGGGAGCTGCATGGGTGGTGTGCATAGATACATGGGGTGCAGGAGGGTGCCCATGGATATTTGGGGTGCAGGGGGGCTGTGTACGGATACTTGGGGTGCTGCAGGGATCCCGTGGGCATGTGGGGTGCGGGGGGGGGTACACGGATATTTGGGGTGCAAGGGCAGTGTGCCGATGAGATTTTGGGGTGCAAGGGGTGGTCAATGGGTGTCGGGGGACGTGTTTGGGGTGGCATGAGGGTGCGGTGAGGTTGCCGGGGTGCAGCTCCCCTGGGAACCACCCCCCCAGCCCCCCCCATTTCCCGGAAGGGTCCGGAAACTACAACTCCCAGCAGCCCCCGCGTGACGTTGCTTCCGGGTGGGACGGGGCGGGGCTCGGTGCAGTCGCGAGCGGGTGAGCGCGAGCCGTGGGGGCTCCGGGTCCCGGGGGGATGGGGGGGACGTGGGGGTGATCGGGGGGGGGGGGGAGGTGAATAGGGGGGGGGGTTAATGGAGGGGGGGTCCGCGGGCGCGTGGGCAGGAGGGGGAATGGGGGGGGCGTGGGGCAGGGGGGTGGGGGGCAAGGGGGGTGCGTGGGGCAAGGGGGGGTCTGGGTCTGGGGGGATCTGTGGGTCGGGGGGGATATATAGGGCAGGGGGATCAATAGGGCAGGGGGTCTGTGGGGCAGGGGATTCTATGGGTCGGGGGGGATGGATGGGGCAGGGGGATTTCTGGGTTAGGGGGGATCTGTGGGTCGGGGGGGACCTACAGGGCAGGGGGTCTATAGGACAGGGCTGTATGGATCGGGGGGATGTATGGGGCAGGGGGAGGGATGGGGCAGGGGGGGCTGTATGGGGCAGGGGGCTGTATGGGGCAGGGGGGGATGTATGGGGCAGGGGGAGGGATGGGACAGGGGGGGCTGGGGGGGGCAGGGGGGGCTGGATGTCCCCCAGGCTGTGGGGCTGGGGGGTTCCGTGCTGCCCCATCCCCTGCCCGTGTCCCCAGGATGGAACGCGGGTGTCTGATGGAGACTTCGGGCAGCGCAGCCGAGGAGGAAGAGGAGGAGGAGGAGGAAGAGGAGGAGGAAGAGGAGGAGAAAGCCCCGGAACCGCGACCCAGAACCCGGTCCAACCCCGAGGGTGCTGAGGACCGAGCCCTGAGCTCCCAGAGCAGCGTGGGCAACCGCAGCGAGGGGGAGGGGGAGGCGGCCAGCGCCGACGAGAGCCCCCCGGCCCCCACCCCAACCCCCGATGGCACCTCCTGGCCTGGCCCCGCCACCCACCCCGAGGTCCAAGTGAAGACCCCGAGGGTCAACTGCCCCGAGAAGGTGGTGAGTGGGGGGTGGGGGTCCCAGCTGCAGAGCAGAGGGGGTTGGGTTGGTGGAGGGACCTGGAAGCTCATCCCATCCCATCCCATCCCGCTCATCCCATCCCATCCCATCCCATCCCACTCATCCCATCCCATTCCATCCCACTCATCCCATCCCATTCCATCCCATTCCATCCCACTCATCCCATCCCATCCCACCCCATCCCATCCCATCCCATCCCATCCCACTCATCCCATCCCATCCCATCCCATCCCATCCCATCCCATCCCATCTCATCCCATCCCGCTCATCCCATCCCATCCATAAGGACAGGGACAACTCCTGCCAGGTGTCCCTGGTGGCTCCAAGACCCATCCAGCCTGGTCCTGAGCTCCACCAGAGTTGGGTGGTCTCACCCTCATGTTTGGGTGGTCTAACCCTCAGGTTTGGGTGGTCTCACCCTCATGTTTGGGTGGTCTCACCCTCAGGTTTGGGTGGTCTCACCCTCAGGTTTGGGTGGTCTCTTCTCCCCCCTCCCCAAATCCTTTCTCCCCAGATCATCTGCCTGGACCTTGCTGAGGAGATGGCTCTGCCCAAACTGGAATCCTTCAACGGGTGGGTGCTGGGGGGGGACCCCGCTGCCTCCCATCCCCATCAGGCGGGTGCCCTGGGGGTGCTCCCCCCTCCACCCCCCCAAACCCTGAGCCCCTTCCCCTTTGGCAGCTCCAAGACCAACGCCCTGAACATCTCCCAGAAGATGATCGAGATGTTTGTCAGGACCAAGCACAAAATCGACAAAAGCCACGAGTTTGCCCTGGTGGTGGTGAACAACGATGCCACCTGGGTCAGCGGGGACACGGGGTGGGGACACGGGGTGGGGACAGTGCCTCTCTGCCCCTCTTACAAACCCCCTTCCTCCTCCTCCTCATCCTCATCCTCCTCCCCAGCTCTCAGGGTTCACCTCGGATCCCCGGGAGGTCTGCAGCTGCCTCTACGACCTGGAGACCGTGGTCTGCAAATCCTTCAGTATCCCAGGGGACAGGGACAGAGGGGACAGCACCCCGGGAGGGAGGCCCTTTGGGTGCTGACAGGGAACCTGGGGCACAAGCGGGGTCCTCTTGGGTGCAGAAGGGTTTCTTGGGTGTAAATAGGGTCCTCCTGAATCCAGGAGTTGTTCCTTAGGTCCAGGAGGGGTTCCTTGAATCCAGGAGGGGTTCCTTGGGTGTAAATAGGGTCCTCTTGGGTGTAAATAGGGTCCTGTTGGGTCCAAAAGGATTTCCTTGGGTGCAGGAGGGGTTCCTTGGGTGTAAATGGGGTCCTCCTGAATCCAGGAGGAATTCCTTAGGTCCAGGAGGCGTTCCTTGAATCCAGGAGGGTTTTTTTGGGTGCAGGAGGGGTTTCTTGGGTGTAAATAGGGTCCTCTTGGGTGTAAATGGGGTCCTCTTGGGTGCTGAAGAGTTTATTCGGTGTAAATGGGGTCCTGTTGGGTGCAGGAGGGGTTTCTTGGGTGTAAATGGGGTCCTCTTGAATCCAGGAGGAGTTCCTTAGGTCCAGGAGGGTTTTTTTGGGTCCAGGAGGGGTTCCTAGAATCCAGGAGGGTTTTTTTGGGTGCAGAAAGGGTGTAAATGGGGTCCTATTGGGTGCAGGAGGGGTTCCTTGGGTGCAGAAGGGTTTCTTGGGTGTAAATGGGGTCTCCTTGAATCCAGGAGTTGTTCCTTAGGTCCAGGAGGGGTTCCTTGAATCCAGGAAGGATTTTTGGGTCCAGGAGGGGTTCCTTGGATCCAGGAGGGATTTTTGGGTCCAGAAGGGGTTCCTTGGATCCAGGAGGGATTTTTGGGTCCAGGAGGGGTTCCTTGGATCCAGGAGGGATTTTTGGGTCCAGAAGTGGTTCCTTGGATCCAGGAGGGATTTTTGGGTCCAGGAGGGGTTCCTTGGGTGTGGGGGGTGGGGTGGGTGTCCCTGTGCCACCATCCCTCCTTACCTGGGGCTGCAGATCTGGAAGGACTCTTCACACTGATGTGAGTTTGGGGTGCTGGGGGGGGGGCTGCCATCCCTCCACCCCCCCCCTTTTCCTCCTCTCCCTCAACCCCACCCCAACCTGGTACCCAAAGTGGTGCTGGGGGGGGTGCTGGGGGGAGTACTTGAGGGGGGTTCTTGGGGGGGTGCTGAGGGGGTTGTGAGGGGTGCTGGGGGGGTTTTGCTGTGGGTTCTGGGGGGCTTTGGGGTGGGTGCTGGGGGGGGTTTTGGGGTGGGTGCTGTGGGAGGTTTTGGGGGGATACTGGGGGGGATGCTGGGGGATTCTTGGGGAGGTGCTGAGGGGGTTCTGGGGAGGGTGCTAGGGGGGGTGCTGGGGGGTTCTTGGGGGGGGGGGTGCTGGGGGGTTTTTGCTGTGGGTCCTGGGGGGGCTTTAGGGGGGGTTTTGGGGTGGGTGCTGTCAGAAGTTGATGGAGATGTAATGAGGTGGGGGGGAAGGGTGGGGGGTGGTCCTTGAGCATCTCCCCCCCCCCACACACCCTCTCCCATGGGTGCAGCCAGCAGAAGATCGAGCTGCCAGTGACAGAGAACATCCAGACCATCCCCCCCCCCTACGTGGTCAGAACCATCCTGGTTTTTGGGCGGCCCAGTTGCCAGCCCCAGTTCTCCATGTCGGAGCAGATGAAGGCAGGTGACCCCCCCAACACCTCCCCCCCTTCCCCATCCCACCCCCAAATTTTCACCTTCTCCATCTGTGTGTGTGCGCGTCCCCCCTCAAAAAAAACCACCAAAACCTCCCCAAAACCCCGTTTTTGGGGTGTTTCCCCCCCACAGAAGATGCTTCACTGCCCTTACTTCTTCTTCGACGTGGTTTACATCCACAACGGGCTGGAGGAGAAGGATGAGATGAGCTGGAAGGTGAGGATGGTGACAGTGGTGGCTTTGGCTGGTGCCATGTGTCCCCAAGGTCCCCAACATCCTTCCCCTTTCTCATGTGTGTGTCCCCCCCTTTTTTTTTTTTTCCCTCCAGGAGATGTTTGCCTTCTTCAGCAGCTTGGACACCAAAGGCACCAACTACAAATACGAGGTGGGGGTGGTGGGCCCAGCCCTGGAGCTCCACAACTGCATGGCCAAGCTCCTGGCCCACCCCCTCCAACGGCCCTGCCAGCCCCACGCTGCCTACGGGCTGCTGGAAGGGGGGGGCGAGGAGACCCCCGAGGGGGAGGCCACCATCTGATACCCCCCCACCACCTTGGGGATACCCCCAGACCTCGGGGACACCAACCCCAGGGATGAGGAGAAAGAGAAATGAGTTCTGCTGAGCTGGCTGGTGTGCTCTGGTGTGCTCTGGGGGGGTTTGAGGGGGCTCTGGTGTGCTCTGGGGGGGCTCTGGGGGGGTTTGGGGTTGATCTGGTGTGCTCTAGGGGGGCTTGGGGGGGTTTGAGGGGGGCTTGGGGGAGCTCTGGTGTGCTCTGGGGGGGTTTGGGGGTGATCTGGGGGGGTCTGGGAGGGTCTGAAGGGGGTTTGGGGGGGCTCTGGTGTGCTCTGGGGGGGTTTGGTTGGGGTTTGGGGGCCTTTGGTGGGTCCTTCCCCAAGCTGTGTACCCCCCAAAAAAAGAGGGGACAGGGGGGTTCGGTGCCTGGTGGGGTGGGGAAGCAGGGACTGGGAATAATGGGGCTGTTACTGGGAGCACTGGGAACACTGGGGCTGGCACTGGGAGCACTGGGGCAGTTACTGGGAGCACTGGGGCCGTTACTGGGAGCACTGAGGCCATTACTGGGAGCACTGGGAACACTGGAGCCGTTACTGGGAGCACTGGGGGTGTTACTCGGAGCACTGGGAGCACTGGGGCCGTTACTGGGAGCACTGGGGCCGTTACTGGGAGCACTGGGAGCACTGGGGCCGTTACTGGGAGCACTGGGTCAGTGCCGGCGCGGTCCGCCAGGGGGCGCTCTGACCACACCTACCGGGGCCGTGTGGGCGTGGCCTCCTTTCCCCGCCTCCTATTGGTCGCCTCCTCAGCCAATGGGAGCGAGGCGCGGCGGTGGCGCGCGGGGGATTCGAAGGCGCGGGAAGGGGGGGGGGGGGGGCGGTGCGCGTGCGCGGTGCGGAATGCGCGGGGAGGGGCGGCGCGAGACGTAAGGGGACCCCCGGGAATTTGGGGAGGGGGTGGGGGTGGGGAAGGGAATGGGAATGGGGACACCGGGAATGGGGACACCGGGAGCTGGCGGGGGGGGCGGGGCGGGGCGGGGTCACATGGCCCCCAGGGGGGGGTTGGAGCGGGCGGGGGGAGCGGTGGAGGAGCTGAAATTGGGGGGGGGGGGTTTGGGGGTACCCGGGACGCAGTGTCCTGGAGATGGGGGGGAGGGGAGCTCCTGGCATTGCCCCTTGCGCCGGGGGGGGCGGTGCGGGCGTTGGGGGGGATTTGCAGGGTGCGGTGGGGGGGGGTGGGGGGGATCCCCAGTGCCAGGGACACGCAGTGTGTGTGTCCCCCCCCCCCGCGATCCACGCCACGCTGCGGGGCTGGTGGCACGTGTGTGACCCCGAGGGGACATTGACGCCCGTGCCCTCCCTGGGGGGCGGGGGGTGAAGCTTGGCTCCCCCCTCCAAACCCAGCCAGGAGCCATCCCGGGGGGGCTGCGGCTGCTTCCAGCTCCTCCTGAAAAAACGGGGGGGCCCGGAGCTCCGGGACAAGCGGCAGGACCACGCGTGGCTCTGGCGGGGTCCCCTGGGGTGGTCCCCAGCTGAGGGTGAGGTCCCCGGGGTGTCCCCCATTTGCGGGGGGGGGGGGGCAGAGGGGGCTGTTAGCTGGGGCTGAACACTGACCCCCCCCCTCACTGTCCCCAGCCCCGGGGGGCTGCAGGCGCTCCCTCTCCTTCCTGACCCAGGACGGTACCGACGGCCCCGGGACCCCCGGGGGGGGAGCCCTGAGCAGCACCCGCAGGTCCCTGCTGGAGGAGCTGGGGGGGGGCTGCGGTGCGGGGGAGCCCCCGCTCTTTCTGGGCTGTCTCCCGGAGCCCCCCTCCCTCAGCCCGTGGCCCCACGGGGAGTTATTGGGGGGCTCGGTGCCCCCCCCCGCAGCCCCTCGCCTCCAGCACCCTGCTCTCTGCCGGGGATGAGCTCCAGGAGGGTCCCCAAAACCTCCCCCTGGGGGGAAGGACTTGGGACCCCCCCTGCGCTGTCCCCCAGGGGGGATATTGGGGACCCCCCAGTGCTCCCCTGCCCCCCCCAGGCTCCGTGGCACGCCGGAGCCTTGGGGACAGTGCCAGCCCGCTTGTCCCCAACCTGGGGACGAGGGGACCCGAGGCAGGGGCCGGGAGGTGGCACCGCAGCAGCCTTGGGGACAGCGGTGGTGGCACCGAGTGCTTCGTCACCGCTTTGGAGTCCCCGGAGCCCAGCGAGGCCGGGGGGGTCCCGGGGGTCCCGCACCTCTGCACCCCCCGGCCCGGAGCCAGCGGGGGGATGGAGCGGGGGGAAACCCCCTCCCCAAACGGCGCTGTCACCGGGGAGTCGCCCCCCGCCACCCCCCCGGAGGCGGAGCGGGTGCGGGGTGAGGATTTGGGGGGGGGGAGCTGGAGGGCAGCCCCGGGGGGCTCAGGGGGGGGCGATGTGGGGGAGCTGCGTGCTCAGTTCCAAGGGTGCAGCCTCCGGGATCCTCCCCCCGGCACCCCGGGACCCCTCTGCAGCCCCGCAGCCGCTGGGGATGTCACCCCCCGGGGCCAGGACCCCCCCAGGTATCTCCACGTCACCCCCCGGACCAGGAGTCGCCTCCGAGCAGCTGCAGTGCGGCTCAACCCCTCCTCCTCCTCCTCTTCCTCCCTCTTCGACGAGACCCTGGAGATGCCCCGCAGACCCCCCCGCCTCCGAGCACCCGGGAGGGTCCCCAGGGACCTTGTCACCACCTCGGGACACCGTGTCACCCCGCGGGGTCAGGATGTCACCCTTGGGGATGGAGAGGGGACAGGCTCTACGGATGACACCCAGATCCTTCCCGGAGCCCCCACCACACCCCTGGGGGCCACCAAGACCCCTGGCTCCAGCCCCACCGTCCTGCTGGCCCCTGGAGACCAGGGTCACCCCCAGAACTCCCCCTGTGCGGCTGGCAGGGTGCTGGGGGGTGGCTCTGGCCATCAGGACCCCTCACCCTTGGGGACAGGCCAGCCCCCAGGACCCCCCGGGACCCCGGTGACATTGGGGACCCCCGGCGGGCGCAGCACCCACCGCCCGGAGGAGCAGCTGGAGGAGGAGGAGGAGGAAGAGGAAGAGGAGGAGGAGGAGGAGGAGGAAGAGGAGGAGGAGGAGGAGAAGGAGGAGGAGGAGGGAGAGGCACCCAGCGAGGGGTACAGCCCCCAGGTCACGGGGGGTCGGGGGGTGCGGGGGGGTGGGGGGCCACCCCCGCCCCTCTCGGATGAATCTCTGCGGCGGAGGCTGCGGGCACTGGGGGAGCAGCCGGGCCCCATCACCCCCCTCACCAGGAGCCTCTACCTGCGGCGTCTGGAGGAGCGGGAACGGGGACACCAGGAGACAACGGCGGGTGAGCCCCCGGGGGACCCCCCCCATGGCCACCTGGCCGGGCCCTGAGGTGCTGGCGTGGGGAGGATGGGGGGCACTGGTGGCCTTGGGGGTCTCTGGTGGGGGTCCCTAGTGACCTTGGTCTCTGGTGACCCGATGGGGGTCCCTGGTGACCTTGGGGGTCCCTGGTGAAACAATGGGGGTCCCTAATGACTTCGGTGGTCTCTGGTGACCTTAGTGGTCTCTGGTAACACAATGGGGGTCCCTGGTGACCTGGTGGGGGTCCCTAATGACTCCGGTGGGCTCTGGTGACCTGATGGGGGTCCCTGGTGACACGGTGGGGGTCCCTAATGACTTTGGTGGTCTCTGGTGACCTTGGTGGTCTCTGGTGGGGGTCCCTGGTGACCCGATGGGGGTCCCTGGTGACCTGGTGGGGGTCCCTGGTGTCCTCGGGGGTCCCTGGTGACCTGGCTGTGGTCCCTGATGCTGCTGTGGCCACTCCAGGGCACAGCCCCGAGCTGGTGGCCGCTTTACGGACGGGCCACATCCCCGACTGTGCCCGGGATGAGCTGGCACTGATCCAACAGTTCGACCGCCCCGATCGGAACCGGCACTGGCGGGAAGGGCTGGTCAAGTCCAGTTTTAATTACCTCCTGCTTGACCCCAGGTAGGCAGAGCCACACCGCTGCCCCCCGGGTCCCCTCTGCCAGGGAGGTCCCAGAGGGGACTCCAGGGACACATCCAGCCCCCTCCCCCCCCCCAAAAAAAAACCCCAAAATCTGGGAATTTGCACTCTCAGGACCACCCAGAACCTGCCCTTGCGGTCCCACCACCTGAGCCCGGTTGAGTGCTTCAGGATCTTCATCGCTGCCATCTTCTACGTGGGCAAGGGGACACGGAGCCGGCCCTATTGTCACCTCAGCGAGGCGCTGGGACAGCACCGGGCAGGGAGGGGGAAGGTGGGATGGGGAAAGAGGGGGGGCTGGAGCCGGGGTGAGGTGGTGACAAGGACTGTGGTGACAATGGCAGCTGTCCCCTAGGGCTGCCCCAAGGTCCAGCGCATCCTGGAGATCTGGGAGAGCGGGCAGGGAATCCTCTCGGTGCTCTGCTTCCAGGGCAGCGTCCCGGCTGAGGCCTACACACGGGAGGGGTGTCTGGTGGAGGCTCTGGGTGAGGGGCTTGGGCTGGGGGTGGGGGTGGGGAGATGGCGCTTTGCCCCGGGGTGTGGGGTGGGGGGGATGCAGCCCCTCCTGGGACACGCAGGGGTCTCTCTTAGGGCAGAATCCCAACACCTCCCCCCGCCAAAAATCTCCTTCTGCAGGGAAAACTTCCTGGGAGTGGGTGCTGGGGAGGGGCAGGGGGCTGGGGGCTGGGGGGGCTGATGGGGCTCAGGGGGCTGCCTGCATCCCTGTGGGTGCTGGGGGGGGCTGGGGGCTGCCTGCATCCCTGAGGGTGCTGGGGGGGGCTGGGGGCTGCCTGCATCCCTGTGGGTGCTGGGGAGGGCTGGGGGCTGGGGGCTGTGGGTGCTGATCCTCTCCCCCCAGGGCTGCAGACCCTCACCAACCAGCGGAAGGGACACTGCTATGGGGTGGCAGCCAGCTGGCCAGCCAGGCGACGCCGGGAGCTGGGGGTCCACATGCTGCACCGGGCCATGAGCATCTTCCTGGCTGAGGGGGAGAGGCAGCTCCGCCCTGGGGACATCCAGGGGGGGACCTGAGGCCCCCGGGTGTCCCCACCCCCCAGGAGGTGGCTGCACACTCTTGGCTTGGGTTTTATGGCGTGAACAATGGCGAGAATTCATCTTTTTTTTTTTTTTTTTTTTTTTTTTTTTTTTTTTTTTTTTTTTTTTTTTTTTTTTTTTTCCCAAAAAGGTATTAAATAAATCCCGGCAGGGGGTATAATTTTTTTTTTTTTAAGTCAGACATCTGAGTCCTTGCTCAGCCGTGCTCTCAACCAGCCCCTCCTCTATCCCCCCCCCCCCAACCCCATCACCAGCTCGGAGGCAGCTGAGGGTACAACACGGGTTTACTGGATGGTGGCACTAGGACAGCGCGTGGCTGGGAAGGGGGGGGGGACACGGAGCCTTAGCACAAGCGACACTGGGGACAAGCGACGTGGTGGCAAACAGAGGGTTCAGAGCTGTGGCCGGGCACCCGCGGTCGCCTGGAGCTGTTTTGGGGAAGGGGCTGGAGGGGGGTGTAGGGCCGTGATTTGGGGTCTGGTGGCGTTTTTGGGGACCCTCGTGGCATCCCCCGTCTTTGCGGGGTGGGGATGGGGAGGGGTTTGGGGAACGATCTGAATTTAGGGGTGGTTAAAATTCTCATTATGAGACAGCAGCAGCGGGCGGGGGGCAGCTCAGCCCCGGCGCTGGGGTCAAGGCGGGGGGGGGATTGTCACTTGTCACACAGAGTCCCTGTCACGTCGGGGCTGGCTCTGAAGGACCCTTCCTCTTCTCCATCGGGGAGGAGGGGGGGGCTCAGCCTCGGGGAAGGTGCCTTGCAGGGGGGGTGCCACGGTGGGAGCACTTGGGAGCCCCTCAGGCACGGGGCCAGTGAGGGGGGGGGGGGGCTTGGGACAAGGGGGGGGGTCTCCGGGGGCTGTTTCTTTGGTTTAGATGGGGGGGAGGAAATAAGAGGGGAACGAAAGCAGTGAATGGCTCCCACTCCCCCCAGCACGGCCGGGAGCCCCCCCTGATGGCACCCAGGTCCCCCCCTTGATGCTTCTCCTGTACCTTCTGGGTCCTGCCCGGCTGCTGGCAGAGAGGGGAGGAGCTGGAGGGGGGGGGGGTCTGCAGGGGGGGGTCTTCTTTTTGCCGGCAGCCCCACATTGCTCTGAGCCCTCGGGGATCCATCCAGGAGCTGTCGGGCAAAGGGCTGGGAATGCTGCTTGGTCCCTTGGGTGCACCAGGAATGGGTGGTGGGATCCTGGCCGGGAGCCGAGTGCCGGGGGGGGGGTCCTGGAACTGTGGAGGAGCTGGGGAAGGGGGGGGGGGGGGATCGGGGGTGGCTGCGTGGTGAGGATGACTCCGAGGAGGGGACAGAGGGTTCTGCAGAAGCCAAGGCTGCGGGACCTGAAGCGGTGGTGGCTCGGGAGGTGACAGCACAGAGGGTGGCATTGGGTCACGGGGGGACACACACACACACACGGGACCGCGGGAGAGCTGGGGTCTGGCTTTGTCCTCCCCAACACATCCACACGAGTCCCGCGGGAGCCCACGGTTCCTCTGGCCACTCGGGTCCCCTCCTGTGCAAGCGGGAGGTGCGGGACGCCCCGTGCGTGGCCGCCGGGCCCCCCGCGGTGGCTTCTGCGGGGCTCAGAGAGGCAAAATCCCGCAGCTCTGAGACCCGGCAGCTCTCGGCTTCTCCTTGAAACAAGCCCAGCTCAGCTCCTCCAACCCTGGCTGGGAAGGTGCCGGAGCCAACGCTCTCTCCTCAGCAGAATTTCTGGGAATTCTTCCCCTCTGGCTGCGGGTGGGATCCAGCTCCCCGCAGCCGCCTCCTCTCCCTCCCCGGGCGGTCGCTGCGTGAGGACAAGGATGCTACAAAGGGAGAGGGTGAAGACGCTCCAGCGGCTGCCGTCCCATCCCCGAGGGGACAGGGCCCAGCTCTGCCGTGTTCCCGCTGCTGGCCCCACGCACCCTGCCCCGGGGGAACCTCCGAGCTCCCCCAGCATCTTCCGACGGGGCCGGGAAAGAAAATGAGCTGAGCTCCCGGCGAGGGCGGCATCCGCCGTATCCCTCCGCTCCTCCAAAGCCTTCTCCTCCTCCTCCTCCTCCTCTCCGAAAGGTCTGTCCCATTGGAGCAGCCCGCTCACCGCCTCCTCCATGCTTTTATTTCTTTTCCCCTTGCCCGGCCCCAGCTGACGTCTCGGGCTCCCAGAGGACGAACTCGTGGAGCAGGGTGTTCACCGTCTCGGGACACTCCAGCATCACCATGTGGCTGCCTTCATCGATCACCTTCAGGAAGGCGATCAGCAGGATCTGGGGGGAGGCAGGAGGAGAGTGGAATGGGTTGGAAGAGACCCTGAAGATCCCCCAGTTCCACCCCCCTGCCATGGCCAGGGACACCTCTCACCAGCCCAGCCTGCTCCAAGCCCCCTCCAACCTTGAACACCTCCAGGGATGGGGCAGCCACAGCTTCTCTGGGCAACCTGGGCCAAGGGGCTCATGAAATTGGGGGAGGGTCCACATCTTGCCCGTGGAGCCTCCTCAGAAAGGGCTGGGCTGTGCCTGGGGGTTCAGTTCAGGAGGGTGAATGGTGCCCACCTCCTGTTTGGCTACTGGTGGCAGTCCAGCTGGGCTAACTGGGGAATTTCTTGATGCAGAGGAGGCTGAGCATCACCCAGGAGGTCTGGCTCAAAGCTTCTGATGTTTGGGTGTGTTTAAAACCCTTCCAGCCAGCCACCCCACCAACCTCCTGCTGGAAGGAAGGCAGAGGGGTTCCCTGTCTCTCACAGCTTCTCTGGGCAACCAGGGGCTCCCCATCCTCACAGCAAACAATTTCTCCCAAAGATCTCATCTCCATCTCCCCTCTTCCAGGTTAAAGCCATTCCTCCTTGTCCCATCACTCTCCTAAAAAGTCCCTCCCCAGCTTTTCCTGGGTGGTGGCAGCCCCGGGATGAGCCCCCAGCCCCTCTCCACCCCCTTACCTCGGCCATTCGCTGATCCTCCTCCACGGGGACGAATTTGTCGTGCATGCCATGGACCAGGAGGACGGGCACAGCCAGCTCGGCGTGGTAAACCTCATCCCCCTCTGGCCAGTACTGCCCACTCATCATGGCACGGAGCACGAAGGAGGAGACGTTGAAGGCGTTGCCTTCCTTCAGCAGCTGCTTTTCTTTGGCACCCTGGCGAGCAAAGCCAGCCCTGGGGGACAAAGCAGTCACCCACTCTGGTGCCTTCAGCCTCAGAAGAGTGGTGGGATGGGAGTTAGGGGGGCAAGGGGATGGGGGGTCCTTGCCCTCGCTGGGGACATCCCCAGGGTGGCCCGGGACAACGTGCTGAGGTGTCAGGGTGGTCACTCACTTGAGGAAGCTCCAGGCCAGGCAGGGGGAGAGGCAGTGCAGGACACAGGTGGGCATGTTGAAGATGGAGCAGAAGCTGGGTTCCAGCGCCGTGGGCCCCCCCCCCATTGATCATGATCACCTTATGGACCAGGTCTGGGTACTCGTGGGCGAGGAAGGTGCAGAAGGACACCCTGGGGGGACACAGAGGTGGGTTACAGGGTTCCTCCCCTGGGTTACACCCCCTCACTGGAGCAGTGCTCCCCCTCTTTGGGACGGGTAGCCCCAGGCAGAGCCCAGGTAGAGAGGTTGAGCCTTGGGGTTTCACTCCTCTGCAGACCAAATCAAGGTTCTGGGACCCCCCTTAAGTGCTCACCAGCCTGGATCAGCCTTGTCCTGATCTAAGCCTGCCCAGGTAGCAGCCAGTCTTGGGCTCTGTCTTCTCCCAGGGCTGCTCTCCACCCTGCTTAGTCTTCACCTAATTGACTTTCTTGGGTTTACTCTATTTATAGGTTCCAGCTTCCCTGCCTGAGGATGGGCTCTGGGATTAGCTGGACCCAGGGGCACACATCCAGACAGGATGTAGGAGATGAGAGCTGAGGGATCAACCCAGAGCAGGAAACTCCCCCCAGCCCTCCTCTGCCTCTCAGCTTCGTTGGGATGTTTGGTGCCAAAGTGGGGGTGAAGCCACCCCTGGGGACTCCCCCCACCCCTTACCCGTAGGAGTGCCCTATCAGGATGTTCCTCTTCTTGGCATAACGCTTGAAAACAGCCCTCATGTCCTCTGCCAGGGCGTAGAAGGTGTAGGCAGCAGCAATTTGGGGAGCTGAGCTGCAGCCGTGGCCGGCCAGGTCGGGAGCCACCACTTCGTAACCCAACTTGGTAAAAAAGTCCAACTGCTCCTTCCAGATATCCAGCGAGCCTCCCACCCCGTGGATGAAGAAGAGGACGACGTCTCGGTGCGTCCCTTTGCAGCTGGTGATCTGTTTCTTGCAGTCGATGTTGATGACTTTCTTGGGTTTGCGTTTCCGACGTCTGGCCGGGGGGGCCGGGGCTGCTTCCCGGGGGCCACAACCCGGAGTGCCGGCCGGTCCCGGGGCTGGGCTTTGGGCAGGCAGCTCGGAAAGCTCCAGCTCCACGGTGCTGTTGGGTTCCCCCGAGGCATTGTGGCAGTGGAGGATCTCGGAGGGGACGGAATCCCCCAGGTTCTCGATCACCAGCTGCCCGTTGCGGTACACGGTGATTTTACGTTTGCAGTGCACTGTGCCCCTCTCCAGCCCCTCGGCTTGGGCTTCCTCGGCTTCCTGAGGGGCTGGGTGGTTGGGGGTGCTGTGTCTGATCCGTAGGATCCTCCCAGGCTTCACCTCCATGAAGCTGTAGCCGTTGCTGGACTCCAGGCTGTCCAGAGGCCCCACGGCGTTGGTCGTTTTGCCCATCAGGCAGCAGAGGAACCCATCGGTGATGCTGGTCAGCATCCTGCTCCCTGCAGGTGAGAAGGGGAGGGAAGGGGAAAAGGGGTGAGTAAAGAGCTCCAAGCACTCAGGGAGGACCTTGGTTGGGACTTGGGGACAGCCCTGTCCCCTCCCTGCTGTGCTGCTGCCTCCCAGAAGGGCAGCGGGGGGGGTAGGACGTGCCTCAGGGTGCATGGGGGGTGACCAAGGTGCTCCCCAAATGCTCAGAGCTCTTCAGGCCCAGCAGAGCCAGCACTCCACATCCACCTGCCTCTAGGCCACCTCCCTGTCACTGAGCTGATGACACCGAGGAGGTGAAGTGGAGAAGCTGCCAACCCCTGTGGTCCCTCTGAGGAGGGTTCTGGTCCAGGCCAGGGAAGGTGCAAGCAGAGCAGAGCCTGCCTGCGGTGCAAACTCTATTTCTGGCACCAATTATAGGGCTAAGGGAGGATTCAGCTGTGAAAATGCATTATTTATACCAATTAAATATGTGGATGTGTGTATCTGCAGCCTAAACCACCCATCCAGCCAGTGAGAGAGGGAAATTACAGGGGCTGGAGATGAAGGTTTTAATTAGAGTCACCCCAGCAGCCAAAGCTGGGGAGAATCCAGCAGCAGAACCAGAGTGACCCAGCACCCACCTGGAGGTGGGAAACCCCCTCCCCACAGCCCCAAGCCAACACTGTGAGGCTGTGGCACTCTCCTTACTGTCCCCAAGGCTCATTCCATGACATTTGCTCTTCCAGATGAGCTCAGGAGGGGGTTACAGAGGTGGGGACCACCGAGCCTGAGCAAGGTAGGAGCAGATGCGAGGTAGGAAAGGTTGGTGACACTGGGAGCATCGGTGTTGGGACCAGGGCTTGATGCCATCCTGGGGGTGCTGAGGGGCCTGGGGAGGTCTCTGCTCCCCTGGTTGGCAGCCTGAGCTGTGTTATTATTGATGAAGCCAAACACAGTGAATTATTGATGCTGTTGTCAGAGAGCGATGGAGTTGTGCAGAGGGGCTGGCACTGTAAGAGGGGACTTGGGCTGCAGGAACCAAGCCAGACCCCTGTGGGAGAGCTCTGCCTGCCCTTTTCCATGGATTTGATCCTTCTCTGTGCTTGGGGAAGCCGAGGCTCTGCCCTGCTCAGAGACCCCACCACGCCGTGTGCTCCCGGGGGTGAAATGGGCTCTGCTGGGAGCTGCTGACTGGTGAGGAGCCCGTGGGCTCCTGGCTTTCCCCAGTTCAAACCAGTCTGTGTGTGTTCCAGGTAACCCTTCCCTTGGCAAAGATGGAGCAGCTTCTCCAGGGAGCACTGCCAACCCTTTGGCTTTGATTCTGGAGCCTTTGATCCTGGTCCTGCTCTGCTGGGGACAGTGGAAGGGGACAAGACTCTGGGTGCTGGATTGTAAGGGGCTGGAAATGCAGCAAAGCTGGTGCTTGGGTGGTCCTGCTCCCCAAGGTGTCCCCAAGGTGGGACACGGCCTTCCCAGCCCTCTGCAGCTTGTTCCTGGCCTCTTCTTTCTCTCCTGGACACCAGCACATCCGTGCGGGATGCGGAGGCACCGACGGAGCCATCCAAGGGCAGGAGAGCTGAGAAAGGAGAAACCAAATCCACCTCCTGGCTGGCAAGGGCCCAATCCTCTCTGCTGAGCCTCAGGAGCTGGGCCCCAGCCTGGCTGGAGCCCTGGTTGGAAGGTGTAGGGTCCCTGGCTGGCTCCTGATGAGCTCCCAGCACCAGACTGGGGCTGCTCCTCCTTCCCCGGCTGGCAATGCTGGTGGAGCAGGTGGAAAATCCAGAGGGAAAGGAAAAAACCAGGCAGATCCCCAGGCTTGAAATCCCCAGGAGCTCTGCCTCTGGCTGGGGAGGGTCACATCCTGCACCTGCCCTGGATCTGGTTCCTTGAGGCTTAGGTGGGAAGATCTGGACTTGTTTCTGCCTCTGATTTCCATGTCCTGAGGTGCTCCCGGTCTCTGTGTGGCTTGGCCACAGGACTGCTGGCCAGGGCTCCTCCAGGCTGCTGAACATCTCAGGATGAACTCCATTTATCCTTCCACTTCCAGAACTGATTTGCTGGCAGGCTCTGGCAGTCAGGAGCTCTGCGGGCAGATCCAGGAGCTCAGGCTCAGGCCACCCACCAGCACCATCAACTCTCAGGAGGAGCCTGGATCCCTCTGCAAGAGCCAGGATAGGCTCAGGCTGCCCTCAGATGCACCCAGGTCGGAGCTGGTGGTCCAGGACACAGCTGAGAAAGCTCCAGATGAATCCCATCAGCCAGGACATCCCAGTGGTGCTGTGCTTAGGTGGCAAGGGGGGGGGTTAAGCATCTCAACTCCGTGTCAGACTTCATCTCGGGGGGGGGCTGGAAGGTGGAGCCCTGCCTGTCTCCCACCTCCCACCAGCCCCCTCCAACCCCCCCACGGCGTCTGCCAGAAAACATCAAGGGCTGCTCCTGCTGGGAGGTGAAGAAAAGGCTGGAAATGCAACCAGATGGATGCGAAGAACTTTGCAAAGATGTTGGTCACCATGGTGATGAGCTGCATCTCCCCCCTCCTCCCTGCATCCCCTCCCTCCCAGCTCCCTTCCACTGCTGCAGATTTTGGCACAGCTTATGTAAGGCACAAGAATGGGTGTGAACCCCACGGTGGCCCCAAGGCTGAGGGGGTGGCAGAGGATTTGGGAAGTTGGATGGCATCACCCCAAGCTGATACCCACACCCTTTCCCCACCAAAAAAAAAAAAAAAAAAAAAAAAGTCTCGAAAAAACTCCTCCCAGTGAAGAAGGGATGCTTGGGATTCATCCTGGTCCAGACCTCAGGCCAGAGCATCCGTGTGGAGTCCTCCAGCTTCACCCTCCCCACTGCCACTGTGAGCAACCCAGCTGGGGAAAAACAAAGAAAAAACCAACCAAACCCAACTTACTGACCTACTTGGGGCTGCAGAGCCTCAGATTTTATACAACTCAATGTCCCCGTATCACAGCTGGGGAAAAACCAGGATGAGATCCAGCATGGCAGGGTGGAGGGCAGAAAGCTCCATGAGGATCGTGACAAAAAGGCATGAAGGGCTGACACAGAGCCCACGGGGAACACAGAGCCCACGGGGGACACAGAGCCCGTGGGGGACACAGAGCCCACAGGGGACGCAGAGCCCACGGGGGACACAGAGCCTGTGGGGGACACAGAGCCCAGAGGGGACACAGAGCCCACGGGGGACACAGAACCCACGGGGGACACAGAGCCCAGAGGGGACACAGAACCCACGGGGGACACAGAGCCCACGGGGGACACAGAGCCCAGAGGGGACACAGAGCCCACGGGGGACACAGAACCCACGGGGGACACAGAACCCAGAGGGGACACAGAACCCACTGTGTCACCCACGGGGGACACAGAGCCCACAGAACCCCTGGGGCTGCCTCCAAGAGGGCTCCCATCCCCGTTATTTGTCCCCAGTGTTCGGGATGCTGGGAATGACAGAATTCCCCTGGGGAGAGCTTGAATTAAAGGCAGGAGCAAGGTCAGGGAATTTCTCCAGCTTGTCCTTGGCCTGAGAAGCTCTGGCCAAACATTTGTTCCCAACAATAAAAACCCAGAGCATAAAATCCCTCAAGGGCAGCACGAGTGAGAGCCAAGAGTGAAGCAGAACCCCCCTAAAACCCCCAAACCTCCATCCCCCTCCCTGCACAGAGCCCTGGACCCTCCCAGGGATTTAATATCTGTTAATTCCTTGCAAATCCCAGGAGCAGAGGTGGCAGGGAGGAGGCTGAGATCCTGCCTGCCATCAGAATGTGTTCAGCTCTAATCCCCCCCCTCCGGGCTCGGGGGGGTGACTGGTGACACACGACACTCCTGGGGAAAGGGAAAAGATTATTGTGCTCTTCCCAGCTTCCCTTGGACCTTCACTCCCGGAGAAACTGCAGCATCGAGGCTCTTTAAGCCCTCATCTCGGGGGGAAAAAAAAAATTAAAAAAAAAAAAAAAAAAAAAAAGAAAAAAAAAAAAATAAAAATAAAAATAAAAAATTAAAATAAAAATAAAAAAAAAAATAATAATTAAAAAATAAAAATAAAAATAAAAATAAAAATAACAATAACAATAACAATAACAATAACAATAACAATAACAATAACATAAAAATAAAAATAAAAATAAAAATAAAAATAAAAATAAAAATAAAAATAAAAATAAAAATAAAAATAAAAAAAAAAAAAAAAAAAAAAAAAAATAAAATACAAATAAAAATAAAAATAATGCTACTGCTTTGTTTTAGTCCCGCAAAGCAAAATCCCCGCCGGGAGGGCAGGAAGATGTGAAAAAACCTCTCCAGGGGGTGGCAAGCACCTGGATTTATTCCGTTCCACCGGGCTCCCTCCCTTCCTGCCACAACCAGAGCAGTTTTTTCGGGAATCGGTCAGCAGGAAAGGTTTTTTTTTCCTCTTTGGTACAAAGAGCAAAGCGGGGGGGCAGCCCCTGCCTCCTCCAAGCCCCGGGGCGGGCAGGGATGCAGCCTGAGTCTGAATTTTCCTGGAGGGGGAGGACCAATCCTTCCCAAGGTGTTTCCTTCCCAATCCCATCATTTGCAGCTGCCAAACCGCTGGAAATAAAAAGCTTTCAGCGGGAGCCATCAGGAAAAAAAAAAAAAAGAAAAAAAAAAAAAAAAAAAAGAAAAAAAAAAAAACAACCTTTTCTTTCTCAGGAAGGAAAAAACCCAAAAAAAAAAAAAAAAAAGACCTTAAACCCCAAAAGATTATGCAATGCCCAGAGGGGTTAACCTGGGTTTGACCTCCCAAATCCCTCTTAAACCCCACGCCCCCCTTTTCTTTTTTCCCTTCCTCCTCCTTCATTTCCCAAAGCTCTCAGAATTCCAAAGGGATGGCGGTGGGGAAGGAGAGGTTGGATTCCTCTGGCAGGCAGAAAAACCATTGGGAAGGAGGAGAAAGCAGCAGAAATCCTACAGAAACCTTTCCCCCTCCTCCGGGCAGGTGCTGCCTCAGTTTCCCACCGAAAATCCAAAGGGATTGGGGAGGCAGGATAGGAACAGGAGCTCCTGGGGCAGAGCCAGCGATGGTTTCTGCCATTGCATCACGAGCGAAACCATTCCTGAAGTTTTATCATCCCCCCCCCTCAGGTTTTGATCCCCCCCCTCGATCCGGGGCTGAAGAGCATGGGATTATTTCAGCCCAAATCGCTGCCAAGGGATCGGGTCCCTTTCTCCCTCCCCTTTTCCACCCTGTGTACACCTTTCAAATCCCTTCTGGGAAAAAAAAATTAAAAAAAAAAAAAATATATATATATATATGTATATGTATATATAAAATGTATATGTATATATATATAATTTAAAAAAACAAAAACAAAACCCACACACACATAAAAAAAAAAAACCCACCCCAAACCCCGCAACCCCAAAAATGAATAAACAAACAAACAAAACCCAAAAAAAAAAAAAAAAAAAAAACCAAATCCTCCAAATTTTTAGGCCATTTTTCTCCCCCACCCCAAGGCACCTTCGTCCTCCCCACCCCGCGGTTTGTGCCCTCAGCCCCCCGCAAAAAGGGGAGGGGGTCGGGGGGGGGATGCTCACCTCATTTAGCGATGAGGATGCTCGGGAGATGGCAAAGGCAAGGCGGAAATTTTGCCCAAAAAAAAATAAAAAAAAGATGGGGGAGAGCAGGCGATGCGGGAGCTGTGGGGGCTGCTCGGCTTCCCACCTCCTCCGGTTACATTTTTTTAGGGTTTTTGTTGGTTTTTTTTTTTCCTGCCTGGCTGCTGGGGAAGGATGGGGAGATCCTTTCAGCTCAGCTCAGCCGCTGTTGAGCCCCCAAATTTCTCCTTCCATCTTCTCCCCATGGCTGCGCTTTGGGGGTGCTGTTTGTCCTTGTCGCCTCTAGCCATAGAAAGCCCCTGAAATCCCTCCTAGAGAGGAGGGCTCTGGGCGTGACAGACAAGGAGAGCTGCCAGTCAGGAGCCCAAGGACTCGCCCTGGATTTTTGCCCCTTTCCCAAAGGGGTGATTTACCCCTTTCCCTTTTTTTTTTTTTTTTTTTTTTTTTTTTTTTTCCCCTTATTTTTTTCTTTTCCCGTTTTCTCCCCATCCCGGTGTTGGCAGCATCCCAGAAGCCAAGAGTGGGGCAGAGATGGAGATGGGGGGGGGTTGGGAAGGGAGGATGAACATCAGCTCAGGAATGTCACTGGTTTGTTGTTTGCTTTTATTAATTATGATTATTTATTTGTTTATTTATTCAGCAGTGGGGAGGGCTGCGGTCCCCTCACCCTGACAAGGGCGACTTCTGGTGGGAACACACCAATCCACCACCTCCTCCTTCACCTCCTCCTCCTCCTCGCACCATTTTGGGGTGAAAAGCAGCGAGGTGAGGACATGATTCCCCTGGGGGGGCCTGGGCCTCTCCCCCCAAGAGGGACCCAATGATGAGCTTGCCGCCAGCAGAACCATCCTGGCGAGGAATAAATGACCCATTCCGGGCAGATTTCACTCTCTTTTCGCCTTATAACAGGGACGAGACCCCCCCCACCCCATCCCCCCCCCCAGCCTGGAAGGGGAGGCCCACGCCGGCTCCCTGCGGCCATCACCATGGTAACGGCGCGGCGGGCCGGGAACTACAACTCCCATCAGCCTTTGCGTCAGGCAGGGAGGGGGGGCAGCCAATAGGAGGCGGCGTTGCTGCCGGAGGGAAGATGGCGGCGCTGGGGCGGCTGTTGGGCTGCGGGTAACGGGGGGGAGGCGGGGTGGTACCGCTCGGTTCGGTTTTTCCTCACCGTTGGTTGGTGTTTTGTTTGTTTTAATTATTTTTTCCCCTTTTCCGCCAGGTTTTTCCCGCCGCACCGCGTGACGCTCAGCCGCCTCTTCCCTTTCAACCCTTCCGGTCCCGGTTCGGTCCCGGGGTCACCCTGGGGCCTCCCGCAGCTCCGCAACAGATCCCGGGGGAACGAGTACCAACCCAACAACCGCAAACGCAAGCGGACCCACGGGTGGATCCGGCGGATCAGCACCCCGGGCGGCGTGGCCGTCATCCTCCGGAGGATGCTGAAGGGAAGGAAGTCCCTGACCCACTGAAAGTTCTGCCGAACCGGGACCGGAGCCGCCGTGACAAAAAGCGGGGGCTGAGCTGGCCCCGCCAGCCAGGGCTTGGGGTTTAAATAAGGGAAATTCTCGGGATTTTCTGTGTCTGGTTCAAAGATAAAACTGTGGGGACACCAAAGCTTCGGCTTCCTAAGGAACTCTGAAATTTGTTCTTTTGGGTGGTGACCAAAGAGAGGACAAGGGGTGGCACTTGGGGCACAGGACAAGGGGTGGCACTTGGGGCACAGGACAAGGGGTGGCACTTGAGGTTTTTTGGGTCGACATAATTTTTTTTTTTCCCTCAGGGTGACAAAACCCTGCAGGGACAGGTGGCCCAGGGAGGTTCTGGAGTCTGGAGGGTTCCAAACCCCACCTGGAGGGGTTCCTGGGTGCCCTGTGCTGGGTGGTTGGGATTCCCACGATCTCTGGGGGTCCCTTCCAACCCCTCAGACTCTTCCCGTGATTTCTGGGAAGGCGGGAGCAGGGAACGAGGGAACTTTTAATTAAATAAATCAGGACACCCACAACCTCTGCTCACACCTCCTCTCCCCTGAGGCGCCTCAGGACCGGGTGGCTGCAGCCCTGGGCTGGGGAAGGGATGGAGGGGAGGAAGCGCTTCCTTTCGGCCGCTCTCCTCCCCGCGCTGCTCATTAATTGCCTCCTAATTAGCGGCTGGGAGGCAAATGGCGCACGGACTACATCTCCCGGCGTGCCCCGCGGCCCCCGCTACATCCGGGTCCCCAACCCCCCCCTTCCCCTTTTTCCCTGTGGGCATTTCCTGCCTCAACCGAACCCTACGCACCTCAGCGCCGCCGTGAGTGACGGGCGCAGCGTCCAATAGGAAACGAGAAGCGGGTGGCGCCGGCCAATAGGAAAGCGCGGGGCGGGCGGTGGCGGCAGTGGGCGGGCTGAGGCGCGGCGGCTCCTCAGGGCGGGCGGCGGCGGCGGCGAAGATGGTAGGGAGAGCCCTCACCCCCCTCCTCCTCCTTACACCCCGAAATGGCGGCGGTTCCGACCCGGTTCGGCCCGGCCAGAGCTCCCCGGGGGCTTCTACTGCTGGATGGGGCAGTGAGGCCCGGAGAGCGAGGCCCCACGGCCGCCTCCGGCCTTGCAGGGCCCCGCAGCCTCCGGCGTCCCCGCCCCGGGGCCTGGGTGGGGGTGGGAGGGCTGAGGAGACCCCGGGTAAAAGGGGGTGGGGGGTGGGTGAGGATGTGGGGGTGCGGGGGTTGTTCAGCACCTCAAGATGGGGGGGGGACCAATTCCCTGGGGCTGGAGGAGGAGGTGGGTTCGGGGCAGCCTGAGCTGGGCCTGCACCCCTTGGGCTGGGGGGGGGGGGCACGTTAGGGGGGTTCCCCCTTTTTGTTGGGGTGTTTTAGGGCTGTTCCCTGCCGTGCTGGAGGGAGAGACCCCCAGGGGTCTTCCCCACCCTTAGGGCTGGGGTAGTGCTGGGTTGGGGGGGGTTAATCCTCGCCCCCCCCCCCCCCTCCCAAGGCTGAGGGGCTGGAGGGGGGAATTGGAGCACCCCTGAGGGGCAGGGTGCCCCTTTCTGTGCCCCCTCAGCAGCAACAGACCCTGGGGGGCAGCTGTCACAGCCACTTCCAGCCTCCCCCCCTCCCTTATTAATAAGAATTTTTAGAGGAAGAGACTTTTCCTTCTGCCCCTCAGTAACCAAGGGAGAAGCAGTGATGGCCCCGAGAGCTCTTGGGGCTGTTCCCAGAGCTGCGTTTCTGCTTTTCCTCCAAGCCACGGCCTCAGGCACCCTGCTGGGGCAGATCCCAGGTGCTGAGCCTTGGGACCCCAGTTCCTTCCTTAAGCTGAGAATGGGAGAGGTCCCCGTGGGCTCTGGGGCTTTTTTGTCCCCCCCCCTTTCTGCCTTTAGATGAGGACTGGCAGCATCCTAGGAAGCTGAGCACCCCATGGGAGCAGTGGATGCCTCTTAGCATCACTTCCCAAATCACTGAAGGAATCATTGTGCCCTCTGAGGCTGCATGATTGTTTTGTTGGGTTGTTTTTTGGGGTTTTTTTTTTGGGGGGGAGGGAGGGCAGGAAGGGGTTGCCTTTCCTGAAAACAAACATCTGCTTGGTTTGGGTGCTGTTTTGTTGTGGGTTTTTTTTTTGTCCCCCTTCCAGACAGGGGGCTCCAGCACCTTGCTGGCTTGCCCAGGGTGCTCCTTCCATGGTTAAAGAGTGGGAGGGTGGGGGGAGCTTTTTTTTTTTTTGATGGGGGAGGCTGTGACTGAGGTCTGCAAACACAGCCCCAACCTCCTGGGGCAGCCCTTGGAGCCTTGACTCCTTTTTCAGCCTCCAGGGATAAGGCTCTGGGTCATCCCCTGCCCTGGGGAAGTGGTTTTGGGGCTTTCCTGAGGTGGGGGCAGCAGAAATTCAATGGGGAAGGGGGTGGGAGGGTTATGGGATGGCTTTTGGGTTGGATTGTTGAGGAATGTTCCAGGTTCTGAGGTTGGAGAAATGTCCCCTCTGAGGTGCTCGGTTTTTCCAGCATCCCTGCCCTTACCTTCTGGCTGGGCAGTGGGCACAGCTGGAAGGGCTGGAGCTGGCCCAGCCTGGCAACTGCTGGCCCCAGAGCAGGAAAAGTGGTGGCCAAGAGCTGGGGACCACTGGTGGCTGCTGGAGCTGAGGTCTCCAGGTGGTACCTGAGGTTTCCTCCTTCCCACTCTGCTGCTTTGTAACCCCCTGCACTGGAAATTTGGGGAAATTTGTGGCTCTGCATTTTCCTACCTGAAAACCAATCCAGTCCCTGGCTCTGTCTGGCTTGGGCTGGTTAACTTTGGCATTTAAAAAAATAAAAATATTTTAAAAAATTAATGGGATGCTTTGAAAAACCTAAGGGGGTGTTTTCAAAGGTCTTCAGGCCTCCTAAGCAGGGCAATAGAATTCACAGTTCTTAAATCCAGGGCTGTGTGGATGAAAACTGAGCTCAGCCATGATCCAGGGATGGATTTTATCCTGGAGAACTCTGCAGGGAAATTGTCTTGGTCCCGTGGGGAGGGGTAAGACAGAAAAGAGCCATTTAGACTCTCAGCCCAGTGTTTTTAAACAAGATGGAGTTCAAAACCAGGTGGGAAAGGGGGAAAGGAGATTTTTGGGAGAAATTCTTGTTAAGAAGAGAATTTGCCTGGCAGTTTGGGGGCAGCATTGCTTGGGGTTTGTTGCTTCTCAGACTGAAATGAAAAGATTTCTCCCCTCCTTCACTCTCCTTCTCAAACTCCTCATCACAAAGGTGCTGTCTGTCCATTTTCCCCTCACTTCAAAGGAGCTGTTGGGTTTTTTCCTTTCTCTTCCCCCCTCCCCCCCCACTTCTGAGCTGTTTTCTCCTCTTAATATTTCTTCTTGCTCACTGTAGGGAGGGAAACTCCTCACTGCTTAGCAAAAACCTTTGCTGCCCTGTGCAGTCAGCAGTTTGGTTCTGCTCTGATCCCTTCCATCCAAACTCGGGATGATTCTTATTGTCATTAAAATTGGGATTATTATTATTGTTGTTAATTTGGGGAGGATTATTATTGTCATTATTATTATTATTTTGGCTCTCCTGGTGGCCTTGACATGTGCTACAAAAGCAAAGAAGCTGGGCCAGGCTGAGGAGTGTTCCCAGGAGGATTTTTTTTGCTCTGTGGAGCCAGCCCTTGGTTTGGGACAGAAAAAAACCTGGGAAATGGGGAAGGGAAAGAGCAGCAAGGTTGAGGTGGGGTGGGATCTGAGGCCTTGGTTGGGGTGGGGAATTCTGCTCTGCAGGCTCAGACCTCACCCTGCTGGACATTCACCTCTTTTTATGCCCCCAAAAGATTTAATCAGGCAATTTTCTAATTAAATCAGTGAATTTTGGGGGGGTCAGGGGGTTGTGTCCCAACTAATCAGGAGGGGGTTAGAGTCCTGGCAGCACCCCTGCAGCCCCTGAGCTGAAGGACCTGAGCAGCTCCTTTAAGAATCAGCCCAAAGCAACCAGAAAATCCCTTTTTTTCCTCCCTCACCTCTTTCTTTCTTTCCATTTGTCTCTTTTCAGGCTGATTTTTTGAAAGGTTTACCAGTCTACAACAAAAGCAACTTCAGCAGGTTCCATGCAGACTCTGTGTGTAAAGCATCAGTAAGTGCTGCCACCTCCAGGGCTTTTTTTTGGGGGGGGGGGGAGGGAGAATACTCCAAAGGGTGCCAGAGGGAAAGAAAATCAGTCTTTTTCTGAAAAACAGCAACGTGAGCACAGCTGACCCTTCACCAGTTGAGACTGGGAAGAAAAGAAAAACTTCCTGTGAGGAGTGTGTCCTCCCAGCCTCCAACCCCCCCTCTGCTCCTTGCTTTACATTTATGTCCTAACGCCCTGAAAACATCCAAATATTCTTTTTTTTTATTTACATTGATGTCCTAACGCCCTAAAACATCCAAATATTCTTTTTTTTTTTCACATTTCTGTCCTAATGCCCTGAAAACATCCAAATATTCTTTTTATTTTTTCACATTTCTGTCCTAACGCTCTGAAAACATCCAAATATTCTTTTTTTTTTTCACATTTATGTCCTAACGCCCTAAAACATCCAAATATTCTTTTTATTTTTTCACATTTATGTCCTAGCGCCCTGAAAACATCCAAATATTCTTTTTATTTTTTCACATTTCTGTCCTGATGCCCTGAAAACATCCAAATATTCTTTTTTTTTTTCACATTTATGTCCTAACGCCCTAAAACATCCAAATATTCTTTTTATTTTTTCACATTTCTGTCCTAACGCCCTGAAAACATCCAAATATTCTTTTTATTTTTTCACATTTATATCCTAATGCCCTGAAAACATCCAAATATTCTTTTTTTTTTTCACATTTATGTCCTAATGCCCTGAAAACATCCAAATATTCTTTTTATTTTTTCACATTTCTGTCCTAACGCCCTGAAAACATCCAAATATTCTTTTTATTTTTTCACATTTCTGTCCTAACGCCCTGAAAACATCCAAATATTCTTTTTTTTTTCCACATTTCTGTCCTAACGCCCTGAAAACATCCAAATATTCTTTTTATTTTTTCACATTTCTGTCCTAACGCCCTGAAAACATCCAAATATTCTTTTTTTTTTCCACATTTCTGTCCTAACGCCCTGAAAACATCCAAATATTCTTTTTTTTTTCTTTTTTTTTCCCCATGGATGTATCTTTTGAGCAGCTGCAGTGTCATGTCACAGGGCAGCACATGAATTTGTACTCTGTTGATGAGGGGTTTGTGCTTGGTTGAGCTGTGCTGGGGCTAAACCCCACATTTTTTTGCCACCTCTGGGGTGTAACTCTCCCTTTCTCCCCCAGAACAGACGACCCTCGGTGTACCTTCCCACCAGAGAGTACCCATCTGAACAAAGTAAGTCTGCCCTGCTAAATTTGAGGCTTTTCACCACTTTCTTCTGGTCTGGTGTTAAAAATCTGCTGTGCACATCCTCTCCTCTGCCCCAGCCTGCAGCTGGGGTGACACTGCTGAGCTGTCACCAAGGGGATGTCTGCTGCTTGGCTTTTGGTGCTTTGCTTCTGTCTTTTTTCTTTTTCTTTCTCATGCTTAGTGTGTGATGTCATGTAGAGATTACTGCCCTGCTTCAGATGTTTTCTTTAAAATGATCTCAGTGTTTTTCTCTTTTTTTTTTTTTTTTTTTCTCCCCTGGCAGTCATAGTAACAGAAAAGACAAATATCCTTTTGCGTTATTTACATCAGCAGTGGGACAAAAAGGTAAAGTCCTGTTTTCTGTATATTATTATATGCTTAAAATTGTTTTGTCTTGATTTCCTGATCCAGCTGAATATTGATCCCAATCAAAATATTGACCATTCCTTAAGGGGAAGTGATCCAGTCCTTGTGAGCCACACTCCAGGACAAAGAGGAGGCACAAATCTGCTTTTCAAAGGATTATTTTATTTTTTTCCTTCCAGCCTGCAGGGCATGAACTCAGTGTTTAGTCTGGAAGGTGGGAGGCTGCAGTTACTATCTCCTGCACTTTTCTTTTGTGACCTTGGCAAATTGGTCTCCCTGTGCCTCAGCCTCTCTGATACAGCCAGGGTAAAGCTCTTCTCACCTCCCAGGATAGTTGGGAGAAACCTCCTGAGGTGTGAGTGGAAAAGCAGAGCTGTCCTGAGGGACCCCCAGAGCTGGGATTGGAGATGTGGAAACCTGGGGTGGGAAAGCTTTTAGGAGTGAGGATGTGGAGGCAGTGAGTGGGACTGTGGGCAGAGGCTGCTGGAGAAGGAAAATCATCAGGAACTTGGAAGCTGAAAAGAGTTTTTGTACCTGACAGAGCTCTGGGAGAGTTTAAGTTCACTCAGAGCAGTGGAAAAGAGAATTTTGCTTTTTTTGTTTTTGTTGGTTGTTTGAGATCTGTAGATACCAGGTGCTGAGAGCAATGCCCACCCAAAAATCTGAAGAAAAAACCTTTCAGCTTTGGTTAAACCCTCCCCAGTCTTCCTCCCAGCCTTGCCCCTTGGGTGACTGCAGCACTGTGTTCCAGGCAGGAACTTTTAGAGCAGAAATTTGTTCTCCTGACCCCAGGAGCTCCCACTAGAAGTTTTGGGGGAAGTTTCACTGTGGTTTTCTCTGTCCCAGCAGAATGCAGCAAAGAAGAGAGATCAGGAGCAAGTGGAAATAGAAGGTGAGAACTCAGCACCACCACGGAAAATCGCTCGGACAGACAGCCAGGACATGAATGAGGACACTTAAACTCTTGGCTTTCTCCTCTCCTACCTTGCAGGCACTTCTTGTTTTGTCTCAAAAGTGTGTAAATTTTTGCCCCCATCTCTCACCCCTCCACTATGCAGCCCAAACCACTTCTGACTTCATAGGAGCCAATGTATTTATTTTTGTTTGGTTTTGTTTTCCTCTCCCCTTTTTTTTTATTTATGCTACTGAGCAATGGTGGAACAGTCCAATCAGTGATGTAGAATAACCTTAGTTCCTCCTTTCTACAAAACAAAAAAATATACACTGTCACTTTCACAGGTTTTGTTGAATCTGTTACCAAATTTATGATTTATGGGAGATTATTAATTATACCAGATTTCTGGGAGCCTGAGTGGGAGATGTGGGTCACAACAGAGCCCTGCAGTGGGGTAGGCTTTGCCAGTTGTCATCTTACACCTGGTTAACTCTTTTTTTTTGTTGTTTTTTTGGTGATTTTTGGAGATGTGCCCAGTCCACAGTTTGGAGCCCCACTGTTTGGGTTATATTCGTTTGCTGTTTTTTATTTTTTTTCCTCCAATATTCTGAAACTGGCACCATCCTTTAAAAACCCCAAATAATGGAGAAAAAACCCCCAAACCACGGGTGTCATTTAGGGGGTTACATTGATCTTAGCAACCACTCTGTCCCCTCACCCTCTGAGCTGTGTTCTCGTGGTCACTGGGCAGCATCCATCATCTGCATCCCCAGGGATGGAGAACTCCAGTGAAAACTCTTCCCTTGCTCTTCACATTCTCCCTGCCTCTTGCTCTTGAGTGGACTGCCCCACGTGCAGCTTCTCCGTGGGAATCAGAGGATCCTCTTCTCCTCTTGTCAGTGTCTGATGGGATGGAGCTGGGATGGCTGGAGGAGGCCTGGAGCACCTCAGCAGATGGATCTCCTTCCCTGCCACCCCCCGGCGCTGAATAACGGGAATCTTCCCTGTGGAGTGGAGCCCAGGGCTTGGAGATGATCCCGATGTGAGCTTCCATGGTCTCTGGTGAAGACCAATCCCCTTTGGACTGGGAGAGTTCAGTGCCTCTTGCCCTTCACCAACTCTTCTGTGGAGACCCCCAAAGCCACGGGGGGGGGATCCAGAGACTGAAAGGAAACCAAGCACCATCCCCTGAGGGGACTGCAGAGGTGTAGCTTAGTCATGCTGTCTTGTCTGCTTTCAAATAGAAGCTGACTTCACACTGTGCTAGTTAAAATTGTTGCATTTAGAGCTGTGGATTTGTTTGGTTTTTTCTTTTTTAATTTTTGCCTCCTCCACAAATCCCAACCACCAAGAAATGGCACGGACGTTTATCAAGAGCTCCTGGACAAGCCTCATGGTGGCCGCCAGCTTTGAAGGTTTCTGCCATCCCTTTCCCCACGCTGTGTTCAAATTTTTGGGGGTAAGGGAGCAAGGAAAGGAGACAAAACTTTTCCCCAGCAGCTTTTGCTGGAAGGCAGAACCTTGGGAAGAGCCAGGCCCTGGCTCACCTTGCCAGGCACCCGGGTCCGGATTGAACACCAACTACTGGGACACCAAGACCTTTGGATCTGCCTCTAAAAAAAAAACCCCAAACCAACAACAGAACCCCCTTTTTTTTATCTACAGCACTAACCCCCAACTTCCCAGAATGCTGTCCAAATTTCCAGCTGTGTTGTTGAAGATGAAACTTGGTGGGGTTTTGGGTGATCTCCCAGCAAGGCTGAGGATTCCAGCTGGAGGTGCCACGGGTGCATCCGGCCTGCTGGGGATCAGCTGGAGAAACTTTTTGAAGAGCTGTGAGGTACCGGAAGAGGAAGGAGCTGTGGGAAGCTGTGACCAATCTGTGTGTTGAGCAGAGCTGGGGAGCTGCAGCCTTGCAGTGGTGTTTGTGCTTTTAACATTGTAGGATGCTGTGTAATCCCAGGCAGCAAGGGCTGAGCTTTGCTGACTACTCTGCTAGCCAGAGCCTTGTAGTATTAAAGAGAGCTGGCAGCTCCTTCCCCTTGCAACCCCCTGTCTTTTGTCTTTTTAAACAACAAAAAAATCCTGTTATTTTTTGGGAAGCCTCGGAGGTGTTCCAGGTGTTCTTGAGGAGGTGAAAGGAAGTTGCCTTTTTCAGGTAGTTTGGAAGTGATGATGGAACAAGTCGAAGGGACGTGTCACTGAGTGGCTGGTTTTGCTTTGGTGGCCCTGGATGAGGATTTAATACCCACAAGTGAGTCTGTCTGCATCCCATCTGATCAAAAATGAGCAATCCCATCCTTCCTCCTTCCTTCTCCAACTCTTTCCACACTGCTACTGCCTCGGGAGTGTTCTCCTCCACCTCCTGCACTCTGCTCCTCTCCCGTCTGTTTAAGACATGGTAAGTGTGTCAGCTTTCAGCCTTGCCTGGAAGATGAGATTTACCTAACTGTGACTTTCTGGTGCCTTAGTGCATTGAAAACATCATCAAAAATGTTAAAAAAAACAAAACAAAACCCAACAGAAAACCAAACCCCAACGCCTGGGTTTGCTGTTTGTGTAACACCGAGCTCCTCTGACTTCCAACTCTTGTTACAAAAGTGACTGAGTGACCCTCAGGGCTGTTTTTTTGTACCTCTCTGCCTAGTATTTCTATTGTTTCTCTTACCACTGTATACTACAGGTTGGGGTTTTTCTAATGAAAACTTGAGATATTTGTCAGAGATGAGAATTTGGGGGTTTTTCAGCTGAACAAAGCGCCTTTGCTCCAAGGTCAAAGCAGCAGAAATCTGTCTTGATGCCCTGAGTCCAGTTCCAGGGGGCTGGCCAGTTGTGAAACAGCTGGAGCTTGTGCCTGCTGTGAGCAGTTAGATAGATGAATATTTCAATATTAGAATAATAAAATTAGGATATTACCAAGTCAGGCACTGTCGTTTTCTAACGCAAAACCAGCGCCTGGTGTGCAGGGGAACTCAAAAAGTTTTGGTTGGGTTAATGCTTGATATGGTAGCATCACTTGATTTTTATTTTTACTTTTTAGAGGAGGAGTAGTTCAAGATACTTCTGGAAGAGTTTAGGGGTGGGGAAATGTTGAAGGAAAGCTGAAAATTTACCAAGTTTTTTCAGTTCCCAGGTAACCGTGTCGGGTCAGCAGAGCCTCTCTGTGTGTCTTTGTGTTGATGGTCAGCTCCTGGAGTTTGCAGGGTGGCTTTGGTTGGGTGCAGGGTGTCCAAGCAGGTAGCCTTGGCCTCTCCAGCCTCCAAGGTGTTTCCTGTTTCTGGCCTTGGGAGTTATTTTCAGGTCCCTGAGCACCCTGCTCCACCTCCGGCCTCGGAGCAGGGGGTTGAGGTGTCCCAGGATCTTTTCCACCCTGAGAAATGCAGAACGTGGCTGGAAGGTCCTGAGAAGCTGTGCAGGACTCTTAGCAAAGCTGATGGGTGTTCACAAGCACGTGAAAAAGGATTTTTCCAAGTTCTGCTCCAGAGAACAGGGAGAGGCAGGAGGGATCCCATCAGCAGGGGCTGGGGCTCAGCCTGGGGTAGCTTTCAACTTTTTCCCAGCAGAGTATTTGAGGTGAGCAGAAGTTTTTAGATGTTTTCCACTAAGAAGCTGCATTTACAGTCTAAGAGGATGAGATTTAGGATCATTTAGATAAGAAAAACTGATTTTTTCTTTTTTAAATAGACTGAATTTTCTCAGCCTTGGCAAGGGGGGAAGCAGCCACCAGCAGCATGTTGGGTGCTGGCTGCTGAGCCAGGTTCTGGTGGATCCAAAGGGCACCCAGGGGCATCTGCTGAGCCATTGGTGACCTCCACGTGTGCCCTGGGGTGGGCAAGGCTGAAATTTGGAGGAGAATTGGCTGGAAAATGGGTTTCCTTCCCTCTCCAGCCCGTGCCTTATGCAGCAGTTCAGTTCCAGGGGGGGTTGGACTGTTTCCTGAGAGGCAAATTCTCAATGTGCTGGATGCCAAGCTTAAAATTTTCACTCTTTACTAAATAGTTATAACTTTAAAACTTCTTTTTTTTTGTGACCTCCTTGACACTGGCCTTAAGGGCGAAGATGAAGCAGGAATCTGGGATTTTTTTCTAACACTGCAGCTCTCAGCTGTCACCACTTCCTTGCATGTTTGTAGACCACTGGCTGTATTTTTCATGGTTTTTTTTTACAGATCTGCATATCTACACTTGGAAAACTTTGTTTTCCTGGATTAGGGAGGTCAGCCTGGCAGCAGAGGAATTGTGCAGCACACTGACCATGACCAGAGGGGCTCCAGCTCATCTCTCTTTATGTTTCCTTTTTTTTTTTTTTTTTTTGGATGTGTAACAGAGCTCATCCCAAAACCCATGTGCTGAGTTATATTTTCTATTTTAAAAAAGTGTGTCATCTCCAGAGCTTCATGTCAGGGAGGAGATAGGACTCCTGGAACCTTTTTTTTTTTTATTTATTTTTTTAAAAAAACTACTGGGAGAAATAAAAACATCTTTTAGATATTGCAAAAGCAGAACTTAGCCTGCGGGAAGGGAGAGCTTTGGAGCTGAAACAAAGGAATGGAATTCCAGCTTTCAAGTTAGCACTGAGGTTCTGGTTTTAAAGGCAAAATCTTCCACTTTGTCCCCAAATCCTCTCCCCCATGACTGCTTCTCCTCAGCACACCCAACCCCAGCATCGAGCTCTTAAGTCCCTCTTCCTTCCAACCTCTCTTTGCCACTTGAATTTTCCTCTTTTGCAAAAATCTGGGCTGCTGGGGCTGGGAGAAGGGGGTGGGTTGGCTTGATTTTTTTTTTTTTTCCCCCCCAAAAAAAAGCTGCATTGTTGGCAGAAGGGCTGCCCTGGTGGAGTGGCTGTAAATACCCTGTTTGGTGAATGTCATGGCCATTGGATTATTTTTTTTTGTTTGTTTGTTGGTTTTTTTTGGCATTTCTTTTGAAACTATTCCATGTTTGATACTGTGTATAATAAATTTGCAGAATTTAGAGGATTATCAGAACTTCCTTCATTCTTCCTCCTCTACCTGTGACACCTCCCTGGCATCAAACAGCACCCATGGGCTTTGTCCTTTTGTCACCATCTCTGGAGGGTGACAATGTCCCCAGATGTCCCTTTCCACCTTCCTCCAGGGGACAGGAAACCTCGAGCCTCATCCCCTGACCCCACAAACCACAATAATTCAAACTACACCTGGGGCTTGTTGAAATAGATTATTATTTTTTTTAATTTATTTTTTATTGCATTTCTGCAAGTTTTACAAAAATATGACAAAATAAATTAAAAAGAAATAAATAACCCCCTTCATTTCTCTTGAATTTCTGAAGAAACAGAACACAGCAAGGGGAAAACAAACCAAACCAAGGCAGCTCTCAGGCAGATACCGGGGCGGCCGCTTGCAGAAATCATTTTTCTAGATAAATGCTTAAAAACACCCTGGGCTGGGGGGGTCTTAGCAGCAGCAGGGCCCCCCCCCCCCCCCTTTGTCACAGAAGGGGCAGGAATAGATGGGACGTGGGCTGTTCTTGGGAGGGAAAAATAAGGGAAAAGAAATTCCTTTTGGGACCAGAGTGGGGAAGAGATGAGAGTTGGCCCTGAGATGAGATGAAATTAAATGGAGAAGAGGGCTCTGCACCCCTGCCAGCACCCAGCACCCCTGCCAGCATCCTGCACCCCTGCCAGCACCCAGCACCCCTGCCAGCATCCTGCACCCCTGACAGCATCCTGCCAGCATCCTGCACCCCTGACAGCACCCAGCACCCCTGCCAGCATCCTGCACCCCTGACAGCACCCTGACAGCACCCTGCACCCCTGCCTGCACCCAGCACCCCTTCCAGCACCCAGCACCCCTGCCAGCATCCTGCACCCCTGCCTGCACCCAGCACCCCTGGCAGCACCCTGACAGCATCCTGCACCCCTGCCTGCACCCAGCACCCCTGACAGCACCCTGCACCCTACCAGCACCCTACCAGCACCCCTACCTGCACCCTGCACCCCTGCCAGCACCCTGCACCCTGCACCCCTGCCAGCACCCTGCCTACTCTGGGGTCACCCCCAGGAGCAGTGGGGGGGGGGGGGGTGACCCAGGCCCCCCATCATTTTTCTGCCCTCATTTTTGCTGCTGCTGCTCCAGGCCATGGTTCTGCCCTTGCTCTGCTCCCTTCTCCCCGTGACTGCCCCAGGAAGAAGGTGAGGGGGGGGCACCCGGGGGTCCTGAGGGGGGGGGAGGATTGGGGGACACACACACACGACAGCCAGGCCTGGGGACAGCAAAGTTTGGTGACCTGGGGGTGAGGGATGGTGGCCCTGGAGAGCATCTCCCTGCCTGCCTTGGACACCCCCACCCCCCTGGGGGGGCTGAAGCTTTCACCCTCTCCTGCCCTTCCTGCTCTGTAAAATGGCTTAATTCAGACCAAAAAAAAAAAAAAAAAAAAAAATTAATACTATAAAAAATAATTACACGATGTCTGGAAAGAGATGATAGGGGGGGGAACAACCTGACATTTTCTGGGGACAAAGTTGGGGACGTGGCCCCTGCCTGGGCCAGGCACAGTGATGGGGCAGCCCCCCCCCTCCTTCCCCCTTGCAGCCCCCCCCCCATCTCCCCAGCTTGCTTTGGAAACGTTTGGTGGGCAGAGAGCAGAGCTGGGGGGCCAGGGGCAGGGCCGGGCTGTCACCCCCCCTGTCCCACCCCCCGAAGCAAAGCAGCACCCAAGCTGAGCCGCTGCACCCCCCCCCTGCAGCCCCCTCCCTCCCCACGGGGCTGCTAAAGCACAAAGAGGAGCCCCGGCCATGGCCAAAACCTTCCCCCCCCCCTCCCCTGCCCCCCCCGGCAGAAGCGAAGCTGCTCCCACCCCCCTCCCCCCTCCCCCCCAGCCCCAAATCCTTCTCCAGGTCCCTCTGCGAGCGTCTTATTGCAAAATAATTCCAAAAACTCCGCGGGGAGGGGAGGGGACCCCCCCGGGGGTGTCACCTCTCTCCTGGGGGGGCAGAGGAAGGGGAGGCGGGCGCTCGCGTTGGGTTTTGTTTTGGGTTTGGTTCTTTTGGTTTTGTTTTTTGTTTTGTTTTGTTTTTTTATAGTGCAAGAACTGGTGCCCATGCTCTGGGGGATCCGGGCGGCACCGACCCCCAACTCCTGGATCTCCGGGGGCAGGAAAAGGTCCCGGGGCTGGGATGGGAAATCCAGGGGAATTTTTTGTTTTCTTTTTTTTTTTTTTTTTTTTTTTTTTCCTATCCCGGTGCTGGGATGGATCCAGGCGGGACGGGGCCAGGCCAGGCCACGGGTGGCACCCCGGGTGACGGCTGGCACGGGGGACTCGGGCTCCTCTCCCAGTCCCGTGGGTGATGTCCCGTGGGGCCCGGGCCCCGTGGCTCTGGTGCCACGCGTGGACCCGCGGCCTCTTCCCGGAATGCTGGAGGAGGAATCCCAGCGGGATGCTGGAGGAGGAATCCCAGCGGGATGGGATGCTCCGTCCTGCCGAGGGCTCCTCGCTGCGGGATGCGGTGGGACCCCCGCACCCCCCCGGCCTGGGGACAAGGGGACACGAGGGGAGGTGGCAGAGGGGTCGGGGCCGATAGCGGCACCCGGGGGGCTCAACCCTGCGGCGGGGGACGGAGAAGAGGGGGAGGGTGTCCGCAGGGGACCCCAAAAAGTTCACTCAGAGTCTGTGGCCCCCGCTCTCCTCCTCGCCCTGGCTCTCCGGCTCCTCCCGGCTCCCTTCCTCCGGCACCCCGTTCAGATGGGACTTGCTGGGGGCCGCCCTCTCCCCCCCCTCCGCCGAGGGCCCGGGCCGGGGCTGGGGGGAGGAGGTGGCCCCGGTCCCGTTGCCCCCCGTCCCTTCGGATTTGCCGAAGTTGAAGAGTTTGCCGGGGCTGAAGGGCTTGGTGGGCGATTGGAGCTTCTCGGGCCCGGCGTCCCGTTTAGTCTCGGGGGATTTCAGGAATTTGAAGCTGAGGAACCCGGGGAGTTTGTTCTCGGTGGGCGACTGGGGGGACCTGGAGGTGGCCGTGCTGCTGGCCCCCCCGGAGAGGAACTTGCCCTGCAGAGGGATGATCTGCTTTAACTTCATCACGTTGTTGGTAGCCAGGAGGGAGCTGGGTCTCTTGGGTTTATCGGAACCATGGGAAGAAGAAGAACCCCCGGAGCTTTTCCCTTTGCTTTGGCTCTTCTCCTGAGCCGGGTCCTGCCCGGCAGCTTCGCTTTTGGGTTCGTCTCGGGTCGCCTCCCGTTCCCGCCGCGCTTGGTACTCGGCCTGGCGCTGCCTCTCCTCCTCCTCCCTCTTCCTCCTCTGCTGCTGCTGGAAGTGGTGCTGTGCCTGCCGCTCGTGCTTCTGCCAACCAGGACCTCATCACACCTCGGGGACACCCAGAGGGGGTGGGGGGCAGGGGGTGTCCCTGGCTCCCTGCTTGGGCCCCCCCAAAGAGGTTCCCCACCTACCTTGAAGGCCTCGCGGCGCTGGTATTCCAGCTTGGCCATCTCCTCGGCCACCCAGGCAGGGATGTCAGGGATGGCCACTTGGATGATGTACTTCAAGAAGAGGGCAAAGTGCTGCAGGGGACACACAGAGAAACACACGCAGGGCTGGCTGAGCATCCCAAACACACCCAAAAAGGGGGCGGAAGGGGTGAAGAGAACCACGCAGGAAGACCCGCAGCGCAGATCCCTGGAAGGGGAGGTCTGCAGGAGCCCTTGGCTGAGCCAGGACAACACCAGGACAGCCTCCAATGGCAGAGGGTGATGGAGCAGGGAGCCTACCTCCAGCACCACCACGGAGATGATGGCTCCCTCGGGGCTGAGCCAGGGGAAGAGGCGCTGGAGCTGCCCACACTGGGCGATCAGGTAGCAGTTGACCACGATGGCCAAGACACCCATGGCCTCCATCACCTTCTGCAAGAACGACGGGGCCAGGGGTGAGTCCCTGGTCAGCTGGACCCCCCGCCCAGCCCCCCGTCACCCCCAGACCCACCTGCCACTGCCCAATGCTCTCGACCCGTTGGCCAAAGGGACGCTGCAGCCCCGTGCAGAGTTTGAAGGCATCGCTGCGGATCTCGATGACGTTGTTGACCAGGGCACACATGGCTGCCAGGGGGAAGGCAGAGGAGAAGAGCACCACGTAGCCAAACTGGATGAACATCTCCTGGTAGTCCTGGAAGGTGTCCTGAGGAGGAAGAGCGTGTTGGAAGGGGGATGGGGGTTCCCTGGCAACCCCCCCCGGCTCCGGCTCCCCGGGGCTGCTCACCTCGTACTTCTTCATGCAGCTCTCCACCTCCGCCTGCGTCAGCTGCGTGGAGTAATCCTCCTCCGGGGGGTCGATCCAGGAGGCCCGGTTGCGTTTCCTCCCTTCTTCCTCCCCTTCCTCCTCCTCCTCCTCCTTGCCCTCCGCTCCTCTCCTCCTCCGGCCCCCCCGTGGGATCGCCGCCGCTTCCAGGGATTTGACGGGGCTGCCGGACGGACCTTCGGCCTCTTCCTCCTCCTCCTCGCACAGCTCGAAGACCGCGGCGGGGTCCATCCCCTTCTCCACCATGGTGGGGCTGCCCTCCTCGAGGAAGCTCTCCTCCTCGGGACCCCCGGGCTCCCCCCCCCGCCGCTCCCCCCTCTCGATGAAGCTCACCTTCTTCAGCTTCAGCCCGCAATCCAGGGCGCTCTCCTCCTCCGAATCCGATTCTCGACGCCCTTCCTCCTCCTCCTCTTCCTCCGGTACCCCGCACCCCCCGTTCAGACACTTCTTCTCCCCCCGGGACCTTTCGGAGGGGGCCGGGGGGTGGCGGCGGGGGGCGAGCAGCTGGAGGATGGCGTTGGCCACTTGGCGGAGGCTGCGGAGGTCAAGGTCGCCCCGGCGCAGGCGTCGGTAGAGATGGGGCTGGGAAACCTCCCGGACGTTCTGTAGGAACTGGCGAGTGATGAGCAGGGTGGCCAGCATCTGCACGAGGGAGACGGGCGAGCAGGAGCTGTCACCCAACGGAGGGGACGGCACCCAACCTGTCCCTGTGTCCCCCTCGCCTGGGGTGTCGCCAACCTCCTGTCACCCACCCACCCCCCAGATGTCAGTGGCAGCTGATGGGATGGGAGGGAAGGGGATGGGATGGGATGGGATGGGATGGGATGGGATGGGATGGGATGGGATGGGAGGGAAGGGGATGGGATGGGATGGGATGGGATGGGATGGGATGGGATGGGATGGGATGGGGTGGGATGGGATGGGAGGGAAGGGGATGGGATGGGATGGGGTGGGAGGGGATGGGATGGGAGGGAAGGGGATGGGATGGGATGGGATGGGATGGGGTGGGATGGGATGGGATGGGATGGGAGGGGAGCGAAGGGGATGGGATGGGATGGGATGAGAGGGGATGGGACGGTGCCACCTCCAGCCAGAGCAGAGCCAGGGCTAGGGACACCCCTGTCTCTCCCCGGGGAGAGGGTGGTAGGGGACCCGAGGTGGGGGTGCAAAGGGTTCCCATCCCCCCCCGCCCCCCTCCCTGCTCCTACTTTGGATACTCCCAGTTTCCAGCAAAAGCCCAGGAGGCCCTTAAAGAAGATGAGGGAGAGGTGGAGGTGGAGGAGGATGAAGGGGAGGAGAGCCTCTTTGAGCTGACGCACGAGGCTTTGGGAGAGAGAGAAGATGAGCAGGAGCTGTGGAGGGGACAGAAGAGACAGAGACAGAGACAGAGACAGAGAGAGGCCGTGAGCAGGGGCAGGAGGGGGGGGTCCGGCCGGGAGCGCAGCAGCGGGGGGGATGCGGGGACACCAGGGGGACAGGAAGAGGAAAGGGGGGGGTGATGGTGGTGAAGGGGACGGTGGCAGGGGTGGGTTGAGGACATCTGTCTGTCCGTCTGAGCAATGCCAGGGGAGGGGCTCAGGCGGCCCCAGCTCCCCCCGGCACAGCCCCCTCACCTCCTTCAGCCGCTCCATGTCTTTGAGGTAGAAACCGATGTAGAAAAGACTCAGGTATGAATTTACAAACTGAAACTGAGGGGAGGGGAGTGTGAATCCGGGTTGTTTGAGGGACTCCCCCCCCCCACACACACACACTTTGTGTCCCCCCCAGCACCCCCAGTCCCCTCTCACCAGGACAATTTTGATGATGAGGTGTTTCTCGTAGGCACTCTGCAGGCGATAGTTCTCTGCAAAAGCAGAATTGGGGGGGGGAGTTTTCAGGAGGGTTGGGGTGGGGGGGTCCCAGCACCCATTTCCCACCCCACCCCCCCACGCACCCATATCGTTCAGCCAGTAGGCAATCTTCTTGTAAACCTCGTCACAGGCGGTGACAATGGCAGCCAGGATGATTTTGGGGAGGAATCGGATGATTCGGGGCAGCTCCTGGATGCTCAGCACAAATTCCTGCAGGGATAGGGTTAGGGATAGGGGAAAGGGGTTGGAAAACTGGGGTGGGGACATAGACACAGACACAGGCGTGGAAAGGCCTCACCTGGAGCTGGAAGCAGCCCAGCATGAGGAGGAAGACGCAGGAGAGGCAGGCGAGGCAGATGGGGAGGCTGACCAGGCACTGGAAGAGCAATCTCTTCCAGGGGGGGTAATAAAACTCCTCGGCACTGGTCACCGGGCTGATCCTCTTAACACCCTAATTTTGGGGTGGGGGACACAAACAAACACCTCAGCGTGCGACCCTCCCCACATGGGATCCCCCCTGCGCTGCTGGCACCCAGGTGACAATTCCCTGCACCCACCGTGGCTTGGTGGGGTCATGGGAGGGGGTGGAGGGGACCCCAACCTTGGGGACAACTCCCCCCACCCCACCAAGGGCTCACCCTGAACTGGGGCCGTGGTTCCTCGATGGACTCAGCCGGGGTGTCCAGGGTCCCCCACTTGTAGGCGAACTCAGCCCCACGGCGCTTCCATTCCTCCAGGAAGAGGGTGGACCAAATGACATTGAAGATGGCAAAGACCACGCAGCAGATGTCCTGGCTGGTCTGCAGGATGGATGTCACCGAGGTCTGTCCCCTCCTATCCCCAACACATCCCCCCCCACCCCCCAAAACAGCCCTGGGGACCCACAGGGTGCTGCCCCAGCCCCAAACCCGTGGACTCGGTGCCTCCCGGCAATGCTCTCGTTAACAATTCGAGCATGAAAGCAGCAAACCCCAGAGCAAAGCAGGATGGAAAGCCCCCCAAAACGTGGGGATTTGCCCCATTTCCCATCCCCTCTCACCTGGTCACTCTCAGTGAAGGTGTAGAGGAGGGAGCCAAAGACAGCAGGGTACACCATGGCCGAGGTGTAGAAACCCAACCAGGCGAAGTACATGGCGATTTTCACCCCAAAGTAGTCACAGATCTCATCTGGGGGGGGGGGGGGGGGGGGCCAAGGGGGGGGCATCAGCAGGTCCGGGACCCTTTTAGGATCCCCCCTGGGTCACCTCCCAGCCCCTCACCGAGAGGCTGAGCCTCGCAGACCGCCTGCACCCAGGACTTCATCAGCCTCTTGAGGATCCTCTGCTCATGCAGGGGGAATACCTGCTGGATGACACCACGGGCAGCCAGCTCGGGGACTGCGCCGTGGGGCAGGGGGTGAGGGACAAGCTGGGGGGGGGGGGTGACACTGCCAGCCCTCCCTGGTGTGTGTCCCCCCCCTCCCTGTGGTGTCCCCACTCACTGATGGGCTGTCCCTCCAGGAAATGGATGTTGTGCAGCGACTCGCCCTGCTTGGCACGCAGGTTCTCCAGCCAGTACCTGATGATGTTTTGCCGTTCCTGGGGCACCACGGAGGGGTTGAGCCTGAGGGGGGGGTGGGGACGGTCCCACTGCCCGTCCCCCAGCCCCTCTCCTCCCACATTTCTGCTCTGTCCTCTCCCCTCCCCAGACCCACCCTGGCCCCAGGCTTGGATCGGTCCCCAGGTGGGTTGGGGCTCCCTCTGATCTTCTTCTTCAGTTGGGGAGGGGGAGAGGACCTGCCTGCCCCACACCCCTGCATCCCCATCCTGCATCCCTGCCCCACACCCCTGCATCCCCATCCTGCATCCCTTCCCCTCATCCCTGCATCCCCATCCTGCATCCCTTCCCCTCATCCCTGCATCCCCATCCTGGATCCCTTCCCCTCATCCCTGCATCCCCATCCTGCATCCCTGCCCCTCATCCCTGCATCCCCATCCTGGATCCCTTCCCCTCATCCCTGCATCCCCATCCTGGATCCCTTCCCCTCATCCCTGCATCCCCATCCTGGATCCCTTCCCCTCATCCCTGCATCCCCATCCTGCATCCCTTCCCCTCATCCCTGCATCCCCATCCTGGATCCCTTCCCCTCATCCCTGCATCCCCATCCTGCATCCCTTCCCCTCATCCCTGCATTCCCATCCTGCATCCCTTCCCCTCATCCCTGCATCCCCATCCTGGATCCCTTCCCCTCATCCCTGCATCCCCATCCTGCATCCCTGCCCCACATCCCTGCCCCTCATCCTGCATCCCCACATCCCTGTCCATCCCTTTCCTGCCCCTGCACACCCCACCTGAGAGGTGAAGAAGTAGAGCTCGTTCTCGATGTTCTCGTAGATGTAATCCTCCTCACAGGAGAAGCTCCTCATGCCCCCCCCAAACTCGGCTTTCACCGGCTTCCTCAGCCCGATCTCATCAGCACCACGCAGCAAACTGCAGGGGGAGGGGACAGGGCTGGGGACACGGTGCCGGGGGAGGGGGGGGTGTGGAGGGAGAGAGCCTGGGGAGGGGGCAGCTGGGGACCTCACCTCTCGTAGGTGGCGGTGACAAAGAAGGCGTAGACCCGGGTGTGCTTGTGGTGCCTGACCTGGACAATGAGCTCGGGGATGCCCAGACGGATGTGGTTGAGGAGCCAGAGCAGTGTGTGATCATCTGTGGTGTCTGGATGGTGCTGCTCAGCATGGGCTCTGTCCCCCAGCACTGCCCAGCCCTGTCCCAATCCCACCCCACATCCCCCAGGAGATCCCAGCCCTGTCCCCAGCCCACCCCACATCCCCCAGGAGATCCCTTCCCTGTCCCCATCCCTCTCCATGTCCCCCAGCCCATCTTACCCCTGTCCCTATCCCCACAGCAGCTCCGTGTCACCATCCCAGTGCCCCCAATGTCCCCAGAAGCACAGCCCATCCCTGTCCCCACCCCTCTCTATGTTCCCCATCCCACCCCTGTTCCCATCCCACCCCATATCCCCCAGAAGATCCCATCCCAGTCCCCACCCCTCTCTATGTCCCCCATCCCATCCCAGTCCCCATCCCTCCCCACATCCCCCATCCCCCGGGCAGCTCCCTGCCACCATCCCCAGTGCCCCCCCCTGTCCCCAGCAGCCCTGTCCCCGGTGTCCCCACTCTCTCCCTACCCGGGAAGGTCATCAACACGTCGCAGTTCTCCGTGGGCACCGTTTTCATCCAGGCCTTGTGGGACATGATGTAACGCCCGGCCTGGAGCAGCCGCTTCCCGAAGAGTTTGTCTGTGGGAGGAGGGAGGGATAAAGGAGGGGAGGGGCCCGAGGATCCCCCCCCAACCCTGGGAGCCGGACCCCCAAACCCCAATATTCAGCTGGCGGGGCAGGGGATGGGTGCGGGGCCCCCCGGGGGTGGCTGTCCCCAGCGGTGGCGGTGACAGCAGGACATGGTCCCCGCCTGCTGACGCTGGCCCCGGGTTGGGTTTCTCCGCCGGCAGCCCCCCCCCCAAAAAAAAAAAATAAAAAAAAATCCCCGACAGCTGCCGGGGAGGAGCCGCTGGCTCATCCCAGGCTCCCCCCCCCCACCCCCCCAACCCTGGGGTGATGGGTGCCGTGGGGTGCCCCCCTGCAGCCCCCCCCCCCCCTGATCCTATCCCCCCCCTCCCAGCAGCTCACCCCTCGGCAGGGCCGGGATCTCGTGGGAACCGGCAGGAAAAATATGGGGGGGGGGCGGAACGGGGAAAAAAAAAAAAAAAAGGCAGGGAAAAAAAAAAAAAAAAGGCAGCAGCTCCGTTGCCATGGAAACGGGGGGAGGCCTCGCGCCGCCGCGGCAAGGCGGGATGGGGACGGTCCCCAGGGTCCCCTGGTCACCCCCCGGCGGGGGTCTGTCGCAGGACACTGTCCCTTGTCCCCCTGCATGCTGCCAGCGCCTTGGGGACACCCCCTACCCCCCCGCCCCCCCCCCGTCCCCTTCGCGCCTCGCGGGGACCCAGCGCACCCCAAATCCCCGCCCGCTGCGGGCAGGATGAGGCTCCCCGAGGGTGCTGGGGTGGGTGCACCCCCCCTCCCCCGCGGGACCCCCTTTACTTTTTGCCCCACGCCGGCAGCGCGCCCTGCCACCTGCCTTGCCTCAGTTTCCCCTCCTAAAGCGGGGTGGTGGCAGAGGCAGGAAGGGGCGGGGGGAAACGGTGCCCAAGCGAGGTCCCAGCCCCTCCCGACTGCCCCAGGCCTGGGCCGGGCCCGGAAAAGAGGCTGACACCGGTACCGGCGGGCCCAGAACAACAGGAAATACCGAACCCCCTCCAGCAGCTCATCCTGCGGCTGTACCCCGGTTCCTGCAGGTCCAGACCCCCCCTGGAGCCCCCCTGGGCTGGGGGAGCAGAGCAGGGACCCCTCACACCCCCCCAAAAAAAACCTTCACCAGCCGGGCTGAGCCCTGACCAACTCATCACCCGAGTGCCCGCGGTTCTGTCCCGGCTGCGGGGGGGCGAGCGGCGGGGTCGGTACCAGCCCGGTGGGCAAATGTGGGCCCGATCCTGCCCAGCCCCCCCACCCCACTGCCCGGTGGGTGCTGCCGGATGGGTGGGCTCCACCACCCGGAGTTATTTCGGCTCTGCTGGGCGTGGGGGGGGGGGGCGAGTCCACGGCACGATCTGACACGGCACGACACGACACGACACGACACTAACACGTCACGGCACGTTGTGGCACGGCACGACACGGCACGAGATGTCACGCTATCATATGAGATGTCACGACACGACACGGCACGGGTGGGGTGCAAAGCAGGGCGATGCCGGGGGGGGTGGGGGTGGGTGCCCACCCGAGTCCTCTGCTCAGGGTGCAGGGAGAGATTTTCCCACCCAAGGTCAAGGGAAAAACCGCGGCTGAGCCACAGAGGGGTCCCCAGCACCCCCGTGTGTCCCCCCCCCCTCCTCCAGCCTGGCACGGGGGGAGGGGGGGGCCGGACCCTTGTCACCCTTTGCACCCATCGGGTCCTTGTCACCCTGCCGCCAGCCCCCTCCTCTCACCCGACCACAAGGAGGGCTTTGCCAGGGAGGGAGCCCCCCCCCCAGCCCCCTGTGTGTGTCCCCCCCCGTGTCCCCGCAGCCCCCCGCCCCCCCGGGCCGTGCCGCTCACCTTGGCTCCCCGGGATAAGGTCACCGGAGCTGCAGCACGGCGGGACCGGCGCTGCCCCCCCCCCCAGCAGAGCCCGCGGGCGCCGGGGACTCGGGGAGCGGCCATGTCACTCGCCACGGGTGACCGCATCCCCGGGGGTGACACACGCACACACACACACACAAAATGGGTCACACACCCCACCCCCCCCCCCCCCGGCCCCCATCCCCTCCCGCTGCGCAGCGGCCGCTGGGTTCTGCCCTGGGGGTCGGGGACCCCCCCCCCAACCGGGCCACGAGGATGTCAGCTGCCCCCCGGGGACACACGGGGGGACACCCCAAACCCAGCTTGGGGACCCCAAATCAAAGCCCCCGTCCTGCCCTGGGGGACACGGAGCTGATTGGGGGGCGGGGGGGGGCATAGGCCTGTCCTGGGGGGGCAACCGGACCCTCCTGGGGTCCCGAGGTGACACGGAGGGTGGGCGGCACCGGTGCTGGGGGGGGGGTCTCGACCTGTGCGTGGGCCCCATCCCGGGGCGGGGGGGGGGCACACACCAGTGGGGTGGGGGGGGAGTTACGGATGCAGAACCCCAATTCCCGGAGGAGCGGGTGCAGGGCTTGGAGCCTCGGGGTGGGTGGGGGGTGGGGGGAGGCGATGGAGAAGTCCTGGGGGGTTCGCAGCCTCCTTCGGGGGGGTGCTCAGAGCCCCAGCGGGGTGCACGGCCCCCCCCGCCCCCCGGGCAGCCGCATCCCGGCCGAGCCCCGCCGCATCCAGCCGCAGGGAGCGGCCCCCCCGCACCGCCCCCCCCGCAGCCACCGCCCGCAGCCCCGACACGACCCAAGGGGGCCGCCCCCCCCCCCCCCCCCCCCCCCCCCCCACCTCCTCTTTCCCCCTCTCCCGTTACCCCCTTACCCAGGACGCCGGTCGGAACCGCCGGTTCCGTTCGTTCCTCTCCGGCCGGGCCCCGCCGGGACCGCTCGCCGTCCTCGGGCATCGTGCGGGGGGGGTCGGCGGCGGGGGCCGGTGCATGGGGACCACCGAGGCTCCAGGCACGGAACCGCTACCGGGGCCGGTCCCGGGGCCGCCGCCGCCGCCTCCAGGGGCGGGAGGAGGGGACAAAGGCGGCGGAGCGGAGCGCGGAGCTCCCGGCCCCTTTAATTGTCTGCTTGGCCGCCGTCTCCCCAGCGCCGGTCGCAAAGGCCACGCGTGTCCGGCCGCGCCCCGTGGGGTGGTCCTGTGGGGGGGGGGGGACACACTGGGACGGCGGAGGTGTCCCCCACACAGACCGTGGGGGTCGGAGCATCCCGGCCACAGCATCCCCCCCCCAGCCCCCCCCCCCGGAACTGTCTCACGTCCCCAGCATCGCCCCCCCCCCCCCCCGCCCCCCCCATCCCGGGCTGCCCCATGTCCCCAGCATCCCCTCTCGCCCCACCCGGGGCTGTCCCCTGTATCCCACCCCCCCCTTCCCTGCCTGCTCCGGGGCTGTCCCGCATCCCCCCCCGTGCCCCCCCGCCCCGGCACGGTGCCCAGCCCGCCGGCTCAGACTGTTCCCTGGAGCCGGAGGGGGGGGGGAGGGGGGGGTCCGGTAACCCGAGCGGGCTGCCCGCTGCCTCCCTGACCTTTCGGGAACCCTCGTGTGCCCCTAACCCCCCCCCATTCAGGGGGACCCCCACCCACACCCCCGGAGGGCCCTGCACAGCCCGACCGGGGCACCCCATGGCCCTCCCACCCAGCAGAGCAGGTGTTGGGGTGGGGGGCACCCCTGTGCCAGGTCTCGTTTGCCCCCACCCGCCCCCCCCGCTCAGGCCCGGGGCTATTTTGGGGCAGGGGCTGGGTGCCAGCGCTGGTGCAGGGTGCCACAAGGAGATGTCCCCTCCTCTGGCAGCTCCGTGTCAGCAGCTGGGGACGCGGGGGGGGGTGAGGGGGGGGACACAAGCTGTCACATCTCCCAGGCCAGGCCTGGCCACTGAGTGCCCCCCCCGGACCCTCCTTGGACCCCCGGGAGTCGGGTGCTGAGTGGGGAGTGGGAGGCTGGGGGGCGATGGGGAGGGGGTGGCACAGGGGAAAACTTGTGCCCCCCCTGGGTGAGGAGGGGGTGTCTGGGCTGGGCGCTCACCGGGGGGGCTGTTCCGGGGCCTTGCAGGGGTGGGGGTCCCCAAATCCCCCCCCCAAGCCTTAGAGCTGATCTTCTCTAGGGTCTCAACCTTCATCCCCCATCCCAAGGAGCACGGGGGCAGCGGGGGGGTCCCAAAGGATTTAGCACAGGAGGCGGAGCTCCAGCATCCCGGGGACTCCCGCATCCCTCCCCGCATCCCTCCCCGCTCTCTCCTCCCTGCTCCAGAGCCTTTGTCTACACGCTCGGTCCCCTCCTGTCCCCCCCCCGCCACCGCAGTGTCTCGTGGCCGTCCCCAGGAGACCCCAAACTGCCTCAAACTGAGATTTTAGGGACCATGTGGGGGGGGGGGAGACCCCCAGAGCAGGGGGGACCCCATTGTCCTGGCTGCCTGCACCCCAACCCCTGTGTGCTGGGGGGGGGCTGGGGCCTCCCAAGGCCTGGAGCGGGAGGGGAGGGGCTGGGGACAGGGCTGGGGACAGGGCTGGGGTCCCCCACTCCCCCGGGACGGGGAGCACCCGTGGGTGCAGAGGGGATGGGGTGCGGGGGTGGGGGGGGGATGTGTGTGCTGCACCCCCCTGCTCCGGACATGGGGGGGGGGGTGTCCTGCGGTGCTGAGGGTCACTTTTAGGGTGCAGCCGGGGGTCGCGGGTATCCCGCACCCGCATCACAACCCCCAGGGGACCCCCAGGAGACCCCCACACCCCGCAACCCCTGGGGGGGGCAGTGCCTCGGGGGGAGCGGGGCGGGGGGGGGGGGCTGCACCCTGACCCACCCAACGGGGAGAGGCGGAGATGCCAGGGAGGGCAGGGGGGGGGGGAGAGACCCCCGCGAGGGGACCCCCGCACGCTGCGCCGGGCGGAAGCGATCGAGGCCCGCACGGCTTCGGGCGGTGAAGCGTCACGGGGGCGCCGCTGACCAATCAGAAACGAGATAGCGCGCATAAAGCCCGCCCCCCGGCGGCCTCTCAGCCAATGGGAGAGCGGGGGGGGCGGGGCCGGCGGGGCCGGCGGGCGGTGCGGGGCCGGGGCTGATGGCGCTGGGGAGAGTGCTGAGCGGTGCGGGAGGGAGGTGCGGGACAGCCCGGGGAGGGGAGAAAGGGGGTCCCTGGGGTGGGAGGGGGCGGCCTGGGGTGGGGGGGACTCTGGGGAGGGGGGGGCGTGGGGAGAGGGTGCGTGGAGAGGGGGTCAGTGGGGAGGGGGTGCGGGGAGAGGGGGTGCGTGGGGAGAGTTGCGTGGGGAGGGGAGCACATAGAGAGGGGGTGCGTGGGGAAGGGGTCAGTGGAGAGGGGTGCGTGGGGAGGGGGTGCGAGGGGAGGGGGTGCGTGGGGAAGGGGTCAGTGGAGAGGGGGTGCGTGAGGAGGGGGTGCGTGGGGAAGGGGTGCGTGGGGAAGGGCTGCACCCCAGCACCTCGTGCATAGGGAGGGGGCTGCACCCCCCCTGGGGTCTCTGGGGTGCAGAGCGAGGGGCGGCAGGGGGTGAATGGGGGGGGGGGAGGGGGGCGTGGGCATCCCTGCCCCACCTGAGGAGGGGGCGGAGAGGACCCCGCACCCCCACCCCCTTTCCCCCCCCCCGCAGGTGGGTGCAGCGCCTGTGCTCGGTCTCGGGGGGTGGGGGGGACACCATCTTCGCCCTCTCCTCGGGTCAGGGGCGTTGCGGGGTGGCTGTGATCCGCACCAGCGGCCCCGCCAGCCGGGGGGCTCTGCAGACCCTCACCCAACCCCCCCCGCTGCCCCCCCCCCCGCCTCCTCGCCCTGCGCCGCATCCGCGATCCCGACACCGCAGAGACCCTGGACCGCGGCCTCGTGGTCTGGTTCCCAGGTGGGGCTGCAGCCCGTGGGTGCTGCGTGACCCGTGAAGGGCCTTGGGGGCCACTCAGGGGGTCTTGGGGGCCAATGGAGAGGTCTTGGTGGCCAGCGAGGGGTCTTAGTGGCCAGTGGAGGGGTCTTAGTGGCTGGTGGGGGGGTTGTGGTGGCCACTGAGGGGTCTTGGTGGCCACTAAGGGGTCTTTATGGCCAATGGAGGGGTCTCGGTGGCCACTGAAGGGTCTTGTTGTGGAGTGGGGGGGTCGTTGTGGCCACTGAGGGATCTTGGTGGCCAATGGAGGGGTCTTGGTGGCCACTTGGGGGTCTTGATGCGGAGTGAGGGGGTCGTGGTGGCTGGTGGCTGGGTCTCGGTGGCCACTGAGGGGGTCTGGGTGCCAGGTGGGGGGTTTCTTCCCCAGCCCCCCAAATCCAGCTGCACGCAGATGCTGCTGGGACCGATCCTGCCAGTGCTGGTAGTGGAGGGGGGGTCTCTCCTGAGCCCCCCAATCTCTCCCCCCCCCTTCCTTGGGGGCTGGAGAAGGGGAGGGGGGGGTTGCTGAACCCCAGGGGTGGGCTCAGCCCTTGCCCCCTCCCCACCTCTCAGCTCCCCAAAGCTTCACCGGCCAGGACTGCGCTGAGCTCCACGTGCACGGGGGCCCCGCGGTGGTCAGGGGGGTCCTGAGGGCACTGGGTGAGACCCTGACCCCTCCTGGGGGGACCCGACATTTGGGGGGGGGTGTCCCCAAGCTTGGGTGGGGGGGTTCCCCAAGGTTCGAGGGGAGGGTACCCCAGGCTTTGGGTGAGGGGGGGTCCCAAGCTTTGGGTGGGAGGGGTTCCCCAGGCTTTGGGGGGGGAGGGTGTTCCCCAAACTTTGGGGGGGGTTCTTCAGGCTTTGGGTGGGGACTCCCCAAGCTTTGGGTGGGTGGGGGTTCCCTGGGATTTGGGTGGGGGGGTTCCCCAGGCTTTGGGTGGGGGTTTCTCAGGCTCTGGGTGGGGGTTCCCTGGGCTTTGGGTGGGGGTTCCCCAAACTTTGGGGGGGGGTACCCCAGGCTTTGGGTGGGGGTTCCCCGGGCTCTGGGTGGGGGTTCCCGGGGCTTTGGGTGGGGGGGTTCCCCAGGCTTTGGGTGGGGGTTTCTCGGGCTCTGGGTGGGGGTTCCCTGGGCTTTGGGCGGGGGTTCCCCAAACTTTGTGGGGGGTACTCCAGGCTTTGGGTGGGGGTTTCCCGGGCTCTGGGTGGGGGTTCCCCAAACTTTGGGGGGGGTACCCCAGGCTTTGGTTGGGTGGGGGTCCCCCGGGCTTTGGGTGGGGGGTGACCTGGGGGCTGTCAGGACGCTTGCCTGGGCTCCGTCCCGCCGAGCCCGGGGAGTTCACCCGCCGAGCTTTCCACGGGGGGAAACTGGACCTGACGGCAGCCGAGGGCTTGGGGGACCTGATCCGGGCCGAGACCGAGGCCCAGCGGCGCCAGGCCCTGCGGCAGATGGAGGGGGAGCTGGGGAGGCTCTACCAGCGCTGGAGTCAGACCCTCACCCAGGTCCCACCGGGGTTGGGGTGGGTTTGCAGCCACCTTTCTGTGGGCTTCGGGTGGGTGGGGGGAGACACGGAGCCGTCCCCACTGATCCCCCCCAACACCCCCCAACCCAACCCAGGCTCTGGCGCACCTCGAAGCCTTCATCGACTTCAGCGAGGATGACAACGTGGAGGAAGAGGTTCTGGCACGAGGTGAGGGGGGTGGGGGTGGGGAGGGGGATGGGATGGATACGGCTGTGTCACCCCATGGTGTGTGTGTGTGTCCCCCCCCTCTCTGTCTGTCCCCGCAGTCGCTGCCACCGTGCGGGGGCTGGAGCAGGAGATGGGTGCCCACCTGCGGGACGGGCGCCGCGGAGAGCTGCTGCGGGGGGGGGGTCCACACCGTCATCGCTGGACCCCCCAATGTGGGCAAGAGCAGCCTGCTCAACCTGCTGTGTGAGTGGGGGGGCTGGCAGAGGTGTCCCCTCCCCGGGGACAGCAGCCAGGAGGGTCCCCAGTGTCACCCCCTGTGTCATTTTGTGTCCCCTCCCCGGGGTCAGACACCAGGAGGGTCCCCAGTGTCACCCCCTGTGTCATTTTGTGTCCCCTCCCCGGGGTCAGACACCAGGAGGGTCCCCAGTGTCACCCCCTGTGTCATTTTGTGTCCCCTCCCCGGGGTCAGACACCAGGAGGGTCCCCAGTGTCACCCCCTGTGTCATTTTGTGTCCCCTCCCCGGGGTCAGACACCAGGAGGGTCCCCAGTGTCACCCCCTGTGTCATTTTGTGTCCCCTCCCCGGGGTCAGACACCAGGAGGGTCCCCAGTGTCACCCCCTGTGTCATTTTGTGTCCCCACCACCCCATACCAGTGCCCAGAAGCCATCATGTCCCCAGTGGTGGGACTGGACAAGGTGTCCCCTCCCTGGGGACAGCAGCCAGCAGGGTCCCCCCCCCTCACCCCCTGTGTCATTTTGTGTCCCCTCCCCGGGGTCAGACACCAGGAGGGTCCCCCCCCGCCCCCTGTGTCATTTTGTGTCCCCTCCCCGGGGTCAGACACCAGGAGGGTCCCCCCCCGCCCCCTGTGTCATTTTGTGTCCCCTCCCCGGGGTCAGACACCAGGAGGGTCCCCCCTCACCCCCTGTGTCATTTTGTGTCCCCTCCCCGGGGTCAGACACCAGGAGGGTCCCCCCCCCGCCCCCTGTGTCATTTTGTGTCCCCTCCCCGGGGTCAGACACCAGGAGGGTCCCCCCCCGCCCCCTGTGTCATTTTGTGTCCCCTCCCCGGGGTCAGACACCAGGAGGGTCCCCCCCCACCCCCTGTGTCATTTTGTGTCCCCTCCCCGGGGTCAGACACCAGGAGGGTCCCCAGTGTCACCCCCTCTGTCATTTTGTGTCCCCTCCCCGGGGTCAGACACCAGGAGGGTCCCCAGTGTCACCCCCTCTGTCATTTTGTGTCCCCACCACCCCATACCAGTGCCCAGAAGCCATCATGTCCCCAGTGGTGGGACTGGACAAGGTGTCCCCTCCCTGGGGACAGCAGCCAGCAGGGTCCCCCCCCCTCACCCCCTGTGTCATTTTGTGTCCCCTCCCTGGGGTCAGACACCAGGAGGGTCCCTCCCATCGCCCCCCGTGTCACGTTGTCCCGTCCCCCCCCCCAGGCCAGCGCCCCGCAGCCATCGTGTCCCCGGTGGCGGGGACAACGCGGGACGTGGTGGAGGTGGCGCTGAACGTGGGTGGGTACCCCCTGGTGCTGAGTGACACCGCGGGGCTGCGGGATGCCACCGACCCCGTGGAGCAGGAAGGGGTCACCCGTGCCCGGGATCGGTGAGATTGGTTTTTTTTTTTTGTCTGTGGGTTTGGTTTTTTTATTCCTTTTTTTTTCTTCTTCTTCTTTTCCCTTTTTTTTTCCTCTTCTTCTACTTTTTTTTCCTTCTTTTCTTTTTCCTTTTTTCTTTTCTTATTTCTTTTTTCCTTCTTTTTTTTTTCTTTTTTTTTTCTTCTTTTTTTCTTTCTTCTTTCTTTTTTTCTTTCTTCTTTCTTTTTTTTCTTCTTTTTTTTTCTTTTTTTCTTCTTTTTTTCTTCTTTTTTTTCTTTTTTTTTTTCTTTTTTTTTTTCTTTTTTTTCTTTTCTTTTTCTTTTTTTTCATCTTTTTTTTTTTTTTCCTTCTTTCTTTTTTTTCTTTTTTTTTTTTTTTTTCTTCTTTTTTTCTTTTGCTTTTTTTTTTTTTGCTTTGGGCTGGGGATGCTCAGGAGCAGAACGTCACCCTTTGTCCCCAACCCTGTCCCAGCCTGCAGGGAGCAGACCTGGTGCTGGCCGTGCTGGATGCTGCGGCGCTGCCCACCCACCCGGGGGGCTTGGCTGCTACCCTGGGCTCCCTGCTGCCCCCCACCTCCCCCCCTTGCATCCTGGTGCTCAACAAAGCCGATTTACTGCCGGGGGGGGCTCTCCCCGACGCCTGCACCCAGGGGGACCCCCTGCCCCCCACCGCCCTCCTCTCCTGCAAGACGGGGGAGGGGCTCGACCGCCTCCTGGAGCTGCTGGGAGGGCAACTGGAGCGGCTGTGAGTATGGGGAGGGGGCACCCAGGGGACCCCAACTCTGTTTGGGGCGGGGAGGGGGGGTGTCTAAGCTGATTTTAATTTTTACCCCCCTAAAAAAAACCAAAACAAACCAACCCAAACGGCACCTTCCAGCTGCGGGGACCCCCTGGCAGGGTGTCCCCTGCTGACCCAGAGCCGGCACAGCCACCACCTCTCTGCCGCTGTCACCTCCCTGGCCCGGTTCCGACCCGATTGTCACCTGGACCTGGGGCTGGCAGCCGAGTGGCTCCGGGTGGCCCGGAGACATCTGGGCCGGATCACGGGGCAGGTGGGGGCTGAGGAGGTTCTCGATGTCATCTTCAGGGATTTTTGCATCGGGAAATGACAAAAGGAGGAAGAGGGGGGGGGGGGGGGGGGTGTCCCCTGGGGTCGCGGTGCCACCAGCACCGGGGTGGGGGGGGTGAGGGGGGGTGGCTCTTGGTTCCGTGCTGGTATTAAACCGTGGTGCCTTTTGGTGGCTTTTGGCATCCTTCCCACCCCCCCCAAATTCATCCCTGGTCCTTGGTGTCCCTGCTGCCTTTTCCTGGGGGGGGGGAAGTGTGTTTTGGGTCATGGGAGGGGAAAAATCCCCCAGGAGAGGCCCCGTTTCCTGACCCCCAAGGACAAAGGTGAAACTGGAGTGACTGGAAGGGAAAAAACACCCCCGGGGCCCCCCCCAAACTCCCCCCCCCCCTCCTTGGGCCCTGGCATGGGGGGTGTGGGGCGTGCAGGGCTTGGGATCCCCTTGGGGTCCATCCTGCCCCCCCCAATCCCCAGGGACACAATGTTTGGGGGGTTTTGTCCCCCTCCTCTCCAAGGCACAGCCCCCAACCTGGGGACCCTGGGGGTTTCTCCCCCCCCCCTCCCCCTCCCCGCCCAGTCTGAGCTCTGCACCCCCAAAGGTTGGGGGGTCCCTGGGCCCCCCCCTCACTCTCCCACCCCCTGAGGATGGGGACATCACTGGGACCCCCTGGGGCTCACACCAGTGCTCCAGGATTATTTCTAGTGGAGCTCCAGAAAAATCCAAATTCCTCCCAGATCCCCCTCAGCTCCTCCGATGGACTCTGGGGGGGGTGGGGGGTGTGTGTGTGTGTGTGTCACCCTTTGTCACCCTTTGTCACCCTCATCCCACCCCAGCTCATCCCAGGGACCTGGGGCTTTGGGGGGGGGGGGGTGGTCTCAGGGATGTCCCCATCCTCAGGGAGGGGAAGGGATTGGGGGGGGGGGGGTGGCTGTGTGTACCCCAGGAGGGATGCAGGAGCCTGGGGGGCCCCGGTGGGAGCTGGGGGGTGAGTGTTGGGGACAGGGAGAGCCTGGGGAGCCTGGCGTGCAGGCAGCAGGACGGGCAGGAAAAGTTCTTTCCACAGGAAGGAGCTGGGAAGCAGGGGCAGTAAATCAGCTCCTGACAACCGGGGCTTCTCGTCACCCTCCCCGCCACCCGGGGGCCTCCCCAAGGATCTTCCGTGGTCAAGGGCTTCCCGCTCACCCGTGGGGACAAGCCAAGGACACGCAGGGGCTGTTCCCAGTCCCCAGCCACACCTGTGATGAGCTGTGTCAGGGCTCAGGGCTGTATTGCCAGCTGGGTGCCAACCCCTCGCCAAGCTTTAGGGGACAGAGAGGCTTTAGGGGTAACAGAAAGGGAGGAGGAAGGAAAAGGGGAGGGGGAAAAGCGGTCCTGGGGGGGGGGGCAGGATGAGGGCAGTGCCAGCAGCTCGGTCCCCGTCAGGGTTTTGCCGTCCGTGCCACGGGAAGCACCTCCTGGGCTTGGCCTGGAGCCCCTCGCCGCCGTTTTGGGGGGGGCTGCTGGGCTGTTAACCACTGTGGAGAGGGCAGGATCAGGCTCATGGTGTCCACAGCATCCCCCCCCCCCCCACCCGAACCCAGGGGGGGGTCCCACAGTGTGTGTCCCCCCCTCACCTGGGGCTTTGCTGTGGGGCCAGGTACTGCTCCAGCATCTTCTGTGCCAACTGCTGCAGCTCCTCCGGGCTGGGTTTGCCTGGGGGGGGGATGGGAGCAGCGGGGGCTGGGGGCTGGGTGGGGGGACACCGAGCCCCCCCAGGGTGACAGGGGACCGGTCCCACTGCAAGCCATCCCCCCCACCCCCCTCTCCCTCTCTTCCCCCCCTCTCCAGGACTCACCCAAATTCCTGAAGATTCCCTGGCTCAGAGCATCCACGTAGGAGCCGGTGTTGGGGAAGGGTCCCAGCCGGGTGCCCCCCCCCGCTGGTGCCCGCAAGCCTGGGATGTCAAAGAAAGCCCCCATCTGCGGGGGGGAGAAAGGGAGGGGGTCAGCAAAGGGGGCTTCACCCTCCCCGGGGTTGCACCCAAAGGTGGGGGTGTGCAAAAAGGGCAGATGCATGTGCGACCCCCTCCCATCCCCCCCCAAAAAAAAAAAATAGTGGTTGTGTGCAAGAGGGGTTTGCAGGAGTGGGACCCCCCCTCCCCAAAAAAAAGGTGCATATGTGCAAAGGGGGGTTGCAGGAGGAGGGAGTGTGCAAAAAGGAAGATGCATGTGCAACCCACCCCTCCCCCCCAAAAAAAGGGGGGGGGGTGCAGAGGTGGGGGCGGGGTGTGCGTGCAAAAAAAAAAAAAAAAAAGGTGCAAAAAAATAAGAAAAACCGAAAGGTGAAAAAAAAAAAGAAAGGTGAAAAAAAAAAAAAGGTGAAAAAAAAAGAAAGGTGAAAAAAAAAGGTGAAAAAAAAGGTGCAAAATAAAAAAGAGGTGCAAAAAAACCAAAAAAAAGGTGCAAAATAAAAAAGAAAGGTAAAAAAAAAGGCAAAAAAAAAGAAAGGTGCAAAAAAAAAAAAAAGAAATGTGAAAAAAAAAGAAAGGTGCAAAATAAAAAAGAGGTGCAAAAAAACCCAAAAAAAAGGTGCAAAATAAAAAAGAAAGGTGCAAAATAAAAAAGAAAGGTAAAAAAAAAAAAAGAAAGGTGCAAAATAAAAAAGAGGTGCAAAATAAAACCAAAAAAAAAGGTGCAAAATAAAAAAGAAAGGTAAAAAAAAAAAAAGAAAGGTGCAAAATAAAAAAGAAAGGTAAAAAAAAAAAGTGAGGAGAAAAAAAAAAGGTGCAAAATAAAAAAGAGAGGTGCAAAAAAAAAAAAAAGGTGAAAAAAAAAGGTGCAAAATAAAAAAGAAAGGTTAAAAAAAAAAGGTAAAAAAAAAAAAAGAAAGGTGCAAAATAAAAAAGAAAGGTAAAAAAAAAGTGCAAAATAAAAAAGAGAGGTGCAAAAAAAAAAAAAGGTGAAAAAAAAAGGTGCAAAATAAAAAAGAAAGGTAAAAAAAAAAAAAAGAAAGGTAAAAAAATAATTTAAAAAAAGAGGTGTCGGTGGCTCGTGGCACAAGACCTCTACCCCCAGCGTGGGTGCCCTGGGGGGGTTCCCCCCCCCACTCCAGCCCCTCCCTCACCTTGGAGTTGAGGCACAAGTTGAGCTGTCCCCGGAGGTACCCAGCCTGGGCTGCAGCTTTGCTCTTCTCCTCCAGCTCCTTGCCCAGCTGCTCCTTCTCCCCCAGCAGCTTCTTCTGCTCCTCCTGTCCCCCCTTCACCTCCTTCTCCGTCTCCTGCAGCTTTTTTTCCAGCGCCTGCTTCTCCCGGGAGCAGTTGAGGCGATGCTGGAAGAGGTTCATGTCGCAGACACTTTTCCCCACGTATTTGGTTTCCCGGTCCTGCTGCCAAAGGAAAAGTCTCTCTGTCTGCTGGGTCAGGCGGTTCAGCTGCTCCTGGACGGAACCGCAGGCGTAGGGGCTGAGCAGCTCCTTGATGCGCTGGAAGGTGTAGCTGACATCGGTCCTCAGGGTCCTGCACTCATCCTTCAGCAGGTCCAGGTTGGTTCTGGTGGATTCCCAGAGGGTTTGGGTGCTGCTCAGCTCCTGCTGGCACCTTTCCTGCTCCTGCCTGGCCTGGCTCAAGCTCTCAGCACTCTTCCGGCAGTTTTTCTCCAGCTCCTTCTTGGCCAGGGCTGTCTGGTCCAGTTGGGTCCTCAGCGCAGCTTTGTCCCCTTTGGGGGGGTGGGGGGGGATGAGGATGGGTGCCGGGATCCGCAAGTTCACCGCAAGCTCCCACCCTACACCCCAGTACCACCCTACACCCCAGTACAACCCTACACCCCGGTACCACCCTACACCTCGGTACCACCCTACACCCTGGTACCACCCTACACCCCAGTACAAACCCTACACCCCAGTACCACCCTACACCTTGGTACCACCCTACACCCTGGTACCACCCTACACCCCAGTACAAACCCTACACCCCAGTACCACCCTACACCTTGGTACCACCCTACACCCCAGTACAACCCTACACCCCGGTACCACCCTACACCTCGGTACCACCCTACACCCCGGTACCACCCTACACCTCGGTACCACCCTACACCCCGGTACCACCCTACACCTTGGTACCACCCTACACCCCAGTACCACCCTACACCCCGGTACCACCCTACACCTCGGTGCCCTCCCCGCTGGGCTTGGGGAAGGGGGGACACCCCCTGCGGTGGGTCCCTGAGAATTGGGGGGAACTCCTGGAGCTGGGCTGGGAGCCCCCCGTGTAGGGGTCATGGGGGGAGGGGGGAGGTGGGTGGCCCCTCACCGTTGCAGCTGATGTTGATGTGGGCGAGTGTCGTGTGGCACTCATCCAGCCTCATCTTGTGGTAGAACATCATCTCCAGCATCTCCTGCAGGTAAAGTTGGCGGAGGGGGGGGGGGAGAGGAAGAGGAGGAGGGTCAAGACACCCCCCCACCCCCCTCAGCATCACCTCACTCCCCCTGGGGGCTGGGGATCCCCTCGGGGTGGGGTGGGGGGGGGCTGCCACAGGGATGCCAGGGCTGGGACCCCCTCCCTGGGGTTGGGGACAGCACAGGGACATCACCCAGAGGCTCTGCCCCTCCCGCACCCTCTTGTCCATCCCTTGAGGGCTGGATGAGGTGAGATCCAACCCCCTTGGCTGGGTACCCGGGTGCTGGGCTCACCTTGGGGATGGGATTGGGGGTTTGGGTGCTGTTGCACTTCTCCAGGTCCTGTTTCACCTTCTGGAGCTGCCCCTGGAGCCCTTGCTTCTCCTTGATGGTGGCGTTGAGGGCCCGGCTCAGGTTGGTGTTCCTCTGGCTGACGATGCTGTATTTGTTGTAGCGTTCCTGGACCTCTCTCTCCAGCACCTTGAGGTGGGTGTGGGTGCCCGCCTGAGCGTTCCCGTACACCATGAAGAGCACCAGCCCCAGGATGATGAGGAACTGGATGAGGGAGGTGAAGAGGAAGATGTACTTCACATAAAAACCACAATCCCGTTTGGGCAGAGCCTCCTTGCCCTCCAAACCGAACTTGGCCATGGCGAAGCTGCTCTTCTCCATCCCACCCAACCTCTGCCAGCCCCCACCCAGCCTGCAGCCCTTTTTTCGGGGGGAGGGAGGGCGGGGGGAGCCGTGCCGAGGCGGAGTTGGCTCCTGCCCCCCTGTTTATATTGCTCCATTTAATATTTCCTTCTGCCCGGGCTCCTTCCTGCCTCTCCGGATGCCTCCAGCCCCCCCGGGTTATCACCCCGCAGCTTCTGTTTGGCCTCAGGACTATTGTTCCCAGTTGCTAACGAAACCTGAGACCCTGCTCCCCCACCCTCAGACGGAGCCACAGCCTCCCCCGGGACCACCCTGCACCCCAAAATAGCCCCTGGGGGCACTGGGGAATGAGGGGGTCCCCCCCCCCCCGCCTCCCTCCACCGCCACCCCCCCTTCTCAGCCCCGCACTGGGTTATGGTGATGGAGGAGGATGTCACCACCTGAGCTGCTCCTGGTGCCACATCCCTTGTGGTGGCACTGGAGTCACCGCCAGAGCCATCCCCCACCCCATGTGTGCTGTGTGACTGGGACACAGGGACTGACCCCCCCAATTTTCCTCTCCTGGGGGGCAGGGGAAGGATGCAGCCAGGTCCTGACAGTGGGTGACAGCCTGGCGTGGGTGACATGGGCTGGAGCCACTGGTGGGAACCTGTGGCTGTCATCCCCCCCCGTGGGTGTTGTCACCCTGCAGAGCCACCGTCCTGCTGTGGCACCCAGGGAGCCACTCCTGGTCCCTGTCCCCCGCTGGGACATCTCCGTGGGGCAGTGAGCAGCCGGTGGAGGGGACTGAGGGGCTGAGGAAGTCCCCTGTGTCCCCACCTCCGTGGCCCCCGTGTCCCCAGGCTGCTGGGGAACCCCCAGCCCAGCATGGGTGGCACTTGTCCCCTGCAATGACCAGCACCAGCATCACTGTCACAGTGGCTCAGCCCAACCCCGGGTCTGCAGCCGGGTCCCCTCCAGGCCTGGGCTCCCCTGGGCCACCACGGACCTGGGGAGAGGGGGGGGGGGAAATTCCTTGCAGGACTGGACTGAGCCCCCCTCCCCATGCCGGGTCCCCAGTTGTGGCTATGGCCACTGTGTCCCCATCCTGCAGGACCCCTGGGCTGGGTTGGAGGGGGCTGGTTGTGCCTGAGGACCCCCCCGTCCTTTCTTCCCCCCTCCTCTGGGTCTCTGCAGGATGCCCAGGGCAGGTTGGGGGGGCCGAGGTGTGGGGCCGGGCGCTGCCCCCCAGCCCGGGGCTGTTTCCTGCCCTCTGCCTGCGCTGCTCTCCCTGGGGACAGGGAAGTGTCTGCGATGGCCGGGATGGTGTCGGGCCCGAAGCCATTCTCAGCTCCTGCCGTTTCCTTCCTGAGCTGCAAATAACGGTGAGTCACAACACCCCCCCCTCCCCGAACACCCCCCCCCTGCCCCACCGGGGGGATGCTCAGCTGGACCCCCAGACCCCCTCCTGCCGGGGGTTTCCCTCATGGGATTCAAACCCCCCCCCCCCCTCCGAGGGCTCCCCGCAGCCTCCTGAGGTCAGCAGAGATCACAAGGGGGGTGTCTGCCCCCCCCGCAATGCAGACCCCCCCCTTCTATGCCACTTTTCCCAATTAACCTCCCAGATACAATTAATCAACTGGCTCTGCCTTGAGGCCGGGCCGTGGGGATGGTTTGGTCCCGTGTCCCCTCCTTGTCCCAAATTGTCACCTCTCCCCTCTTGGGACCACTGAGTTTGGGGTGCAGGGGGGCACGGGGGTTGACCTGACCCCCCCCCGGGGGGTTGAAGGGTGGCCGGATGCCTGCCCTCTGCACAGGATGTGGCAGCAGGAAAAATCTGCCACTTCCCTGAAACCACCTTCAAAGTGCAGCAAAGATTCTGGGAAGAGGCTGCAGCCGCGGGTCCCAGACCCCAACCCTCCACCCCCACCCCTCCCAGACCACCCCCCCCTTCCCCCGCGCCCCCTCCCCACCTCAGCCCTGGCTTTGGGGTCCCTGGCACAGCCGGGTCCTGCCCCAGCAACCCCTGGGTCAGAGGATGGTTGGGTTCGGGGGGGATGGTTGGGTTTGGGGGGGGATGGTTGGGATCCAGGGGGATGGTTGGGTTTGGGGGGGGATGGTTGGGTTCGGGGGGGGATGGTTGGATTGGGGGGGGATGGTTGGGTTCGGGGGGGGGATGGTTGGGTTGGGGGGGGGATGGTTGGGATCCAGGGGGATGGATGGGTTCGGGGGGGATGGTTGGGTTGGGGGGGATGGTTGGGTTTGGGGGGGATGGTTGGGTTTGGGGGATGGTTGGGATCGGGAGGGGGGGGGACATTTCGGGGGACAAGCAGGCTGGAGGTGTCCCTGGGAGCAGAGCAGCCTTTATTGCCCAGTCTGCCCAGTTACTGGAACTCACTGGGAAGGTGGTGTCAAACCCCAGAGGTGATGGAAGAGCAGCTCCAGGTGGGGAACAGACCCCAAAAGCTGCGTGTGTGTGTGTGTGTGTGTGTGTGTCTGTTTGTGTGTGTGTGTCTGTGTGTGTGTGTGAGTGTGTGTGTGTGTGTCTGTTTGTGTGTGTGTGTCTGTGTGTGTGTGTGAGTGTGTGTGTGTCTGTTTGTGTGTGTGAGTGTGTGTGTGTGTGTGTGTGAGTGTGTGTGTGAGTGTGTGTGTGAGTGTGTGTGTCTGTGTGTGTGTCTGTGTCTGTGTCTGTGTGTGTGTGTGTGTGTGTCTGTGTGTGTGTGTCTGTCTGTCTGTGTGTGTGTGTGTGTGAGTGTGTGTGTGTGTGTGTGTGTGAGTGTGTGTGTGTCTGTTTGTGTGTGTGAGTGTGTGTGTGTGTGTGTGTGAGTGTGTGTGTGTCTGTTTGTGTGTGTGAGTGTGTGTGTGTGTGTGTGTGAGTGTGTGTGTGAGTGTGTGTGTGAGTGTGTGTGTCTGTCTGTGTGTGTGTGTCTGTCTGTGTGTGTGTGTCTGTCTGTCTGTGTGTCTGTGTCTGTGTGTGTGTGTGTGTCTGTCTGTCTGTCTGTGTGTGTCTGTCTGTGTGTGTGTGTCCCCAACCCCCCCGGTCCTGCTGCGGTGGTGGCATCCGGATGGGGACAGGGGGTGACATGGCGACAGGCAGCAGGAGGGGCACAGCCGGTGGGATCGGGGCCGGCAGTGGGATCAGGAGAGGCGGTGGGATCGGGATATATGGTGGAGTTGGGGGAGGCGGTGGGGTCGGGACACCCCCGGGGGATGGCGCCAGGCGCTGCCCAGCATCCTCCCCCCGGCTCTGCTGGTTCCCAGTGCTAAGCGGCGCTGTGGGACTGGGAATGCCGGGCTCAGCGGGACGGGGGGGGGGGGGGGCCCGGCCTCCAGCCCCCGCCAGGGAGGGAGTCGAGGGGCTGGGGGGGGCTTCATCCCTTCCTGCAAAAGAGGGGAGAGTCGGGGGTCAGCCTCCCCCGACACGGCCCCCGGCTCCCCTGGGGACAGCGGTGACAATGCCACATCCCGGGGAGTGTGGCTGTGAGCAGCTAGGCTGCAGCCCCCTCCCCAGAATATCCAACCCCCCCCCCCCCCAGCCCCGTGGGACCCCCCCAGGGGAAATACCGGGAGGGGGGGCACCTGCGCCCGGTCGCTCGGTCCCTCGCCCCCCGCCGCCGCAACGCCTCCACCTCGGCCACGTAGCCCCTCCTGGGGGGAGAGCAGAGTCAGGGGGGGGTCCCTGTCCCCAGGGTGGGGGGGGACACACAGGGAGGGTCCCCAAGCCGGGGGGGGAAAGGGCAGGGGGTACACGGAGAGGCTGAGGGTGATGGAGGGGCTGGAGAATTGGGGCTAAGGGGAGGGGGGTGGGGTGGGGGGACCCATTGAGGGGGGGACACAAGGACTTTACAGGGTGGTCTCAAGCTGTCGCTGCCGAGCCTGGCACTGCTCCCCGCGGCCCCGCAGAGCTCTCTGCTGCTCCACGGCCTCCTCCAGGCGCTGCTGCAGCCCCAGTGCCACCTCCTCACCCCGGGACAGCTCCTCTGCGGGGGGGACAGGGACAGAGAGGTGACCCCAAACCCCGACACCCCAAAGCCTGACACCCTGCCCAGGCGTTGCCTTCCCCCTCCCCCCAGAAAGGGCTTGTGGATGGGAGACCCCCGGGCAGGGTCTTTGGGAGGGGCTTGAACCCCATGGGGCTGCTGTGGGGGGACAGGGACAGAGGGACACGGTGGCCAGAGGGCCAGGAGGACATGGTGGCTAGATGGCCAGAGGGATGTAGTGGCCAGAAGGACATGGTGGCCAGAAGGATATGGTGGACAGAGGGACACGGTGGCCAGAGGGACATGGTGGCCAGATGGGCAGAAGGATGTGCGTGGTGGCCAGCAGGACCTCACCTTGCAGAGCCACCTTGCCCCGGGCCAGCTCGTCCCGCTCGTGCCTCAGGGCCACCACCTGGTCCCCCAGCGCCGTGGTGTTGGCCTCCAGCCTGGCCTAGGGGAGGGGACAGGGTGGCATGGGGACAGGGTCGGGCAGTGTCTTCCCATCTTCATCCACTGCTGGAGCCCCGTCCCCTTTTTGCCACCTCTTCATGTCCCCAATCTGTCCCCGTCCTCCCGGTGGCCTCAGGTCCTCCCTGGGATGGTTCTCCAAGGGGAAGGGCCATGGATTTGGGGCAGATCCCTCTTCCCAGGGGGGGTCACCGCTCCTGCTGAGGATTCTGCTGCTGCTGCTGCACCAGGGATGTCACAGTCACCCCGAGCCACCCCAACCCCCGCATGGGTGACATCCCCAGTGCCTGGAAGGTCCCCAAGAACCTGTCCGGTCCAACTCCAGTCCTGGCGCCAGCTCTGGGAAGCTGGAGAACTTCTCCAACCTTTCTGGGCCATTGTTTGGCCGGATGAACCCGGAGGGACCCAAGCTCTTCCTCCGGGCTGTGGCCACGGAGCTGGGGCCGAGCCCTTTCCCAGCTGGGGCTGCGACTAAAAATACCCCCGGGGGGGGGGACAGCAAGGGACAGAGGCTCCACACCCACCCCGGCCCCGCGGCTGCTTCGGGACGGGGTAATTATAAGTGTGAGGAGCAGTTTGGGCACAGCTAAGAATAGCTGCTCCCTGCTTGGGGACAGCAGGACCAGGGCTGAGGGACTGGGGACACCCAGGGCTCCTCTCTTGGGGGGGTCCCGCGGACCCCTGGGTGCCATCCTGGGGCACCTCTTCCCCCCCTTCCCAGCTGCTGAGCTGGAAGATGTCCCCAGGCAGCCTTTGCTCCAGTTTGGTTTGGGTTTTTTTTTATCTTCTTTCCCTGGGTTTTGCTCGGAATCCCCCCAGGGATGAGTCCTCAGCACCTTGGGCTGAGACCCCCCCCGGAGACCCCCGCCCCACCTCCACCCTCCTCATCCAGCCGGGTGGCTCAGCACCCTCTTGGTCCCCATTCCCCCCAGCACCTACCACCCTTTCCCGGCAGGACACCAAGCTGGAATTGAGCTTCTTGCCGTGGCCACGGGCTTGGGCGAGCTGCAACCTCAAAGCCTCCTCCTGCTGTTGCCAGCGGGCTAGCTCCTGCTCCAGTTGGGCTAGGCGGGCTCCTAACTCCCGACTCTCGTTTGCCGCCCGTTCCTGGCACCCCCGCAGCTTCCCCACCGCCTCCGACCTCCAAACCATCACGGCCACCGCCACTGTCACCGCTGCCACCAGCACCAGCAGAGCCGCACATAGAGCCAGCACCTTCAGGGTGGCTTTGGGGACCGCTGGGTCCATGCCGGAGAGGAGGGGGTGGTGGTGGTGACACAAGGGGACAGCTGGCCCGCTCCGGCAGTGGCTGGGCAGGTTGTGGCAGTGGCCCCAGGATAGGTCGCTCCCTGGGTTGCTGTAATTGCTGGCTGTGGGTTTGGTTGGGGTTTTTTTGGGTTTATTTTTTTGTTTGTGGGGTTTTTTTGTTTTGTTTTGTTGTTTTTTTTTTGGGCTGTGGGTTCTGGCGGGTCACAGCCCAGAATAGGTTCTGTCTGGGGGAGGATGCTCTGTCCCTGTGCCCGGGCCTAGGTGCCAGCTGCAGGGACACAGCTGAGGGTTTGGGGGGTGCTGAAGGGTGCCCCTTGTCCCTACTTCTGGGACCCCCACTCTGGGTCCCCAAGAGCTGCTGGAGCAACAAAGCATGGGAGTTTTCACCAAGTTTTATTGGGAATCGGTTAATAAAAAGAAAAAAAGAACCAGCTACCCGTGGAATGTCCACGGAGCCCTCAGCCCTGTGCTGCAGCTCTGTCCCCTCCTGCCCCTGTCCCTGTCCCCTCCCTGTAGCAGCAGGAGGGTGGTAGGTAGTGACAGGACATGGGGCACTGGATTCAAACTGGAAGAGGGGAGATTTAGATTGGAAGTTAGGAGGAAGTTCTTCCCCGTGAGGGTGGGGAGACCCTGGCCCAGGTTGCCCAGAGAGGAGGTGGAATTCCCATCCATCCCTGGGAGTTTTTAAGGCCAGGCTGGATGGGGCTCTGAGCAACCTGAGCTGGGGGGGGGTCCCTGCCCATGGAACTGCCTTGAAGTTCCCTTCCAACCCTGAAAATTCCATGATTTTATGATTATCCCTCCCGCTGGGCACCAGAGGGGAATTGTGTCCCCCCCTGCATGTCCCTTGGGTGAAGGGGGTGAGTTTGGTGAGCAGAGCACCCAGGAGGTGCCAGGGCAGGGCTGAGGGGACACGGAGGTCCCATGGGGGGCACTGTGACCGCTGCCACCCCCAGAGCCCACCAGACTGGGTGGGGACACCCCCTTTTTGCCCCATGTCAGGCGGTCTGGGGCAGGGGGGGGAGGAATATTCCTGCTCCTTCGGGCTCACAGGAGGAGCATCCCGATGAGGAGAGCCGGGAGGCTGAGGAACACATCCTGGAGGCTGTTCCCACCTGAGTGCTGGCTCTGGAAATTCTGGAGCTGCTCCCCCAGGAGCTGGTTCTGCAGCTGGAGCTTCTCCCTGGGGGGAAGGGATGGAGAGGAGGAGTTGGGGACAGCCTGGGGGGGGGAGTGGGGATGGGGATGGAGATGGGGATGGAGATGGAGATGGAGATGGGGATAGGAATGGGAATGGGAATGGGGGTGGGGATGGGGGTGGAGATGGGAATGGGAATGGGGGTGGGGATGGGGGTGGAGATGGGAATGGGAATGGGGGTGGGGACCTCACCTGCTGCTCTCCAGGTCCTGCAGCTGCTCCTGCTGCTGGGACACCACTGCCTGGAGCCCCTGAACCTTCTCTGCAGGGAGGTGACAGCAGGTGGGGATCAGGGTGTCCCAAGGGACAGGGATTGGGGTTTCCCGAGGGACAGGGATTGGGGTGTTCCAAGGGATGGGGATCAGGATGGCACAAGGGACAGGGACAGGGGTGTCCCAGGGGATGGGGATTGGGGTGTCCCAGGGGACAGGGATTGGGGTGTCCCAAGGGATGGGGATTGGGGTGTCCCAGGGGACAGGGATTGGGGTGTCCCAAGGGATGGGGATTGGGGTGTCCCAGGGGACAGGGATTGGGGTGTCCCAAGGGATGGGGATTGGGGTGTCCCAGGGGACAGGGATTGGGGTGTCCCAAGGGATGGGGATTGGGGTGTCCCAGGGGACAGGGATTGGGGTTTTCCAAGGGACAGGGATTGGGGTTTCCCAAGGGACAGAGATTGGGGTATCTCAGGGGACAGAGATTGGGGTGTCCCAAGGGACAGGGATGGGGTGACCCTGGGGTTGTTTCCTGTGCCCACCCCCCCCTGCCCAGGACTCACCCTGCAGCTGGGTGACATTGGCCAAGGCCTGCTCCAGCAGGGACACTTTCCCCTCCACCTGACCCTGTACCAGGACAGAAGGAAGGGGATGGAGGCTCCGGCTCGGGGGCTGCTCCACACCAGCCACGAGCACCCAGACCGGGGTCCCACCCCCACCCAGCACCCACCAGTTGCTCCCTGCAGTCGTCCCGCTGCTCCAGAGCTTCCTGGAGGGATTGGTTGGTGAGGATCAGGGCTTTTTCCAGCCCCACCGAATTGTTCCAGCCCAGCCCGGAGTCCAAGCCCGGTTGGTAGAGCAGGGTGGGGACCACCAGGGCCACCACCCCGATGGCCACCCCGATGGCCACCCCGATGGCCACCACCATGCACATCTTCTTCGGACTCCTGCTGAGGTTGAGGTGGTGGGGTTTGCATCCCTCCATCCTGGGCAAAAAAAAACCCAAAACAACAAACAAACGAAAAAAACCCCAAAAACTCCAAAGCAATCACAGGGGGCTGGGAAGAAGCTGGAGAGCTGGTCCGAAATGCAGTGGTTTCGGTTTTTCGGAGGGCGACTTTCCGGGAAATCACGTGATTCCCGCAGAGCCCTGCGGGGTCAGTAGCCACCGGGCTACCCAGGGCTCCTGGGGCTGGCAGGGAAAGGCAGGGAAAGGCAGGGAAAGGCAGGGAAAGGCAGGGAAAGGCAGGGAAAAGCTGGGAAAAGCAGGAAAAAGCAGGGAGGGACAAGCAGGTTCTGACCAGGATCATCATCAACTTCTTCTTCTTCTTTTTTTCTTCTTCTTCTTCTTCTTCTTCTGCCTCTTCTTCCTCTTCCTCCTCTTCCTCTTTTTATCCTTATTGTTATTGTTATTCTTATTGTTATTGTTATTCTTACTGTTATTCTTACTGTTATTCTTATTCTTATTCTTATTCTTATCCTTATTCTTATTCTTATTCTTATTCTTATTCTTATTCTTATCCTTATCCTTATCCTTATCCTTATCCTTATCCTCTTTTTTCTTCTTCTTCATCATCATCATCCTGGGGTAAGGAGAATTGGGGGCACAGGATAATTGGGGTATGGGGTACCTGGGGTGTAGGGGGTTAGGGGTGCTTGGGGTCAGAGGTAGCTGGGGGTGCAGAATTGAGGGTCTGGGGTCACTGGGGTCACTGGGATCACTGGGATCACTGGGGTCAGGGGTACCTGAAATCTGGGGTCATAGAAGTTTGGGATATTTGGGGTCTGGGGTATTTGGGGTCTGGAGAGAGGAGAATTAGGGGTGCAGATTACTCAGGGTGTGGGGTACCTGGGGCGTGGAGATTTAGGGCAGAAGGGAGCAGAATGACAATGCCAGGGAGCTGAGCCCCCCAGCCCATGGATGGGGGAGGAGAGGGAGTCCCTGGACCCCCCCAACCCCAGGGATGCTCCTGGGCACCCCCTCACCTTCCCCACCCCCTCCAGCAGTGGCTCCACATGGGATTTTTATTCTGCTGCTTCATGGGATATAAAAAGAGATGGCTCTGAAATGAAAAACACACAAAATATTTACCAAAATTCAGGTTTTTTTGGAGTCAAGATTTTTTCGACATCTGGAGAACGAAAAAGGCTCTGGCAGATTTTTGGGAGCTGTCAGCGGAAAGGCTTTAAATATGTTGTTATTGTTATTTATGGTCTGGAGCCTGCGGAGGAACGAAGGCCAAAAGTTTCAAAAATAACTTGAAAAAAGGGGGCTGGATGCTTTTTTTCCAGCCCCAGATCCCTTTGAACAGTGTGGATGGAGATGACACTCCTAAAAGAAAAAAAAACCAACATAAAAATATATAAAAAAACCCCCAACAATCTAAAAAGCAACTGGGAGAGGAATGTGCAGCAGCCAGGGCTGCCCGTGGCCATCCCCGTGGCATCCTGGCAGGGGAAGAAAGTGCTCTGGGGAGCCCCTTTTCCCTGGGTTTTTTTGTTCGATTTTTTTTTTTTTTTTTTTTTTTTTCCCCCCCCACCCCCAAATCCCAGCTTCCAATGATTTATTTCCCACAGGATGCCCCCCCAGTTGGGGGAGGAGGGGTTGGGGGTCTCTCACCTCAAGCTCTCTTTGTTTTCCTCCTCCCGCAGGTTCTCCAGAGGGAGTGCGGGAGCCCCACGGAGCCTCTTGGCCAGACGGCCTGGAATTCGGAGCTGGATCCCAACCGGTCCTACCAGGGCGGCAGAGACGGGAGGGTTGGCACCTCCCCCCCTGCCGACAGCCGCGAGATGCTCCGGATTCCCGGGGCTGATCCGGTTTGGGGTCCTTGGGGATGCTCCGGATTCCCGGGGCTGATCCGGTTTGGGGTCTCTGGAGCTGATCCGGTTTGGGGTCTCTGGAGCTGATCCGGTTTGGGGTCCTTGGGGATGCTCCGAATTCCCGGGGCTGATCCGGTTTGGGGTCTCTGGAGCTGATCCGGTTTGGGGTCTCTGGAGCTGATCCGGTTTGGGCTCCTTGGGGATGCTCCGAATTCCCGGGGCTGATCCAGTTTGGGGTCTCTGGAGCTGATCCGGTTTGGGGTCTCTGGAGCTGATCCGGTTTGGGCTCCTTGGGGATGCTCCAGATTCCCAGGGCTGATCCGGTTTGGGGTCCTTGGGGATGCTCCGGATTCCCGGGGCTGATCCGGTTTGGGGTCTCTGGAGCTGATCCGGTTTGGGGTCCTTGGGGATGCTCCAGATTCCCAGGGCTGATCCGGTTTGGGGTCTCTGGAGCTGATCCGGTTTGGGGTCCTTGGGGATGCTCCGGATTCCCGGGGCTGATCCGGTTTGGGGTCCTTGGGGGTGCTCCGGATTCCTGGAGCTGATCCGGTTTGGGGTCCTTGGGGATGCTCCGGATTCCCGGGGCTGATCCGGTTTGGGGTCTCTGGAGCTGATCCGGTTTGGGGTCTCTGGAGCTGATCCGGTTTGGGCTCCTTGGGGATGCTCCAGATTCCCAGGGCTGATCCGGTTTGGGGTCCTTGGGGGTGCTCCGGATTCCCGGGGCTGATCCGGTTTGGGGTCCTTGGGGATGCTCTGGATTCCCGGGGCTGATCCGGTTTGGGGTCTCTGGAGCTGATCCGGTTTGGGGTCCTTGGGGATGCTCCGAATTCCCGGGGCTGATCCGGTTTGGGGTCTCTGGAGCTGATCCGGTTTGGGGTCTCTGGAGCTGATCCGGTTTGGGCTCCTTGGGGATGCTCCAGATTCCCAGGGCTGATCCGGTTTGGGGTCCTTGGGGGTGCTCCGGATTCCTGGAGCTGATCCGGTTTGGGGTCCTTGGGGATGCTCCGAATTCCCGGGGCTGATCCGGTTTGGGGTCTCTGGAGCTGATCCGGTTTGGGGTCTCTGGAGCTGATCCGGTTTGGGGTCCTTGGGGATGCTCCAGATTCCCAGGGCTGATCCGGTTTGGGGTCTCTGGAGCTGATCCGGTTTGGGGTCCTTGGGGATGCTCCGGATTCCCGGGGCTGATCCGGTTTGGGGTCTCTGGAGCTGATCCGGTTTGGGGTCCTTGGGGATGCTCCAGATTCCCGGGGCTGATCCGGTTTGGGGTCCTTGCTCTGGCTCAGGGCTGGCAGGGATACTCGGGTTTGGGGGTTCCTGGGAATGCTCTGGATCCTGAGGATACCTCAGTTTGGGGTGCCCAGGGACGCTCTGGCTCGGGGTCCCCAGGGATTTGAGGTTTGCAGTCCCTGAGGATATTCCAGACTGGGCTCCCCAGGGATTGTCCCCTTTGGGGTCCCAAGGGATGGTCGGGTTTGGGCTGTTTGGGACTGATCTGGTTTGGGGTCCCCAGGAATGTCCTGGCTCGGGGTCCCCAGGGATTTTAGATTTACAGTCCCTGAGGATGCCCCGAATTGGGGTCCCCAGGGATGCTCCAGTTTGAGGTCCCTGGGGATGCTCCAGCTTCTGGTCCACAAGGATATTTGGATTTAGAGTCCCTGGGGATGCTCCAGTTTGGGGTCCCCAGAGATGCTCTGGTTTGGACCCCACCAGTATGGTCCAGTTTGGGGTCCCCAGGGATTATCTGGTTCGGGGTCCCCATGGATTTTTCCCATTGGGGTGCCAAGGGATGGTCCAGTTTGGGCTGTTTGGGAACGATCTGGTTTGGGGTCCCCGGGGATGCTCATGTTTGGGGTCCCCAGAATGTTCTGGTTCAAGGTCCCCATGGATTGTCCCTTTTTGGGGTCCTCGGGGATGCTCCAGTTTGGGATCTCTGGGGATGCTCCAGTTTCGGGTCCCCTGGGACATTCCAGTTCGGGGTCCCCATGGATTCTCCCCTTTGGGGTCCCCAGGGATGCCGGGCTTGGGGTGCTGAGCCCCGGGCAGGATGCGGCCCCTGGAGCAGGGTGTGGTACAAAGGAGCAGAGCCAGCCCGGGGGGGCACAGGGGGAACATTTTTGGGCTGCTGGGGGGGTCAGGGCAGCTCCTGCCCCACTCACCCCACAACTTCACCCCAGGGAAGGGGTCGGGCAGCCCAACCCCCGGAGGGGGGGGGCCGAGAGGAGGGTCCTGGGCCCTTGCCTCTGCTTTTCCCTTTCATCTCTTGCCTGTTCCCTTTCAGCCTGAAACGTGGGGTTCTCTCCTATTTTGAGCTGGCTTTTCAGCTGGTTCCTTTTATTATTTTAATTTAGGCACTGTCATTATATTTTCCATTATTTGGGGAAAGAAAAAAAAAAAAAAAAAAGAGTGAGAGAGAAAGGGAACGAGCAGCTTCCCAAGGCCCTTCCAGCTCTGAGCAGCTTTTGTTCCCTGCCAGCACCAGGACGTGCTCCTGGAACCCCATTCCCTCAGCCCGTGCCTCAGTTTCCTCCTCCCCGTTTTGTTGTTTTTTTTTTTTTTTTTATTTGGGGAGGGGGATATATCCCTTTCTCTGCCTCCTGGGCCCCATCGCAGCAGGATGGACCCCCCAGCCCTGGGTGCAAGGGGGGAGCTCACCCCAAATCCCACAGTCAGGACCCACCGTGCCCCTTCCCTTCCCCAAAAAACAAAGGGGGTCTTTGCCCCAGCCCCCACCCCATGGTGGAGCTGAGCAGGGAGCATCCCCCATGCCAACAGGGCTGAGAAGACCAAAACTCGGGGTTTTTTGCCCCAAAAGCTGTTGCCTTCCAGCAGACCCCTGTGGGCTCCCACCCCATAGCCCGTGGGGTCCTGGAGGGGGAGGGTTCCCCCCGGGTACCCCCCTCTGTGGGTGCTGTGGGGGGGATGGAGGCTGCAGGACCCTCAGGATGGGCTCTGGGGGTTCAGCTCCTGCGTGGAGGGTCCCACATTAAGGGGGTGGGGGGCGGGGGGGCAGCTATGGGAGGATTTTGGCTGCAGCCCCCCCCCCTCCCCAGCCCATCCCCTGACTCCAGGCAGGTTTCCAGCCCTGGGGAATGTGGGGCTGGGCCGGACACCCAGCACGGACCTCCCGCATCCTGGGGGGTGGGGGTGGAGCAGGGGGGGGGACCCCTGGGCTGTCCCCTTCACCCATCACCTCCCTGTGCTGGGGGGCCCAGATGATGCTGGGGTGGGATCTGGGGTGACAGGGCTGTGAAATGGGGGTTCGGGGGGAGTCCAACGGGCTGGTTTTTTGTCTTTTTTCCTTTTTTATTTTTATTTTTTTTTTTAATAATTTTATTTTTTAAAGGTGATTTATTTCTTTCTCTTGCCCCGGTTTCCATCCCAACCCCAGAAACAGCCGCGGAGCTGCAGGAGCTGCTTCCATCTGCCCTGCCCAGCTTTAGGGTGGAAAACAACCCTGCCCTCTGGCAACCCCCCCGGCTCTGGGGTCCTGGGGACATCCGTCTGTGTCCCCCTGTGGCAAGGGACGTGGGGTGGCACCCAGGGACAGGCAGCACCCAGATTTGGGGGGGGTGGGAACCCCCTGATGGGCTGTGCCACCCCCCCCATTCAGGTGGGGTGAGGAGGTGGGGGTGTGGGGGGGGACTGGGGTTTGGCCGCTGGTTTGTCACACGCCCCCCCCCCTCCCCGTGTCCCCCCCCAGGTGCCCCGTGTCCCCTTTGATCTCGCCAGCGGCCGCATCCAATAAAATGGGTAAAAAAATGCCGGGATGGGGCCCAAGCGCCTTGTAAAAAGGAAAGGTTGTGCCGGGAGCTGGAAGCAGGGGGTGGAGGGGGGGTGGGATTTGGCCCCGTAAATCAGTCTGTTCCATTACAGCATCCACCGGGAGCAACGGGTGGGAGTGGGGGGGACACACGGGGGGACACATACACCTACACCCCCCCCCCGTGAAACCCCCCCAAGCCAAGGGGGGGACGGACAGAGGGACCCCAGCTGGGGGCACCCAATGGGTGCTGGGAGAATCCCTGTACTGGAGGCTGAAGGAAAGGGGGGTGGGGGGTGTTGCAGGGTTGGGTGGGCCCCCCCCCCTCAGCTGCCACGTCCCCCATCCACGGGATGCTGGCACCGCTCCCCCCGCGCCATCGCCAGCCGCAGGGCCGGACCCAAAGCAAACAGGAGCGGTCGGGACGGAGCTACCGTGTGGGGTGGGAAGAGAGGGGGCCGAAAATTTGGGGTGGGGGGAGGTCTGAGCCTCTCCCCACCTCACCCCCCCCCCCCAACACCCACCCCCCCCCCCCGGAGAAGCCCAGCAGCCAGGTGGGTGTAGACACAACTGTATATTTTGTAATAAATAATGTACAAATCCGCCGGGTCGCATCCTGCTACCCTCCCACCCCCACCCCTCCGGAGCACCCCAGGAGCTGGGGAGGGGGTCCCAGGGGTGGGGGGTGGGTTAAAAAATTGGTTTTATTTTACCTGGGGTAAAGGGAGTTGGAGTAAACACCCCACCCCCCCCACCGAGGGCACAATGGTGGCAGCAGGATGGGTGCAGGATCGGGCCCGGCTCGGGTGAAGCTCCCGGGAACCCAGCCTGGTGTCCCAGACGTGTCACATGCCACCAAGACACCCGTGCCCAGCTGGATGATTGTCCCCACAGCTGGATTTTTGTCACCGTGGCCAGATGGTCGCCACCGCAGCTGGATTGCCATCACCAGATGGTTGCCACCGTGGCCAGCTCGCTGGCACCTCACCGCCCTAGGGCAGAGGGCCCGGGGGGGGGGGGGGGGGGTTTATCCCTATCTTTCTTGGTTTTTTCCCCCAAAAGACACCCCCCTCCCCCCCATTCTTTGCCGGGTGGGAATGCAGTGGGTGCCTCCAGCACCGACCCCAGGACGGACCCACGGAACCCCCGGTGCCGCTCAGGGGACCCTTCCCCACCCCAGCCCCTTCCCCCACGTGCTTCCACCCCCTCTGTTCTTTTCTTTTATTTAAATAACCCCCGGGGGGGCCGTGGCTCCTCTGCTGGCACCACCGGCACCGCGCACCCCGGGGCTGAGCACCAAGAGCTGCCCCGCGGGGGGCTGGGGGCGAGGGCAGGGGGGGTGGAGAGGTCTTGGGGGGGGGGGTGTCCTGTCACCCCCTCCTCACATCCTTCTGTCCCCCGGGGGCGTGGCGGGAGGGTCCCACATGTCCCCTCCGCCTCGGTGGTGATAAATGGAAAAGCCGGGGGGGGGGTTTGGGGAGGGCTGAATGGAGGGGAGGGGGCGCATGTGGGGAGGGGGACGCCGCGGCGCTCACGGCTGTCCCCGGTTCTGGTCCCGGCTACCAGGGGTCCGGAGGGGTCCGGTGGGGCCCGAGGCGCCGGAGGCGAAGTCCATCACCTCGGGGGGACCCCGGCGCAGCTCCCCGGCCCCCATCTCCCTCCGGATCTCATCCAAAGCCTGGTCCGGGGCGGTCAGGAGGCGTTGGAAGAAGCTCTCCCTCCCCGGCGGTCTCTCCTGGCAGGTGAAGGTGACGGCGGTCCCGGTGTTGGCTCTCATCTCCCGCGAGAAGCCGTCGGAGGTGCCGTCGAAGCAGCGGCCGATGGCGATCTCCTTGGCCAGGCGGGGGTTCTGGTCGGTGACCGTGTAGATGCCGTAGTTGTGACCCAAGGGGTCGAGCGGTGCCAGCATGGTGAAGGAAGCCGTGTGGTTGCCATCGGCGAGGGGCGGGTGGCGGCTCAGGTAGTCCCGGAGGAGGTTGTTGAGGGCTGTGCGGCGGCAGCTGCCCTGGGGGATGATGGAGACCAAGGTGCGATCCACCAGGCTCTGGTCGAAAAGCATCCCGCTGCACTTAAACTCCACGCAAGCCCCCGAGGTGTTCTCCAGCAGCGTGTCCCGCACGCTCCGGGTGTCCCGCAACCCGTAGAGCTGCCCCTGGGTACGGGGGTGGCTGCCCCCCAGGTTTCGGGACCTCACCATGTACTCCTGCGGCCCCTCGATCTGCACCTTGATGAAACAAGCCCTGAACTCTTGAGGGTTGGGCCACCAGGAGAGGTAGTCCCCGGTCCAGGAGGTCAGGTCGCTCTCCTTGAAGGGCACCACGTTGTACTCGTACTTGTCCACTTCCACGCGGTAGAAACGGAAGTGGTTGGCGCTGACCGGCGCCTCCTCGCACTCCTCCAGGCTGCGGTAGGAGTAGATGGGGCCGTTGGTCTCATCCACGTTGTTGGGGTCGGGTTTGGCCACGTTGACTTGGAAAGCCGTCTTCTTCAAGTTGGGGTCATCGTGGTCCGAGCGGCGGTAGCCCAGCTTGCCCAAGTAGGGTTGGGAGACCCCGACGGCGTTGGGGTTGAGCTTGGGGCTGGAGGCCACGGCTTCCAGCTCCTCCCCACCCAAGGTGGCGGTGAGGTAGGCCGAGTAGGCGTCGGGGCGTTGGCCGTCGCAGAAGGCGGGCAGGCAGGCGCCATTGGGACCCGTCACCACGCTGTCAAAACGTCCCCAGGCCCGGGGGTTGGCGGGGTAGCCGGGCTGGGGCTCCAGGTTGATGAGGCTGACGACCACCCCTTCCAGCTGCTCCGAAGGGTTGAACTTCTCGTTGCTGTAGGCCCTGACCTTGACGAAGCAGCGGCGATCCTCCGGCACGTCCAGGTTGAAGAGACGGCGCTCCCGGATCTCCAGGTTCCCCACCAGGAAGGTTCTCTCCTCCCTCTTTCCCCGGCTCCCCCCGGGGGGGCTGAGGACTCCCTCCTCCTCCCACAAACCGGTTTCGGGATTCAAAGACCACAGCTTCATCTTCTCCAGGTGCTCCGGCATCCAGACCTGCCCCGTGTCCATCCTCACCTCCACCGGCCCCGTCTGCAGCTCCGCTCCGCTCTCCCCTTCCCGAAAATCCACGGCGAACATCCCGTAGGTTCTCAGCGGGGCGATCTCCCCCTCGGCGTTGGCAAAGCTGAGGTCGCTGGAGGCGGCGCTGGCTGTCACCATGTCCCTGGGGTCGAGGAAGGTGACGCTGGCTTTGACCTTGCCCGTGAAAACCTCCCCGGAGGGACGCAGGAAGGCGCCGGCGGGAAGGAGGAGCTGGGCGATGGGCTCCCGGCCTCTCTCCTCTCCCAGGGGGATGCTGTTGCTCCGGTTGCCGTCCAGGTCCACCGGTTCCTTCTTCCTCAGCATTTTCACCTCCTGGTAGACAGCTCCGCCCCGGCGGTCAAAGGGCAGAACCTTGACGGCGTCCAAGAACTTCTGCTGCCGGTCCACGAACCGAACCACCAAGCGCCGGGTGGCCGGTGGCACCTCGATGGTGAAGGAGCCCTTGTAGCCCGTGAAGCCCACCTTCCTCCCCCCCAAAAAAATCTGCCCGAAGCGCAGGGGCTCCCCGGTGTCTGCCGCCGTCACCCTCCCCCGCACCAGGACGCGGGGCTGGGCGCAGGGGACGCACCCGCATTCGGCCACCACCTTGAGGGGCAGGAGGGCCCCGGCGCAGGGGATCTCCCGCGTCTCCATCCTCCGCACCCCGCAGCAGTGTCCGGACCCCTCCTCGCACCCCGAGGGTTCCCCGGGACCCCCGGGGCATGGGGATGGGGGGCACCTCCCCACGTTGTAGAACCGGGAGCCGCTGGCGTCCCCCGGGCACTCGCTGGGCAGCTCCACCAGGCTGGGCTCGGGTTCCCGCTTGCAGCTCTGCTGGCCTTGGGCTTCGGGGACACAGAAGGGGTCGGGGGGAGGTGACAGGTTAAGGGGGACCCAGCCCACCCCACGCCCCATCCCGGGGGGGGTGTCCGCCCCTTCTCTCACCCAGCAAGGTGAGGTGGGCAGGTGCTGAGCGGATGGCACCCGCCTCGCTGCTGGCTTTGCAGTGGTAGGAGCCAGCCTGCTCCGGAACCAGACCCCGCAGAACCAGGTGGCTACCGGATCGGAACATCTGCTTCTCCAGCAGCGTCCCGTTGTGGTACCTGTGGGGACAGGGATGGGGCTCAGCCAGGGATGGAGCAGCTCTGCTCTGGGGACACGTTGGGAGGGCTGGGGTTGGTCAGCCTGGAGAGGAGAAAGCTCTGGGGAGCCCTTAAAGCACCTGAAGTATCTTGAGATGCCTCCTGAAGGTACCTCCAGTGCCTCAAGGGGCTTCAGGGAAGCTGGGGAGGGGCTTTTGACAAAGGTCTGGAGTGATGGGACATGGGGGGGTAACTTTAAACTGGCAGAGGGGAGACTGAGGTTGGAAATTCTTCTCCGTGAGGGTGCTGAGCCCCTGGCCCAGGTTGGATGCCTGGGATGGATGGGACTGGTGGAAGGTGTCCCTCCCCATGGGGTTTGGCTTTAAGGTTCCCTTCCAAGCCAAACTCTTCTCTGCTGCCCTAATTCCACGAGTCCCCACCGCTCCCCAGTCCCACCTCACCAGTAATATTTCTTGGGCATGGGGGTCCCCGAAGCTTTGCAGCAGAATGTCACCTCCTGCCCCACCACCCGCACCTTGGCCGTGGGGTGCAGCACCATGTAGGGCTTCTCTGCAGGGACAGAAAGACAACTGAGGGGGCAGCAAACCACAGCAAACCCTCCCACCCCCCTTAGATGGGTTCCACCACCCCCCCCCCCCGCATCCTTCAAAGGGAGGGGGCACCTCAAGATGCTCACCCAACCTCTGCAGCCTCACGTGTGCCACCGCCACGCTGGAGCCGTTGGTGATGATGGGTGCCAGCGCCGGGGCAAAGCCTTCACGGTGGACACTGATGTTGGCAGGGGGGTCCAGGCACACCCCCTCGGTGACAAAACCCCCTCGGGAGTTACTCCGGGTCAGCAGCACCGGTGGGTGACCTTCCAAGTAGATCCTGGCATCCGGCAAGGCTGCCCCGGCGCTGGAGACCACGGTACCCCGCAGAGTGTTGCCAGGGCAGGCTGTGGGGGTAGCAGGGTGCTCAGAACACCCCAGTCTCCGTGGCACCAAGGTTGGGGGGGTCCTTATCCACGTGTCCGCAAGGGGAGGTACCTGGGCATGGCGTGGGGGGACATTTTTGGACCTCGGTGGGGCGGCCGGCGCACGGAACCTTCTTGGTTTTCTTGCAGCTTCGCCGCCGGCTCCGCTTCCCGGCGCTGCCGCAGCTGCGGGAACAGGGACCCCAAGACCCCCACTCCATCCACGTTGACTCTGTGGTGGTGGGGACACAAGGGGGTGGTGGGGGCTGGCACCAAGGAGGTCCCCATTCCCTGAGGGATTTTCCGTGCCGTGTCGGCCTGAGGGCAACCACCACACGCCAAAACAGCCGTTCCCCGTGGTTGCCCGCAGGCCGACACGGCCCCCGTGGGTCCCCGGTGTCATGGATGGGTTTGAAGGACCAGGAGAACTTCCAGATTCCCTACCTGGGCACGGTCCAGCACTACATGGTCGCCGTTGGGTGGCTTTGCCCTTGCACTTGACCTCCTTGAGGTTGGCCCCCGGGCGGGCACTGAGGCAACGGCGGGTGCGGGTTTGGGTGCCGGTGCTGCCGCAGGTGCTGCGTGAGCAGGGGCTCCAGGAGGACCAGTGTGACCAGTAGATGTGGTCTGGGAGAAGGTTTTGGGAGATCAGAAAGAGCATTTGGGGGTTATAAAGGCATTTGTTGGAGACTCAGCACCCACACCCAGCTCCAGGGGGCGGGGGGGGGGTGTTGTGGTTGGAGCTCCAAGGTCTTCTCCAACTTTCAGGGTTTGAGGAGAATGCACCCAAGGGGAGGATGGATGGAGCTGTACGGGGTAGGAGGGGGTTTAAGAGGGAGCAAAGGGTCCCCAAAAAGTGCCACTGAGGACACGGAGGGGACGGCCACTCACCCAGAGGGCAGAGGAAGCGGATGTGGTAGTTGGAGCAGGTTTTGCCTCCTGGTTGCTCCTTGTTGACGCAGCGAAAGCCTTTCTTGGGGCTGACGTGCACCACCTCCCCCACCTCCTCTGGCAGCTCCCACTCGGTGGTCCGGGCTTGGATGGCCACTGGCCGGGGGCAGACACGTCCCCGGTAGTAGAAACGGATGGCATCCAGGCTCTCGAAGTCCCCGTCCCCCCCGGGGTGATCAATATTGAACCATGACGTCCATACAGCTCCTTCACCTGGGATGGAGCCAACCCTGAGAGTGCTGGTGGGGAGAAACTCCCCCTGGAGCCCCCCCAGGTGCCACCACACGGAATGGGGACATCTTGGGGACAGGTCGAAAATGGACAAAGCACAAGGAGATGCAGAAAGCACCAGGGGAAGATTGGGGACGTCCCTGTGGGGAAACAGTGGCACCCCCAGGCTGGCATGGTGGGCATCACCCCACAGAGCTCTGGGGGGGGGTCCTGGCTCTGGGTCCCCAGTGCTGTGGTGTCCAGGGGGGTTGGGGACAGCTGTACCTGCTGTGTCCAGGTCGAGCTCTGCCAGGCTGGGGGTTGCTTTCCAGGGCTTCCCCGTGCTTCCACTCTTCCCTGGCTCGGAGTCGTTCTCCAGGGGCTCTGGGGGGAGGAGCAGAGGGGGGGAGCCCCCCAGTGCCATGTCACCCTGTCCCCAGCTCCCCCTCACCACACCACGGGCACCAACAGCACCCGGGAAAACTCCTCCGGCTCCCGGACAGATCCCACAAAACCACATCCCATGGGAGACAACCCCAGGGAACACCCGGAGCAGCTTCAGGTGCCCCAACACCCCCCCCCCCGGGTGACAGGGGATGGGGAGGGGGATGAAACCTCCCCGGTAGGTCCTGGGAAACGCCGGAGGGACAATCCCTGCCCCTGTCCCCACCGCACCTCGGGCGAGCGCTCAGCCCCCATCCCCATCCTCCCCCCGGGGCCTGGGGGGGACACAACCTCCATCCCCTTACCTGTAGCCCCGGCACCCTGCAAGGTGGCCAGAGCCAGGAGGGCCAGTGCCAGCTCCCCCATGGTGGCCGTCGGGGTGGCTGGGAGGGTGGCGGGGCCCCGGGCTGTATTTGAAGCCGTTTCCCCGGCGGGGCTGGCCCCGGGGCCGGGGGCTGGATGGGTGTCAAGCGGGCAGGAGGAGCCGCAGGGTGACGGCTCCAGCCCGGGAAACTTGAGGGGTTTGTTTTTGTAAAGCTGCTAAAATTGGATGCGCTTGGGAATGCGGCGGGGAGGGAAAAAAAAAAAAAAAAAAAAAAAAAAAAAAAGAAGAAAAAAAGAAAAAAAAAAAAAAAAAGGGAGGGGGGGGGGGTGTGTGGAAAACAAACCCAAAATGAAAAAAAAAAAAAACAACAAAACGAGGCCAGACTCAGCGTTCCTGCAGTCAGGTGCCAGAGAGCTCTGGGCAACTACAGCAGCTCAGGGACCTGCCCCACACCGTCACCCCCCCCCACACCATCACCCCCCCCACACCGTCACCCCCCCCCACACCGTCACCCCCCCCCACACCGTCAACCCCCCATACCGTCACCCCCCCCACACCGTCACCTGCCCCACACCATCATCCCCCCCACACCATCACCTGCCCCACACCATCACCTGCCCCACACCATCACCCCCCCCACTCCATCACCCACCCCACACCATCACCCCCCCCACACCATCACCCCCCCCACACCATCACCTGCCCCACACCATCATCCCCCCCACACCATCACCCCCCCCACACCATCACCTGCCCCACACCATCACCCCCCCCACTCCATCACCCACCCCCCACGGGTGTCCCCATGCCAAGGTGGAGCTGAGACCACCCAGAACTCAGTGCCCCCATGGCCCCCGTTGCCCCCAGGAGGCAGAGCACCCCGTGGTGCTGCTGGTGGTGGCCCGAGGGGGGGGTGTGACAGGGTGGGGACCCCCCCACACCTCCAGGTCAGTGACACCAGGGCTGTCCCCAAGAGCAAGCTGGTGAGGGGTCCCAGGGGACACAACAAAGTGGGGGGGGGGGGCAGTTAAGCCTTGCACAGGTCCCCCCAAGCCCAAACCCAGCCAGGAGGCCACTGTCCCCGTGTCCCCAGGCAGACACCGACCCCTGGGGTGAGAGCCACCAAGAGCTTTATTCCCGGGGGGGTGGCAGGGCCACCACGCACTCGGTGCCGGGGTACAGGGGGGGATTGAGCTCAAATTTCTTCTGAAGGTCGTAGGGGAGGAACCTCCCGGCCACAAAGTGCTGGCGGCCCAGGAAGCGCCGGGAACACTGCTTGGGGGCTGAGAGGGACACCAGCACCTCGGGCCTGATGCCACCACCGCTGCCACCAAGCTCCGTGTCCCACCCTGCGAGACACCAGGAGGGAAGGGGTCAGGGGGGGGGTGGGGACACACACACGGGATGCTGGAGGTGGCAGAAGATGCTGTGGGGAGGGGGGCAATGGGGCAGGGGGACACTGGGGAAAGGGGGGGACACCTAACCCCCCACCCCAATATGACTACCCGGCAACACATGAAAAGGGGGGGGTTATGGGGGGGGAAATTATTGCCCCAGAGGTGTCAGAGGATGCTGGGGGGGGGGAAAAACATTGGGGCAGGGGGGTGAGTGTCCCCCCACCTCAGCATCACCACTCTGCACCCTAAAAAATATGAAAAGGGGGGTGGGGGGGTTATGGTGCCCTGGGGGTGGTGGAGGATGCAGAAGGGAGGGGGCAAAAAGAGGAGGGGGGGAAATTGGGGAAGGGGGGGGGGGGAATCACCACCCTGCACCCCATAAAAAGGGGGTCGGGGGGGGGACACACACACAGTGCCCCGGGGGTGACGGGGGATGCAGTGGTGGGGAGGGAGGGGGTGGTGGGGAGGAGGGAATGGGGCGGGGGGGAGGGGGGAAGGGGGTTGCGTGTGTATCCCCCCCCCCCGGCATCGCCTCCCTGCTCAGCTCCGCCCGCATCCTGGCCCCCCCCGTGCGGGGTTTTTCTTGGTGCGGGTTCAGCGGGGCTGTGCCCAGAGCTCCTGTTTGCTGCTGCAGCACGCGGAGGGAAGGGGGGGGGGGACGGGACGGGACTCAGCGGGGGGGGGGGGGACACACACATGATGGCAATTCCAGGCCTGGCCACCAGACACCCGGGTGTTTTCAAATTACATCATGTCTCAGTTCGGGGAGTTGGTTATTTACCGGGGATGCTCTGAACGCACCCCCGGGGAGCGGCTGCCAAGCCCGGGCTGGGCCGGCTGGAGAGAGGGGAGGGTAAGGGGGGGGGGAGGAAAAGGAGGGGGGGTGTCCCCTGGGCTGTCCCCACCCTGGGAGGGCATCACGGGGGCTCCCGGGAACCCAGGCACTGAGCCCAGGGTGAGGAAATGCTGGGCAGGGTGACAAACCTGGGGGTGGGGAGAAGAGAGAGGGGAGGGGGGGGGGGAGTCCCCATCCTACCCGGGGGGGCTCATCCTGCTTAGGGGTCCTATCCTACCCCTGGGGGGGGTCCCATCCTCCTCGGGGGGGTCCCATCTTGTCCTAGAAGGTCCCATCTTGTTCTAGAAGGTCCCATCTTGTCCTGGAGGGTCCCAACCTATCCTAGGGGGGGGTCCTATCCTTCTCGGGGGGTTCTATCCTCCTCGGGGGGTCCCATCTTGTCCTGGAGGGTCCCATCCTGCCAGGGGGTTCCCAACCTATCCTAGGGGGGGGTCCTATCCTACCCGGAGGGTCCCATCCTGCTCTGGGTTCCCATCCTGCTATGAGGGGGGGGGGGTCCCATCCTGCCCCGAAGGTTCCTATCCTGCCCCGGGGGGTCTCATCCTGCCCGCGGGGTCCTGTACTGCCCCGGGGGGGGGGTTTGGGGGGGGGTGTAGGGTGTGTGGGGGTGATGCCAGACCTGAGGGCACATCCAGGCTGACGATGGGGATGCGGACAAGTTTGAGGGTGGCCAGGATGGGGGCACAGGGCCCCCTCCCCTCGCCCACCTCCTCCTCAGCTCCCAGCACCGCATCCACCACCGCGTTGTAGGCATCGTTGATCAGCTGAACCTGGGGGGGGGACACACAAACACACACACCGGGCAGCAAGTGACCCCCTCCCCCCAGCCCCCCCCCCTCCCAACCCATTGCCCTCCCCTCAGCACATCACAGGGACCCCGGGTTTTGCCATCAAAAACCTCACCCAGCATCTCCTGCCAAAAAACAAAATAAATCCACGCCCCCCCCCTCCTCCCAAGCTTTGGGGGGACAACGAGAGGCATGGAGAGGGGGCAGAAGCCTGGCCGGGGGTCACATTTTGGGTTTTGGGGTCACATTCCTCCCCCCCAGAGCCTGGTGTGGCCAGAAACAACTGAGGTGGGGGCTGGGGGGGGCCGCTCCTGGATTTCATGGCATCCCCGGGGCTCCCAGCAGAGCCGGGAGTGGGAGGGGGAGGAATCATCATCATCATCATCATCATCATCATCAAAAAAAACCCAAAAAACCAAAAAAAACCTCAACCACAGCTGATGAGGATGGGGGAAGCTCTGGGGTGAGGGGGGCTTTGGGGTGGGGGGAGCTTTGGGGTGGGGGTGGGGGTCTCACCTCGGTGGGGAGGTAAGAGAGGAAGGGGATGTCCATCTTCTCACACTGGGTGGTGAAATCCCGGTGCAGGGGGTCCGGGGAGCGTTTGGGGTAGAAGATGGTGGGTTCATAATCCTGGGGAGAAAGGATTTGGTGGTGAAACCCCCGGCAGTGCTTGGGGGGGGTGTGTGAGGAAGAAGAGGAGGATGAGGAGGAAGGGAGGGAGATACCCACGAAGCTGCGGAGGTGCCGGGCACACACCAGCCCGATGGCTCCGTTCTGGGCCGGCCCGCAGACCACCAGAACCGTGGGCTGCTTCCGAGGCAGGGAGGGCAGAGGGAAGGCCTGAAACGGGGACATGGAGATGTCACCAAGGCTTGGCACCCAGCAGGGACTGCCCCCGGGATGGCGTCTGGGGGGGGGGGGGGTGGCTGTGGGGGAATGGAAGGGGTGGGGGGGATGTGGGGCTGGAGGGGCAGGGAGTGGGATGGGGATGGGGATAGCACCCAGAGGGGGGGGGGGACAGGACCCAAAGGGGGGTGGGGACAGGACCCAGAGGGGGATGGGGACAGGACCCAAAGGGGGATGGGGACAGCACCCAGAGGGGGGGGGGGGGACAGCACCCAAAGGGGGATGGGGACAGGACCCAGAGGGGGATGGGGACAGCACCCAAAGGGGGATGGGGACAGGACCCAGAGAGGGAGGGGGACAGCACCCAGAGGGGGATGGGGACAGGACCCAGAGGGGGGTGGGGACAGCACCCAGAGGGGGGTGGGGACAGCACCTAGGGTGGGATGGGGCCCGTAGTGGGATGAAGCTGATGACCATGGTGGGATGCAGCTGGTCCCCACAGCAGGATGAGGATGAGGAGGATGAGGATGAGGCCCCCGGAGGGGTGAAGCTGATGGCCGAGGTGTGCTGAGGCTGATGCCCGGGGTGGGCTGGGGCTCTGCCAGCCCTGCCGGGAGGTGGCTGCGTGCTCCTCATACCAGCAGCCCGCAAAGGGAGGGTTTGCTCAGCCCTTGACTGATTTTTTCCTGCTCGGGGAACCTGAACCCTGGGCCCGTCCAAGCGCCGGTGACCCGCGAGACACGGCCCGGGGGGTGGGACAGAGCCTGGGGACGTGCTGGGAGGGGACAATGCTGGGGACACTGCCTGAGCTGGGGGCTGGGGGTGCTGGGTCAGCCCCATGAGGAAGAGGAGGGTGCTCAGCTCCCTCAGGAGGGTGCTCAGCCTCACCAGGAGGATGCTCAGCTCCATCAGGAGGGTGCTCAGCCCCATAAGGAGATGCTCAGCTCCATCAGGAGGGTGCTCAGCCCCATAAGGAGATGCTCAGCTCCATCAGGAGGGTGCTCAGCCTCATAAGGAGATGCTCAGCTCCATCAGGAGGGTGCTCAGCCCCATCATGAGGGTGCTCAGCCTCACCAGGAGGGTGCTCAGCTCCATCAGGAGATGCTCAGCCCCATAAGGTGGGTGCTCAGCCCCATGAGGAGGGTGCTCAGCCCCACTAGGAGCTGCTCAGCCCCATTCTCCCCACCCAGCCGAGGTGCTGGAGCTTGGGGGGTGCTGCCCATTGGGGGTCCCTGGGAAAGTCCCCCCCACGCCGTGGGACCAGGGCCACATCCCCAAGATCCAGAGAGGTTCCCAGAGCCAAAGCTTTCCCCTCCTGGGGGCAGGGAGGGCAGCGCAGGGCTCGGACACCTCAGACGGAAAAGCTGAGCCAGGAGGGTGCGGAGCACAAAGCGGCCCTTGAGCTGCCCACGCTGCTTCCTCCTCCTCTTCCTCGTCCTCGTCCTCGTCCTCGTCCTCGTCCTCCTCCTCCTCCTCCTTCTTCTCCTCCTTCTTCTCCTTCTCCTTCTCCTTCTCCTTCTCCTTCTCCTTCTCCTTCTCCTTCTCCTTCTCCTTCTCCTTCTCCTCCTTTTCCTCCTCCTCCTCCTCCTCCTCTCGGGGCTCCCCGCACCTCCAGGACCCCTCCAGGCCCCAGCACCCCGGGAAGGGCTGAGCCCCCCCAGCCCCAGGGAGGAGGGGGCTGAGAAACGCAGAACAAAGCCCCCCAGGGAGAGGCTGCCCCCTGGGCACGGCCACCTCTGCCACCACGGCTGTCCCCACGTCCCCTGTCCCCACCAGTCTGTCCTAGGAGAGAGCCCACGGCTGATGGGGGGGGGGGGGAATGGGACAGGGGGAGGGTGGGAGAGGGGATGGCAGTGAAGCCCCTTGGCCCTGGTGGGGTCACAGAGATGTCCCCAAACACAGAGATGTCCCCAAACACAGAGATGTCCCCAAGCACAGAGGGGGTGTCCCTAAGCACAGAGAAGTGTCCCCGGGTACAAGGGGGGTGTCCCCAGGCACGGGGGGGCTGTGTGTCCCCAGCCCTGCTGGTCACCTCACCTTGGTGACAGCCACGGCACAGGCGTGTCCCCAGATCTCCATCAGCTGCTGCTTCCCAAACCGATAATCCCGGAGCAGCTCCTGCTCCATGGCCTCAGCCTCCGCCGTGCTGCAGGGATGGGGGGGGACATTCCTGGCCCTGTGTCCCCGGCCCTGGGACCCCCTGGGGACCACCCCCCCCCCCCCCCATCCATCCCCAGGGGATGCTCAGGGGGTGGGCACAGAAAGCAGCTGAGGGTTGGGTAGATTTTTTTTTTTTTTTTTTTTTTTTGGGGGGTGGGGGGGTTTCATCCCGCAGGGTGGGGGCTGGGGTGGCTCTGGCAGTGTCCCTGGGGGGGTCTCAGCAAAGTGAACAATGCTGTGGTTGTTCCCAGCCCCGAAGTTGGCAGAGGTTGGGGGGGGAGGGAAGGAAAAGGGGGGTGGGGGGATAATTGTTCCCATCTGTTGGCTTCACCTGCCCGGGAACAGCCTGGAATTCAGCCCGGAACCACCCCATGGCTGGGGATGGGGGGCGCTGGGGGGGGGGGAGCTGGGTCCTGGGAGAAGCTGAGGTTGGGATCCTCACAGCCCCAGGAGGGGGAATCCCAACCCCGGGGGGGTTTTGGGGTCTCCCCCGCCCCGGCTGATGTTTTAGGGGTGCAGGCAGACACCTCCTGGATGTGAGGAGGGGACCCCCTGAGCCCCATTGTGTGGGGAAGGGAGAGGTAATGGGGCTGGGGTCCATCCAGGGTGACCCCCCCGGAGCAGCTGCGTCCCCGTGTCCCACACTCTCCTTTGGGGACAACCCCATGGACCTGCCCTGCCCTGGGGGCTCTGCAGCACAGCCCCCCCCTCCCTGATGGATCCCATGGACCTCACCTCCTCTGGTGGCCCAGAGACCCCAGACCCCCCCTGCCCCCCCCCTGCGTGTCCCGGCAGACCCCCAGGAAAGCCCCATCCCACCCCATCCCAAATCCTTTGGTGCCCTCTAGTGTGTCCCCACCCCCACTAAAATGTCCCCTGCGGGCACACGGAGGGGACAAGTGGCCAAAGCCAACCCCTCCCTGCCCGCCCCCCAATCCTCACCCCCCCCCCGGGTGCAGCTGTGTTGTTGTCACCCAACAAAGGGGACACGAAAAAAATCCCCCCCCCAAATGCTCCGGGGGAGAACATTGATTGTCCCTGAGTGTCCCTGAGTGTCCCTGAGTGTCCCTGGCAGGGATCCCGGTCCCGGGCTGGCATTGTCCCCGGAGGGGGGGGGGACACACAGACACCGCTCCCCCCCGAGGTGTGGGACACAAACCCCTCAGAGGGGACAGCCCAGCAAAGCCCAGTCCCGCCCAGTTCAACCCAGTTGCCGGTGGGGGGAAGGAGCTCGGGGGGAGAGGAGGAGATGGGGGGGGGGGGCAGGTTGGAGAGGGTCTGTGCCCCCCCCGACCCCAACCCCAACCCCAGGAGAGGGAGACCCCGAACTCTGCACCCTGGGGTGCTCATCCCAGTTCCTCATCCTAGTTCCCAGTTCCTCATCCCCCCATTTCCATGTTCCCCCATTCCATCCCAGTTCCTCATCCCATTCCCCCAGTTCCATCCCATTTCCATCCCAGTTCCATCTCCTCCCAGTTCCATCCCAGTTCCTCATCCCAGTTCCATGTCCTCCCAGTTCCATCTCCTCCCAGTTCCATCCCAGTTCCTCATCCCAGTTCCATCTCCCCCCATTTCCATCCCAGTCCCCCCCCCCTCCCCAACCCCCCTCCACGTGCCATTTCCACCATTCCCAAATCCCACTCCCAGCTCCGTCTCCCCCCCCCCTCCTCCCCCCTCGGCTCACCCCAATCCCAATCCCCCCGCTGCCCCCCGGGATTTTTGGGGGGGGGGGGGGGGTTGGGACCGATCCCTTCCCGGTTCCAGGCTCCCTTCCCGCGGCAGCAGGGATGCGGGATGCTGGGATGCGGGATGCCGTTGCTTTGGCAACCGAAGCTCCTTGGCTACCAAACCCCCTCCCCGCAGCTCCGGGGGGGGGTCCGGGGGGGCTTTCCCGCACTCACCTGAGGTACCGGGGGTCTTCCCGGCGGGGAGCGGGTGCGGAGCTCATCCCGGGCAGTGCGGGGCTCTGCGGGAGCGGCTCTCGCTCTGTGCCCCCCCCGCCCCGGTGCTCCGCGGTGTCACCCGGGGGGGAGGTGGCTCCGGTTGCCCCCGCCCCCCCCGGGACCATCACACCCCCCCGGGACCATCCCACTCCCCCCCGGGACCATCCCACCCCCCCGGGTGGTGCTGCCATGGGGGGGGGGCTGTGTGTGTGTGTGTGTCAGACAGTACCCCCCCCCCCCCCATGGAACGGGAACACCTCAGAAGGCCCAAAATTGGCTTTTTTTGTTTTTAACTCCCCCCCCCAGTGGAAGCCACATCTGCAGGGACCCCAGGGCTGCCCCCCCAAACCCTGACACCCCCCAAGACCCCCCCCCCCGAGACGCTGACATCCTGCCCCCCCCCAGACCTCAATGCCCCCTCCCCAAACCTCTGCATCCCCCCCCAACACCAGAGGTGACACCAAGGGACAAATCCTTGCTGCAGGGGGGACAGGCAGGATTTGGGGGGGGGGGGGGCCCAGCCCCTGGCCACCCCTCCACAGCTCCCCCCCACATCCAGGACTCCAGGGCCCCCCCCAAAAAGAGTCCCTGGGGGGCACAGGAAGAGACAGCACACAGCACCCAACATCCTGGGGGTTTAATAACAGCCAGAGGAATGGGGGGGAGGGGGGGAGTGACCCCCCCCGAGGTGCTGGGGGTCTCTGGGAGGGGTCTCTGGGATGGGGGGGGGGCTCAGACGTAGTACTGGAGCCCAAACTTCTCGTTGTCCATCTCGCTGGAGGGGCGGAGGTAATAAAGTTCTTCCGGGGTGGGGGGCACCCAACGTTCAGTGTGGAACAGAGATTCCCCCACCTGGAGGGGACAGAACGCTGAGGGGGGGGGGGACAGGGACCACCGTGTGGTGTCCCCCCCCCCTGCTCTAAGCTTTTCCTGGGTGTAAATTACTGATGGGTGTACCCCCCCCCCCCCTCAAGGTGGTTTTCTGGGGGCGGTTTCTTCATCTGAGCTCTCCAAAAAGGATCCAGATCCAGGGGGGGGGGGGGGCTTGGGGAAGCTCCCCCCCCCCCCCCGAAAAATAAACAACCCACAAACCTTCCATCCAGGAACATCCCTCATGATCTTGGCCTCCTCATCCAGGTTCTGCCGCATGATCCGCAGGGTCCTGGGGGACAGGAGGGGACAGGAGGGGACAGGAGGGGACAGCTGAGCCTGGGGCAGGGGTCACAACACCGCGGACCCCCCCTCAGCCCCCCCCCAGCCCCGAACCTGCGGTCCGACTCCGCCTGCAGCAGCGGCATCAGCGCGATCCGAGCCTCCAGGTCCTCGATCAGCAACCGCCTGGGGGGGGAGGGATGGGGGGGCGAGGGGGGGCCGCATCTCAGACCCCCCCCTTCCCCCCCCCCCCCCCCTCCGGTACTCCGCGAGGCTGCCCGGGGGGAGGTGGCTCCGGTTGCCCCCATCCCCCCCCCCCCCCAGGACCATCCCAGCCCCCCCGGGATCACCCCCCCCATCCCGGGAGCAGCGAGGAGGGGGCGAGGAAGGGAGGAAAATCCCGTAGGGGGGGGCACGGGGGGGGCAGTCCCGGGAGGGAGTCCCTGGGGGGGGGGGGGGGCGGGGAGGACACACCGGAGCCTCGGGAAGGGGAACGGAAATTCCCGGGATGGGGGGGGGGGGAGCCCCGGGAGGGGGACGTAGGGGGGGAAGGAGCGTCCCGGGAAGGGGGGGGGATGGGGGGGGTACCCCGGGTTTGGGAAAGGGGGGGGGGGGGCTGGGGGGGGCTGGGGGGGGAGATGGGGGGGGTACCCCGGGTTTGGGGAAGGGGGGGGGGCTGGAGGGGGGTATCGGGGGGGGGGTACCCCGGGTTTTGGGAAGGGGGGGCCGGGGGGGGGCGGTACCTGCGCTCCCGGTTCCACTTGACGAGGGTGTAGTAGCCCAGGAGCAGGCTGCCCACCCCCAGCGCGAAGAGGCTGTAACCTGGGGGGGGGGCGGGTGAGGGGCGGCCATGGGGACCCCCGGGGAGGGGGGGGAGAGGAAGGGAGGGGGGGGAAGGGGGGGGGGGGGGGGGCTGTGACGGGACGGATCCGATCCCCACGGGACCTCCCGGTTCGGTTCGGCTCCCACCTGAGAGGCCGCGGCGGGGGAGGTGCCGTTTGTAGTCGATGGGTCCGTACCCCCCCGGGGGGGCCATGTCCTGCTTCACCTTCGGCGCCGCCATCTCTGCCGAGTCACGTGACCCCTGGTTCCCCCCCCCCTCCCCCTTTCTTCTTTCCCGCCTTAAAGCGGCAACAGCCCAGAGGTGGGGCCCACCCCGACCCAACCCCCCCCCCCAACCCTGAATCAGGGGGAGCCCCGAAAAGGGGAGGGAAAGAGGGGAAAGCAGCGGAGTTCGGGGGGCATCAAAAAAAGCCCCCACCCCCCTGGCACGGCCCAAGCCGTCTGCACCCACCCGAGCCCGCACCCACCCGGAAAAATTAAAAAGGAAGAGGGGACCCGCTTGTAAACCTGCACAAAAGAAACAAACAAACAAAAAAAAAAAAATAAAAGGAAACGTGGCAAAAAACCGCGCACCCACTGGCAAACGTGCACGCAAAAAGAAAAAAAAAAAAAAAAAAAAAAAGTGGCACCAAAACCCGCACCCCAAGCTCGTGAACCCTCGTGCAAACGTGCACCCCCAAAAAGGCACCGAAAACTCGTGCACCCCAAAAATGCACCCAAAAAATCGGGCACCCACCTGTGAACGTGCACCAAAAAAAGTGCCACCAAAAATAAAGAATGCCACAAAAAAAAAAAAAAAAAAAAAAAAAAAAAAAAGTGCCACCAAAACCGCACCAGACCCCGCACCCCCTGGTTCAAACTCGTTAAATCTGTGCCCCTCGGCCCCTCCGCTCCTGCGGGGATTTAAGCGGAAAGGAGGAATTCTTGGGAACAGCGTTAAGGAAAAAAAAAAAAAAAAAAAAAGGATTGGGGGAAAATTCCTGCCCGGGTTCCTCCCCCCGCACTGCAGCCCCCCCAGCCCCCCCCTGGAAAGAAGAGGCAGATCCAAGAGTTTGTCCATTTGTTTATTGCCATTGGAATCCTAAAAACCCCCTCACAATACAAGATAATCCATTGCAGAACTCTCCCTCCCTTGAGACTCTCCGGGGTTTCCTGGGAAATTGTTATTATTAGGTTTTTTTTTTTTTTAATTTTTTAATCTTTCTTTTATTATCAAAGCTTTAGAGTCACAATAAATACGAGTGACAAAACCCTGGGCTGGTGTAACCTTCCCCTCTTCCACTCCCCTGTGGTTAAGATGATTATAAATTTTTTTTCTTTTTTTTTTTTTCTATTTTTTTTTTAAAAAAAAAAGCACGACCCAAGTTGTTTGGTTAAATGCAATGTACAGAGGGGCTCTGTACCACTCTTGGGATTCCTTGAGGTCTTTTTTTTTTGCATTATATCTATATACATTTATCTATTTATATAGTCAGTATTTTCAAACTCCTTCTGTGCACCCTTCCTTCCAAAAGGAAAGTGAGAAATGAGCCCCAAAAAGGTTTTGAGGGGTGCTCTGCTCATTCCTGTACCCCCACTCCCCCCCTTTTCCATTCTGAGCTGAACTTTGGTCAAGTGTTTGGTTTTTGTTGTTTTTTTCTTAGCAAGCAAAAAAAGTGCAACGAGGATTCAGTGGTTCCCTAAAACGATGATAAAAATACCCAGAGGGAAAAAAAAAAAACCAACAAACAAACCCGACCTCCAGGAATCCCTAAGAATCTAAAAAATCCGCTCAGACACCCTCTGGAAACTGCACCCAAGTGGATTCTGCTGGAAAAAGAAATCAAAGTTCCCGTAGGGACAGAAAACAGGTTCTATGTTAAAAAAAAATAAAATAATAAAAAAAAAAATTAAAAAAAAAAATCCACCAAACCAACCCTCCAACCAAACAAAACACCACACAGCTCCCAAATGGCACCAAGGGGTTTCCAAGGAAAATCCAGGGTTTATTTCACAAGTTGCTAAAATCTAAGTACAAGAAGTGGGGTTTGTCCTTTCTCTTGCTGTGGTTATTCCTGGGTTATAAAATCCTCTCGTCCAGACGGCTCCCAGAAAGGATAAATATGGCTTGGGAGGGACCAAGGCTGCTCCAGCCCTCTCCCCAGGAGAGGGGGGAAGCAAGCAGCACCCCAGCAATGGCAAAGCAGCTCATGCAGCAAAGCAGTGGGGGGGCTGGGGGGGTCAGGAGGCTCCACCTGAAGGGTCCTGGGTCGAGCAGCAGACTCAGTCTCTTCTTCTGAAGGAGCTTGCAGTAAAATGGTCTTTTTTTCCTTTTTTTCTTTTTTTTTTTTTTTTTTTTTTAATATATATATTTAATTTTCCAAGAGCTGTGGGGCAGGAATCCCAAAGGCAGCAGAAGGAATCAACCAAAGGGTTTTTGTTTTTCTGTTGTTTTTTTTTTTTTTTTTCTTTTTAATTCCAACCCCCCCCACCTCCTTTGACAGTTCCCAGTTTAACCTTATGGGTGATATATAATATATCTAAATACCACTGCTGGGGCTCTTCCATCTGATTTTGTTGTTGTTGTTTTTCCAGTTCTGTCGTTTAGTTTTGGTTTGGTTTTTTTCCTGCAAGAAGGGAGGAGGAGACCTGGAAAGCCTGCAGCAAATGTTTTTAACAATCATCAATTAAATAAACCCTTAACCAGCCCAGGTCAACACTACTCAAAAACTGAGTATAAAAGTTGGAACTAGAAAGGAAGCAGCATTTTTTTTCTGCCTTTTAACATGTCAACCACTTAATTTTGATGAATACACCAGGAAAAGACTTTTAAGATATCCTCCAAGTTACCTGCAACACTCCAAGAAACTCAGAATAAAGACCATGTCAAAACTGGTTGGAATCCCAAGAGCCAGAGATCCTTCTTGTCTTCCAAATAATTCACCCCAGACACCTGGGAGAGTATTTGTAGGGTTTTATTCTGTCCCAAACAAAATCAGACCCCACTGAGGAACCAACAGCTTTAAGACAGAAGGGGCAGACCCAGCTCCCAAACCTGAAAATAAATCTTCTCAATTATTTTCAATTATTTTCAGGCTTCTTTGTAGTTTCCTTAGGGACTGGGCTGAAATGAAAACTTAAAAAAGCTGCTGGTGGTACCCAAAAAAGTTTTGACATGGCTTTTGGGACAGGCAAGTTTAATACTTCTGCTCCTCTTTTCCATTCCTCCTTTTTTTTCCAGCTAAAACTACCCCAACATCGGAAACAAGCAGTTGTGGTTGTGCAGGCTCCCCCCCTCCCAAGAAAAAAAAAAAAAAAGCAAAGCATTTGAACTTTAGTCTGAGAAGTCACAGTGTTTGCATTGGTGGTGAGAGAATGCAGGAGAGAGGAAAACCCCCAAAACTCCACAATGGGGGAGGAAATGAAACTTTTCCATCGTATTTCCAAGTGCAAAAAATAAAATGCACTCAAGTTTTTCTCTCTCTCCCCATCTCCCAGCTCCAAACCAGCTTGGAATGAAAAGAAAAATAATTACAAACTCAACCCAATTCCTCTCATCCCCATTCAGCTCTCTTATATACATCTGTAAAATAAAGAAACCAAACAAAAAAAAAACCCAACAAGCTCAAATTGAAATTCTAGGGTTTTCCACAGCAACAAAACATCTTGCAAAAGGAGGGTCTCTAGAACACTTTTTTTTTTTCTTCCCAAGTCTCTAAACACTGCTACTGACACAGCAGAAGAGGGGCTCAGATGAACAAGTTTTCCATGGATGCAGGAGTTGGATCCAAAGGGGAACAACCCTACAGTTGTTGGGCTGATGGAACAGCAGCTGCTAAGAAAATAGATTCAGCACAGGCTGAAGAGAAACCCCTTCCCCCCACCCTCCCCCCCCTTTTTTTTTCTTTTTTTCCTTTTCTAGATAGATATAAAGAAATAGATATATAGAATTTTGCAAATAATTCTCATCAGCACTACTTCCAGCACTGATATGCAACATATGTAGTAAGGCATGGCCACTTTCTGCCACTTGAAATTCAGCTTTAGCCTGGGAGAAGCACAGGGAAGATGATAAAAAGGAAACAGAACCAAACAGGACCTGGTGGATTTGGGTTTCAACTCAGGGGATTCCCCAAAACAGCTTAAAAACCACATAGAAACCTGTCCTTAAAAGCAGGGAGCACCTAAAGCTCACTCAAAAAGGAAATCCTGAAGGGATGGGCAGAGGAGGATGCTCAGTACAGCCTGGGAGAAAGGAGCTGCAGAGGGATCAAGGTGGACAAGTCCTGCCCCCCACCTGGGTACCCTCCTCATCCCCTGCTCCCTCCTTTCTGATTGGGTGCAGCTTCTGGAATTCCTACCTTCTTTTATTGTATTTTTATTTTTTTGGAGTAAAATAGCTCAAAACAACAACAACAGGAAAACAAACAAACAAACAAAAAAAAAAAAACCACCAACAGAAAACAACCCAACCCTCTGGAAAGAAAATAATCAAAAAACAGTTTCACTTTGAAGTCTCTGGGAACATCTGCAAGGCCCAACTGCTCTTCACTGAATTAGAAAGACTGAACAAAGGTGTTTTGTCTATTCAGTAAATTAGATTTTACACTACCAACAGTCCAAAGTCTATTTAAAACAGAATCCAACAAAGGTGAGACACTCCTGCACCAGTGCCCACCTACCAGACAAGTTTTGGTGGCAGCCAGTCCCTTAGGAAAAAAAATAGAACAAAAACCAAAACAACAAAACATACTCAACTGGAATTTGAGTTTGCACTTATTTATCATTAGCTCATCATCATCATCATCAGAAGAAGAAGATTTGGAAACAATAATCTGTAGACTGCCTTCCTGGCTGGAGGAGGGGCAGGGGGAGAAAAGCAAACATGAAGTCAGCTCACTAACTGCATCTGCAAAAGATGGGGTTGAAATTCCTCTCTCCTTGCACTGCCATCTGTGCTGGATGGCCCAGGAACATCACACTCCTGGTGCTGGAGGAGTTAGGAATAAAGAAACCGAAGGCAGAAAATCGTTTTGAGTCCTTTTGTGCTGGTGACAAAAAAAAAAAATTAATAAAATAAAATCCAAACTAAATACATAGAGGCAAAAAAAAAAAAAATCCAAATTAATAGAATTCTTCGCCTCCCCTGACAGCCTTCATCAATCAGTCAATCATCAGAATCTGAACCAAATGAGCTCAAGTCTTTGCCACCCACGTGGTGTCACTTTCTCAGAGCAGGGACAGCAGCACTCGATGGGATGAGGAGTGGTCTTCTTGCATCCTATAAAGCCTGGGGCATATCCAGCTGGGATTTAAAGCAGATTCCACTGTACTGTGGTATAAAAAGGATGGCAGAACCAGGAAAGTCTTCCTCTTGGGTGTTCCTCTGCATTATTTCCACGTGGCAGACTGTGGGATGGACCTGGGGGGAATCATATCCAGGAGATACTCGCGCTGGCGGTCGACTGCTGAGGAGGATTTGTGCACAGCTAAGCTGGGGCTGACAAAGGGCAAAGCCCCCCCTGGGGAGACAGCAAGGAGGAGACCAAGGTCACAGGATGGTCAAAAACATCAGCTACAAAATGTTTCACCCTCAGGAAAAGAGAGCATCTGAGTAAGGACTGGGCATGCCTGGGTGTGAAGGGCTGAGACCTTCAGGAGATGAATTATCTGGGGAAAGGTTTGGTTGGAGAGATGAAGGCTTGAGCAGGGGAGAGCTCTCTGCAATCAAATTGCATTTTAAATGAGAAATTAAGCTGTCAGGAGTAACAATCCATTCAGTACCAGGCAAGAAAGTAGACTACAAGAGAGCTGCTTGCTAAGAGTGTTTTTGTCCCAGAGATCCTCATTATCATTCAAGAAAACAAATGACTCCTCTTGAGTCAGACTCTCATATATATATATAAAAAAAAGCTTAGATTAGAATTTATAATTTCCAGTTGTTGAAAGGAACAGTGTTGGTGATTTCAGCTCCTGAGGAAGGTTGGGAGTGCTCAAAGCCACCTCTTTACTGCACGTTGCTTTCAGCCAAGAGCAATCACCAGTCACAATGAAAGAAGAATTCAACTCCCAGAAATCCATCACCACCTCCTGCAGCACAGCACCACTGAGCAGCACTCTTGCCATTGCATCTCCCAGAAGCATCCTGACCCAAAAAGCTAAAGCATTGCTGGGCAGAGTGCAGCCAGTGAGGAAAAAGGGGAAAAAAAAAAAAAAAAAAGACGACTTTAGAAGACAACCTACCTGTATTGAGGGAAGCCTTCTTCCAGGAGGCAGCACTGCCCTTGCTGACAGGTCTCTCAGCATGCTTACCTGCCCTGCTCCCCAGTGCTGCTGCAGAAGATGCATTCTGCAGCTTGGGGGACTGGCTAAATGCATGCAAGACTCCTCTGGGAGCTCCAGGAGGACCTCGAGACATCTGGCTAGAAGTCTGGCAAGAGAGCAGAGGGTCAGAGAGGTGCAGATTTCTGTCTTGCTCAAGTACAACACCTTCCATAAATCCTTCCTGCCCTTCTCTCCCCTTTTGGCTTCTTTTGCCAAGTCTGGAATGCTGTCCTAGCATAGCCCAGGGCTGAAAAATTCCAAGAGGTCTCTACAACAAAATCAGGCTTCTTACTTCTGAAAGCACCTGTAAGGAGGAGCTGCAATAACCTGCAGAGCAGCCAAAAATGTGCTGGGTGATCACCTCCATACCCAGGCAGCACTCGCCCCCCCCCCCCCCCCTCCTAAACATCCAGCACTTGGATTATTTCAGCTCAAAGCAGCACTTCAGCAGTTTCCGTCTTCCCCCAGCTGCAAGGTGTTTTAACAAGGCATATGAGATCCAGTCCCTACCATCACCTTCAAAATTCACAAGCAACACAATGAAAGCTGCCTCAAGCCAATATTAATTTGATTTTTCTACCCTGGGTCAATGTATTTGGTGCTGGGGCAACTTTTTCCATAGGCTACATCATAAAAAAAAAACAAAACACAACAAAACCAAACAGCTCCAGGAGTTTGCAGGACATGAGTTACACAAACCATGGACATCATGCTTCAGATCCAGGGAATGTAACCTCAGCCTCAGGTCCCCCCAGGACAGAAACAACTTTCCCCAGCCCAGCTTTCAACTTCCACTCAAACACTGGGGAGCTTCAAAGCACCTTTGTGCCTCAGTTTCCCCACTTGTCTCCCCCCCACCAGCAAGACCTGGCTGGAGCCTCACCTGCTTGAGTGAGTGGTGCTGCACGAGGGAGTCTGACTTGCTCTGCACAGGAGAAGCAGTTTGCTGCAGTATCCTCTGCTCAATCTCCTGCTCCTGCTGCAGGGCTTTGACAAAGGCTGCCTTCAGCCTGTTGGTGTGCTCAGCTTTCAAGGCTTTCTTCTGGTTGGAGGTCATGCAGGTTTCACACATGATGGTTCCATTCTTCTCCTCCCTCCAGCGACAGGTGAAGTCAGTCTTACACTGAGCACACATGTAGGGCTCCCGAGAGGATACAGGAACTGAGACTTTCCCTGGAGAAGACAACCAGGTTAGCTCAGGCTCCTAGGAATGAAGGCCACTTGGAAACCTGAGGAATATCCCAGCATTAACCCAAAGCAAACCCACCCAACCTCCTCCCTCCAGCTCCTCTCGGGCTGAAGACTTCTGCACCACTGAATCTTTCAGCTCTTCCCTCCTTATGGATCCAGCTTTAGAAAGTGGTTGCAGAATTTAGTGGTGATGGCAAAACAAGTGACAAAAAAGCCAACAGCTCTGGGGAGAACTGGAAGCATTTGGTGAGGAATCTTTACAATCTTGCTTAGAAGAAATCGTTAACTATTTTTTTTGTAGAATTTTTAATAGATGTTGGAAAATTATTTAAGGAAGTGAATTTTTAGATTTGACAGAGTAGGATAATCAAATCCCGCAAAGCCTGGAACTCCATGCTGCCTGCTATTGAGAGAAAATCCATCTGGGAGAAGTTCTCTCCTTGCCTTTGAGGAATGCTTTTTAACCTCGAGGTGGGTTTTTTTTTTTCCCCTCACCTTGAGTTTCCAGCAAATTCTGCACGACTTCTTCCAACCCGACTAAGTAAATAAATTCATTATTAGCTGCACTTGGCAGGAAGTTCATCTCTGGTGCTGGAGGCTTGGGAGGAGGGATCTCCAACAGTGTCTTCTCCAGCTGCTTCCTCAGGGCGAGCTTGGCGGCCGCTTGCCGGCTGGCGGGCGACTCGTTGGAGTTGACCATGGAAGCAGCACTGGTTGTGGTAGCATTGGCCTGAGCTGATGTCACATTTGTACCTTTGATTGAAGTTGGGGAAGCCTGGGAGGGAAGAGGAGAGAGCTGAATGATAAAGGTGTCCAGTTCTGGAGCATCACCACCACCATTAAGAAGGAAACAGAGCTCCTGGAGTGAGTGGGAGATGTGAAGCTGCTGCTTCAGTTTCTCTTGGGGCTGACAAAAGAAGCACTGACCTGGTTTGAGCTCTGTTTGGACAACACTAATTGAGGCTTTTTAAGGAAGAGAGGGAAAAAAACACCCAAATAAATATCCTATAGACAGCCTCATATTGAAATGTTGATGGTGAAACGAGGCACAGTGTTCAGTTCACTGAAATATCTGCTGCTTTCCAATACTTTGTAATGTTTTTCTTCCTCCCTACACACAGGAGGGGAATGTGAGCAGAGGAAGGGACTACTTGGGATGAACAAGGAGCAGGAAGGAGGAAGCCCATCCGTGAGAGAACAGCAGCCCCCAATTAGACACAACAACCCAACGCCCATTAATTAATCAACTGTTCACCTCTGTTCCTTTGAGATGACAGAACAGAATCCTGGAATCATTAGGGTTGGAGAAGATCTCGAAGATCAAATCCAACCATTACCCCCCCCCCCCACCAGGCCAACTAAACCATGTCCCCAAGTGCCACATCCACACCTTTTTGCTTTTAACCACTCCCCTGGGCAGCCTGTTCCACTCTCTCTGAAATTCCTCCTGATATCCAATCCTGAATCTCCTCAAATACCTGGGGGGGGAACTGACCTGTGGGATGTTGACCAGCAGGCTGGTGTTGGGGACATTGGCCACACGGATCAGTCCCTGCTGGATAATTCTCTGCCCCTGGATTTGGACGCTGGGGACGGACGCCCGCGGCGCCAGCAGCAGCGGAGGAGGCCCCGTGCTGGAGTGCTGTCGGATGTTGTGGATTTGCTGGGAAGAGACAGAAATGGGCTGATGTGATGGTGCCAGGGAGGAGGAGAAAGGGTTTGGGCAGGGGGAAGGAGGGATGGGATGGCAGGAGGCAGTGGGGAAAAGGCAAGGAGGGGAGTGCAGAGAAAGCGTGACCATTAGCATCGGAGTCAGGAGGGAGTGGGCTGCCCTCTCCCCCTCTCAAAACCAAGCAAGGAGAAGGTAGCAACAGCAAGAGATGCTCCTATGCAAGGCCACTGGATTCTGGTTAACACAGCTATGCCAAAAAACACCAAAGTTTCTGAGTCAAATTGCTTTCCAAGTGTAGAGCTGTTAAGCCCGTTTCATTTTAAAGGCATTGATTTCTCATTCTGAGTTTTTCTCCCTAATAAGAAGAGAAAGAAAATGAAACAGCAAATCTCCACCCTCCTCTCCTTGATGCTGGCTGTGCAGCAGATAAAAGCACACCTTCCACTATCAAATAAATCCTTGTTTAACAAGGAAGCATTTTTTCCTGTTATTCCATGGAAGTCGTAATTTTAGAAGAGAGCAAATTGAAAAATTGCTCTCCTACCCCTTGAGTGCCACCACTATTTTCTGCTACAGGTAATAAACACCCTGCAAGCAGCACTTCCAGTCAACTATCTCATTCCAACAGCTCTTATTCAATTGTAGGACAGACACAATGAGGAAAAAAAAAAAAAGGTGAGTTTTAGCATTTGAAAAGGTGAAATTGGTATGATAGAAAGAATAATGAGAGGGAAAGAAATGGAAGAACAAGGGGTTGTGCTTCATTTCCTCTGCTGCTGCTTTCCTAAAAAGCTGGTGAAGCTGGAAGCCTGTGAATTAACATTCCTAAGAAAGGCAAAGTGCTTTGGTGCAGCTGAGGGAAGCAGGGATCCTGCAACACCAAAGCATTTGTTTTGCTGCACCGGAGGAGTTATGGGAGAGCACAATATGCCAGATGTGAATGATGCAGGATCTTATTTAGCCATATTCAAAAATTCCAGCAAGAAACTTCTTAGTTTTCTCTCCAGGCAAGCAGAGATAGTGAGGATGCACAAGGGAAAACCAGAGTCTACTGCAAAGTAAACACTTACCTGTGCTCCTCTGACAAGAGGTGGCATCACTATCTGCGTGTTTTGCTGAGTTCCTAATTTTGAAGAAGTCTGCTGCCCTCCACGGACCAAGGGAGGAGGAATAACAGTGCCTGGGATACGTGTAGAAGAGGTCTGTAAAACAGAGAAGAGTTTTCTTTGCTTTTTTTTTGTCCTGGTTTATCTCTACTCGTGCTCTCTTCTCCTGCTTAGTAGGGATCCGAAATCTCACGCGGGGACGGTGGCAGCCTGGCTACAGGCTCAGGGATTGTTCTCTCTCATCCTGCACGGAATTCAAAAGGTGAAGTGTGGTCCTGAGCAACGTTTACATCTGCCCTCTCATAAATATTCAGCAACAGCTCCAGAGCTGCTGTACTGAGACACACAGCCATGAGGCAGACCAGAACCCCAGCGTGAGAGGGTGAGTGAGCGCAGCGGATGCGATGGATGCAGGGTCAGTCTTGAGCCAACAGAAATTCTGCAGGACAAGGGATGGCTGGGCTGGCTTCAGGGCAGGTCGTGTCCAAAAAAACCCCAACCCAAATTAAAAGAAAAAAGACAAGCAAGTGTATTTGGGGTTGGAGAAAGAAAGAAGCATGGGGTAAACAGAAGGTGGGGAGGTGAGCAGACTGTGCATGTGCAGGTACATGGGAAGGAAAAAAGAGACAGGAAAAGGGGAAAGCTTTATGAAAAAAAAAAAGAAAAAGGAATCAGGCTGAAGAAGTTTGGAAAATTGCTGTCCATGCTTTACAGGGCTGCAGGCTGCATTAAATCCTCCAAGCAGCTCATGATGCTATGGAAGGTGCTGGGGTTTCCTGCACCACTCCAGCCCTGCAACCCATACAGTCAAGCCTGAGGAGCACACACTGCTCAAGAGCCACAAATCTCTCCACCCTATTCCCCCTCTTCATCCTATTCCCATGGCTTTGTACATCTCACCACTTCCCTCCAACTGACCATCATTTGGGGAGGAAGAGTCCCCAAAGCACTGGAAGCTCTCCCTTTACCATCTGTACTCAGACACGTAGGCAGGGGGAAAGTTTCACCCATTTTTGTTCTGCCTTTCAACCACAGAGCAAATGTTAACTCTCACACACAGGGATTAGTAGAGTTTGTACAGCCAAGAAGAGCAGGTGGAGGTTTGGTTCATTTGCCCCAAACACTGCAAATCAGTTCTGGATTCTCAGCTCTCTGCTCTGTCCAACCAGAGTCTCACTCTGATGGCTGAGGATTTAAACTCGTGCTCCAGTTCCTCTGAAAGTGCTGTCCTCAGTCAAGGCAACTTGTCTGAAGGAAGGGATTCCTCTGACTGACAGATTGCTTTAGGTCTGGTGAATGCTTCCCAAACCAAATTCACCCCTTCCCTCCAGTCCAGTATCCTGTGAGAACTGGAGATGAGAAGCTGCAGTGTTCTAAGTGAGAGCAGCTCGTGCTGAAGCAGTTTTGGCATTTCTTTCAAATGAGCCCAAGGTAAATAACCATCTTTATTTTAATAACTATCAATTTTTGAATCCCAACAAGGCACCAGACTCCAGAGGAAGGCCAGGTTGACAGATCTCAATTGCCTTTTTTTTTTTTTTAGACCTTCCCCAAGGCTTTCCAATGCTTCCTTAAATTTAGTCTGAACCAAGATCCTTCCTACCACCCTGTGCCATTCAGCCACCAAGCCAAAGGAAAAAAAAAAAATCACCAAAATCACACAATTGACTCAGCTCTTGCAGTTAAGCACCTTGAGGGCACAATTCAGTCTCCTGAGGGCAGGGCAACAGCCTGCCACTACATTTGTTGGACACAATTCCATGACATCCTCCTTGGCCAAAGGTTGTTAGCACTAGTATGGATGGATTGATCAGCAGAATGGATCAGGATGCTCAGCCACTGAAAAATAAGCTCATGAGAGTGACCTCTTTGTGACATCCTAGTTTTTTTCTCTCCCACCCCAATTTTTCTAAAAAAACCTAGTGAGGGTTTGGGGAGTTTCAAAAAAACAACCCCCAAAAAATTCCACCTGGCTCTAAGCCACGAATGCGATGGGATTTTGTCCTTTCCCTGCACTGTGCACCTTCTTCCCTGCTCCAAGCCAGGACTGTGATTGGGATTTTGTCCTTTCCCTGCACTGTGCACCTTCTTCCCTGCTCCAAGCCCTGAACCTGGCAGCCTGGCCCACCCCACTGACCTGGAGGGATGGTTTGCCAGCAGGAACGCTCTGCGGTCCCCGCACCAAGGGAGGAGGGGTGGCCACAGCACTCCCAGAGGAACCAGCAGGCTGGAAGAGGAGAAAAAAAAACCAGAAAGAAAGCAGAAGAGTGTAAGGGTGCAAGCAGAATTTACAGAAGCTGAGGGAAATCAAAGCGTTTACCTCCTGGAGCCTCAGCAAGAGAACCTTCACAGACTGTGGTTTCCCCCCCCTCCCTCATCCCTTCCTTCCTCCACACTTCCCCATGTGGGTATTTAAATGAAGAAATTCTAAGGGAATTGTAAGGAATAGTATGAATAAGATTATACCAGGAAAATCAAGAGTTGCAGAGCAAGGTGGACATCTCTTTCAGCACTCTCAGCTTAGAGCTCACTTCAGTCTTACCACTGCGACCACTCAGCTCAACTATTGAGGTTCAAGCATGAAGCAAAGTGGAAAAAAAAAAGTTTAGGAAAAAGACTTGAGCTGTTGAGGAGTTAAGGGTTTGCCATTTCACCCAGTGTTAGTGCAGACATCCAGAGCTCATTGCTCAGCAGCCACTTGAGTGATGCAGGCACTTGGAAATGAGTTTGAAGCTCACCTACTGAAGCACTCACAAGTCCAGGAGAAAAGACACCAAAATAAAGCACCCCAAAGCAGCCCCCCAGCACAAAAATCCATCAAAAGTCAGCAGCACACACTGGAAAATAAAATTATTTAGTTGCCATTGTCACAGGGATTGGAGATGTCACCTGTGTCTCCAGAGTGTTCACACCCCCCCTCACCTCTCCTCCTGCCTCCCTCCCTCCACCACCCTTTCCTGAGCTGGCAGCCCAGGAAATTTCTGACTGGCTTCACCTGGAAAAAAACTGGGATCCAGAGCTGGGCTCCTGCCAGGCAGCACAGAGCAGAGCCCTCAGCCCCACAGACTGGGGTTAAACACTTGAATTCTCCATTTTTCACGTACAAAAAAAAAAAAAATCTTCAAATGTGTTTCAGGCATCTCAAGGCAGGGTTAAGGACTGGGTGGAGTGTTTAATAACTGGAGGGCTATTACAGACATAAATGCACCTGAGCTTTCCCAAGGAGATTTTGAATATGGTTGATGAGATAAACCCAACTTGTTTGGTCTTGGCAAGAAAACAAACAGCAATTCCACAACAAGGACTGTGTCCCAGGATAAACCACCACAAAGTGAGTGGTTCCAAGTGAGATGGGCTGTATCTGAGAGCTGCTTGTGTTCAATAGGTCACAGCAACCACCAGTTATTTCATTTTTATGAAAATACCTTCTGAGTAGTGGTCTCCTTCTGGATCTGACTCTGCCGTAATTTTTTCAATAAAACCAACTTGGCTTCTTCTAACCGTAGCTCTTCTTTGAGCTGTTTGATCATCCTCTCACGTTCCTCTGGACTGCTCTTCTGCAGGGCAGGAAAAGAGGGAAGGAGGAGAGGGAAAAGAGAAGAGTTGTGACAATAATTTAAGAGCATTGTAAAATGACATCCTGTCACCCAGAAGCAGAGAGACACAAACGAAGCGTGGGGAAGGAACTCCAAGGGCAAAAAAAAAAAAAGAAAATAAAAGCTTTGGAGGTACTTTCATGAGCAAAACAAGTAAAGGAAAAAAAAACTTGTGCTGTGGCATGCTAAGTAAGGGACTAAAAAAGGCAATTCTGAAAAAAGATACACATTTGAAGCGTGCAAAAAACCAAAATAATCAAGGAGTGCTTTCCCAAGAGCCTGGAAAACATAAATAAGTCAGTTTTTAAAGAGCTTCAAGATTCCCCCAATTGCAAATCCATCTTTATAAAGCCACAAAGCCACCTGAGCCTGTCCCTCAGGTATCTCATGTGGTGTGGCCCAAGAGAAAGTCAAGTGAAGCAGACTCACCATGAGCGCCTCCGTGTTGGTCTCTTTTAATGCTATTTTTGTTAAACCATTCATTCTAGGGCTGGAGGGTTCATTGTCAGATAAAACAATAACATCTGGTGAGGGGACTCTCTTTTCTCTCTTTATTTCACTGCAAATCAAACGGAAAAAAAAAAAAAAAAAAAAAAAAAAGACAGAGAATGAGTTCATCCAAAGCAGCACCCAACTCCTTCACTCTGCAAAGAAATTTATAACTTTCTGCTGGACTGATCCCACATCTCACGTTCTGAATCAACCTGAGATGGATAAATCCAAGAGTTTCAGCTCTCCTTGGGGCTACTAAACTTCTCAGTACCAAAATGTTCCAGATGCAGCCACACCAAGGGTGAATTTCTTCAACTTAAGCTTTTCCAGCAGCCACTTCACCTTTCTCGGGAGACACAGGAGCTTTTCCAGGGCACCAGAGCAAGATCCCAGTCAAAGGAAATTTGGGATACTGCAAAAAAAGCCTCACATCCTGCAAGCCTTTAAAATGAAATTTCAGTGTTAGGGGGGGGGAATATAAAAAAACCTAAAAAGGAAAAAGTAGAGGAGTGTCCTCTAGAGGGCACAGCAAGCCAGAGAACTGGAGTTCTCCAAACTCGGGAGTGTTCCAAAAGCACCAAGGGCACAGGTGAAGAGGTCCCAGCTTTTTCCTGGATCCAAAGGCACCAAACTGGGCTGGATTTGCTCTTAGCAGGGAGGTAACCGGGTCGGGCTGAGCTCTGAGCAGCTGGAAAAACTTCGAAGGCACCAAGCAGCTGGGTGTGAAGGTTTGAGGCTCATCCCCAGACAAATTCTGGCTGTTCCTCCTCCAACTTTTAAAGTTCAATCCCCATCTTTCCCTGGTTCCCTTTCTCCTTCTTCTTCTTCTCCTTCTCCTCCTTCTTCTTCTTTCTTATTCTTCTTCTTCTCCTTCTCCCTTGTTCTCTTTTTCTTACTCTCTTATTATTGTCTTTTTCTTATTCTCCTACTCCATCTCATCCTCCTTCTTCTTCTCTTTCTCCCTTTTATTATTCTCCTTTTCCTTCTTCTGCTTCTCCTTAGTCTCTTCTTCTTATTCTTCTCCTCTTCCTCCTCTGAACCATCTTCACATGGTGGCCCCAGGGGACCTCATGGTGGCCTCATGTGACCCCACCCCACCATGGTGAAAACCATGGCAACAACCAGTCCCAACCAGTCCCAACCAGTCCAACCCCCCCATCCTTTTGTCAGGAAGTGTGGTTGGGGCTCAGGTGCCAAGAGGGAGAAGATGGAGTGGGAAGGACATGACCCCAGGGAGGGGGGTCCCTCTTCAAGGGTGTCCAAGAAGGAGAAATGGCAAAAAGAATCCCAAAATTCATAATAAAAGAGCTCTCCTGGTTTTATTTGCCATTTGGAGGAGGAAGAAGAAGCTGGAAGATTATGCCAGCCACCCCCATGGCTTTCCCAGGAGACCCCAAGGAGGAAAATCTTCATCCTGGAGCATCCCAGCTCCAGGAATCAGGAATTAAAACCTCACCCCAAGAGCTCTGCAGTAAATCCCATCCTGTGCTGAAGCTGCAAAGAAGCAGGAGATAAGAACAGGACATCCCCTCATGGTTCCTGATGGTTCCTCATCTCAGGGCTTCCCTCAAACCCAGGGGATTTCTGTTCTGTAAGATGATGATGCTCCTGAGAGCTGCATTCTCAAATCTAATAAATTCAGAGTTTTTAAAACCTCTATTTTCACACAAGAATTTAATAAATCTCTTTAGGACCATCTATCTCCACACCAACTTTTGAGTCTGTTGACATGAGACCTCACAGAAGAAAAACCCTTCTTGAAAAGAGGAGATCATATATATATATATATATATATATATATATATATATATATATATATATTGTTCTAAAGCACCACAGATTGACCACAGTTGACTCAAAACAACCTTCCTGCAAAAAAAAGGGGTTGACTCTTTTTGTTAGCCTGTGTGTAAAGAAAAAAAAGAGAAAAAAAGCAAAAATCCAAACCAGATGTTTCAAAATATGACAGACAATGGCAATATCACCACTTGCAGAAAAATACTGCCACCAGCAGTTAATAATTTGGGATAACTGCCCCAATACTGTGACCTTTTATCCTCTGAAGCCATTAGGCATATCCTTTAGCTAAATAAAGAAATTCAAAGCTCTATTATTCTCCCTTCAGCTTTCAGAAGTGTTGCTGTCTCAATCACTTGGACTCTCAAGCTGGAAGATGAAAGCAGGGCTGCTGCCCAGCTAGGTGCCCCCAGTTCACAGCAAGAAAAAGCAAATTAGCTGAGACCTTGCAGAAAGTTTGCACCAGGGACCTCCTCAGTCACTGAGGACCCAAAGAAAAAGGCCCCGAATCCCCCAAAAGCCTCTTTCAAAACCTCAGAGCTGGAGGACAGAGGCATCAGACCCTTCAAGAGAATCCTTGGAGCATCCTGTAGCAATTCCAGAGCACAGCAACCATTCCAGGAAGAAACCCAACCAAACAAATAAGCCACTTTCCTAAGGGGAAAAGTGTGGATTTTATTTTTCTGTTGCTGATCTGCAGGAAAGGTGAGGATCAGGTGGGCAAATCCAGCCTTGGAGGGAAGTGGGCTGGAAGAAGATTTAAGTTTTGGTCTTGCAGATGACACACCTGAGGTCCAAAGGTGGATCCAAGTTTCCTAACAGATCCATGTTCCTGACAGACAGGAGTTTCCAGGACACAGGGAGGCAAAAGTTTAAACTTGACGCTAAGAAGAGAAAAAGAAACACCCAGGAGCACCCACTCTGGTGGCTGGGATCTGATTTCAGGGGACTGGGAGCTCCTGGAACTCAACAAGCAGTCTCTGCATCCCTTCACACAGAGCCAGAAATGTTACAGAAAAAAAGAAGTTGCCTTTTCCAGCCCAGTTCTAAAAAGCACTTTCCATCACTCCTCAGAAAAAGAAAAATTTTAAAAGGGAGAAAAAGAAAATCAGTGCAATGTTCACTTGGTTTAAGTCACCTGAAATCCCTCCCTGGGGAGCTCTGCAGCCCCATCTTGCTGTATTCCCAACCTTCTCCCATGCTCAGGGCAGGGAAGGAACCACCACAACTCAGACTAAAGCTTCATCTGCATTAGCAAACATGCAACAGTTTTGCCTCAGTCCATTCAGCCACCTCTTGGATGCTCTCATCCAAAAATATTTGGCAAGGAAGACAAACAAGGAAAAGAAAAAGCAATGTAGTGGGTATTTTTTTTTTTTTTCTTTTCCTGGAGATGTTTTATCTGCAGGAATCAAAGGAGCTGCTAGGGATGGAGTGACTGTGGCATAAACTGCAGCCAAAGAAACTTCAGCCCTTCCCCTGAATGTCAAGGGAGGAAACTTGAAAATTGGGCATTTAAAATAAAATACTCAAACTCTCCAAGAAACTCTTGGCATCAGTTTTTCCCCTTATCAAGAGGGGAGGACTCTCCTTCCTCCCATCTGCAGCAGGTCCAGGATAATTACACACCAGAGCAGCTGCAAAAATGCCAGGCAGAGGAGCAAGATTTGGGTTTGGCCTTGTGTGACCTCTCTTCAAAGACTTCCACCACTACTTTCTTCTGTTTCTTCTGGCATCAGAAAGCATGCTCAAACCAGATCCTATTTTTAAATTTGACTTCAAGGTTTAGGGGAAAAAACAAAACAAAACAAAGCAAAAATATTATTTTTTTTCATATATTCAAAAATATATTTTTTTAAGGCAGAGATATTGCCAGGTTTGTATTTCAAATCTTGAAAATCAACTGATTTCAGAAAGATAAACCACTCAATCAGCCTGAGGTCTGCTCAACTGTGATCATTGCTGGGCCACCTTTTCCAAGGAAAATATTGTGTTTTCAGTTCTAAAAGCATGAAGGAAGTTTAAAGCCAAAACACCATACACCACTAAGCATGAATTTTACCCAAGAAGTTTGCAGCAAGTCAGGCATCTTAAGCAGCAGCTTTTTTTTTTCACCTCCTTGGAAAACCAGCTGAAGTCTTTTAAAGACAAAGGACTTAGGAAAGCTGCAAGCTAAATTCCTCTAAAGATCAAAGGTCTGGAAAGGTGAGGCTCACACTTAGGGGAAAAAAAACCCCAACCTCATCCTTATGAAATCAAAATCCACCTTCCCTACAAATGCCAACTGTGTTCTTATGTATCCAAGGGATGGGACTCTGCATCCAGAGAAAAGCTCCCTCTGTGGCAGCCACCTCCAGGCTCAGATTCCATTCACTTGGAGATATTTGCATCCTGAGGCTGGCCAGGAACTCAGCACCAGGTTTATGCTCTGGCAGCAGAGCCACCAGCACCACCAGGATGAGGCCCAGGAGCTGGGAAGCTGCTGCCTTCCTTCCAGGAGTCTGCAGAACCTTTGGAGCTCTTTTTTTTTTTCTCCTTTGGGAGGACCCAAAGTTTAATTCCTCTCTTAGGAAGAATTTTATGGAAATGTGCATTATGAAAAGTGTTCCAACTTTGTCCAAAGAGTTTATCCAAGACATGTGAAATTCTTAATGATATTTCTTTTGATTAACTTCCCTGGATTTGGGATCAGGCTGCCTCCTCAGGCAAACTTATTTTTCATACAGGGAAGCCTCCTCTCCCTCCTTGCAGAAACTGAATCCAACAGTATCCTGTTACCACCTGAAACAAGAACACTGCCTCCAGAGAGAGGATGATCTCTCATCTCCTCATCATTCTTATTCCAGATGCTCTCTGGGAAGTCAAGTGCAAAGACAGCCCCTTCCTCCATCACCTCTGCACCAGAGATGGACACAGAGCAGAAACTCTGGCAGACATTTCAAAAATATTCTGAATTCACAACAAGAACGTGCGTGTGGGGGCAAGTACTGCAACCCAAGAGGCAGGAGACCTGATTCTAATTTATGCAGTTTTTGGTATGAGCAATCTTTTTAGATAAGTCTTCAAAACTAAAGAGCCTGCATACCTGTGTTAATTACCAGGCAGTGATTATGCCAGGAAACACTTTCAGAGATTTACCCCCAAGTCAGCACAATGCAACTGCTCACCATGGAAGTCATCCATTACCCCAATTAGCTGCTTCTCTGCAAGTCATTAAGTGCCTCCTCAATATCAAATTGAGCAACTCGTGTCACTGTCCCTCTGGCAGAAGTTTCATGGAGAAAGCTGAAAGCTCTCACCTTCCCTCACACCAGGCTGATGGCAGAGGTCTTGTTTTACAGCTGCTGCAGCCCTAGATGTGTAACCAGGCTCTTGCAGGCTGAAGCTATTTCTCTTAGAAAAGCACTAGCAAAAGTTTACAGACGAATTGCCAGTAAACATCAAAGATCCCAATTTTCTCAGTAGCCCCCATAAGTGCTCCTCCTCCCCATGACTCCTGTGCGGTTGATAAGGATCTGGTGTTTTCAGCTTCACACCTTCCATCTGCCCTGCTGCAACACCCCACATCCAAGGGAGCATGAATTTATTACTTCAAGAACTCTTTAAGCCAATTTTGCACAGACAGGCAGGTCCCAGTTCTTACATGTTACTGCTGCAGTCAGAACCAGGACTAACCCAGGCTTCTCCTCTGCCTGCTCCATAGATTGGAGCTCACTGCACTATGGGGGAAAAAAGCAAAAGGCTGAAAGGGCCAATGTCAGGGCCAGAGAATTTCTGATAAAACTGTTTGTCCTGGTACAGGCAGAATCTGCTGTAGAAATATGTAGGAGATTTGGACTCTGGCTTTAAAGACACTGCCCTGAATCTGTGTGTCGGAACCACCCGTGGCCGTGTCTCCCAAACAAGGCAAAGGAAAAGCTTTGCATTTCTGCAATAAGGAACCAGGACTTCATGATTTCAGATGTCAGAATTCAGGTGTTTGAAGGAGATGAGACTTCTGAGAAAGTACTGAGAGCCTGTCCTACAGAGAACTGCTGCAGACAGACAGGTGCTGTCTTTGCAGATTATTCCTAGAGTCAAAAATCCACGAGGTACTCCAGAAACAAAGTCAGACTGATCCATACATACTGCTCAGTCAGGAAGCTGTAATGTGGACAATTACAATCTATTATTTTGCCTACATCACAGGCAATTAAAGAAATCCAAGCCACTCTTCCTCACAGAAACCCCAGCCATCAGCTCAGAGCATCCTCTGTACAACTCGTACGTTTTTCTATTCAAGATTTCTTCACTCAGCTGCACATCACAGCTGCCACTGCTCCCAAAACTTGTGAGAGAAAAAAAAAAAAAAAAAAAATCACAGAACTTTCAGGGTTGGAAGGGGCATTTAAGCTCACCCAGTTCCAAGCCCCCTGCCATGGGCAGGGACACCTCCAACAGCTCAGGTTGCTCAGAGCCCCATCCAGCCTGGCCTTAAAAACTCCCAGGGATGGGAATTCCACCACCTCTCTGGGCAACCTGTGCCAGGGTCTCACCACCCTCATGGGGAAGAACTTCTTCCTAATATCTAATTTAAATCTCCCTTTCTCTAGTTTGAAATCATCCCCCCATGTCCTATCAGTGAGGGAGAAACCCAGAAGTAGCTGCTGAATCTCACGTGAAGAGCCAGGGCTGCAACACAACCAACTCCAAACCTCTTTCCCATTCCAAGGCAGAGAACTTCTTCCTAGCACCATCCAGCTTCAACTCTGGCATCCCCAAGGTGACAGTGGAGCTGGAGCAGCTGGGTCCTAACTCACCTTTTTGAGGTACTCATGTCCACAGGCTCATCTCCAGTCTGAACCTCCACTTTTATGGTTGCTTTCACCTCTCCGCTTTTTAATAATCCTTGGACTTTCCCAGTTCCAGGATCTGTTTTGATTTTCATGTCTCCTTCAGTGTTGAGCTCTGTTCCCAAAAGTCCTTTCTCCATTTTTAGTTTCTTGCTGTCCACATCATTGTGGGGGACCTCACGTTCTAAGGCTCGCTTCTGACTCCGTGTCCTGCATGCTTCCTCTGTCATTGTGAGGCTCTGGGGAGAGAGGAGACACAAAGGGGTTAAATACATTGGGGGAACAAAAAAAAAAAAAAAAAAAAAAAGGTTGGGAAAAAAAAAAAAAAAAGGCTGGAGGGAAAAAAAAAGGTTGGGGGAAAAAACCCTTTAATTTCAAAACAGGGCAAAGTACAGCGGTTACTGCAAAAGGAGTTCAGAAAGAGCAGTAAAGGCTTTGCCAGTGTGATCCCTCACCCTATCTTCAACACCCATCTCAGGGTGAAACTACTAAGCACCCAGCATCACTCTGCTTACACTTTTTTGTTCAGCAAAACCAGACAACAACAAAAGAGGAATGCAAGCAGAAACCTCACTGAGCGTAAACCAGAATCACCAAGGAGAGAAGCAGAAAACCCCCAAACTCAACAAAAAAACCCAACCCAATCCCATCAGCCTGCATTAGGAGAACATAGAACCCACCATGAATACATAAACCCCCATGACGACCCCAAAAAGCCCCAAAAATACCCCCCCCCCCCCCCAAGTTTGGCTCTTTCCCAAAAAGTCAGGAAAAGAATGCGTGCGTTTGCCTGCCATGCAAATAAAAGCAATTACAAAATTCTAGATTAGGATCTCCCCGGGATGGCTGCCATGGTTTTCTGAGGACCTAAAGCTGGGATTGGGAGTTTTGGGAATCAGAGACTCTGGGGAGAAAGGACCCCAAGCCCAGCCCACCCCCTGCCTGCTGCCAGCACTGCCACTGCAAGCCTCAAGTTGAGGCTTCCTGGGCTCCTGGGGAAGGAGCCAGGTTTTTCCACCAGGAATCAGGTTTTTCCACCAGGAACCAAGCTTTTCCACCAGGAACCAAGCTTTTCCAGGCAGCAGTGGAAGCTCTGGGCTCTCAGGGGGGGAAACCCCCCCAGCTTTAACTCCTCGCCTGCCGGAGCCAGGGGAAGTTTTGCTCCGGGTGCCACCTCCGCTTGCACTTCGGTACCTGCAGCCACCCAGGGACACCCAATCCATGGGACACGGAGCTGAGTCAGGCTTTGATCCCATGACATCACTGGGCTCCACATGACCCTTCCCAGGATGCAGCCTGAGAGACAAAGCACTTTCCAGAAACCAGTCTGAGCCGGCAGCAGGCAACCCGCAGCGGGGCTCACCCTGCCCAGGATGGGCACCCTGCAGCATCCCTCCCTTCCTCCAGCATCCCAGGGGGGACACCAGGCACCCAGGGACTCCCATAGGGTGGGGGGAGAGAGAGGAACAACCCCCACACCCCCCTTCAGCACCCACCCTACCCCACCCCCTCCAATTTTTCATTCATTTGAAGCATTCCTCCCATCCCAGGTTTGGGTGTTGTCTCCCCCACCACCACCTCCATCCTTTGAAAAATGGTTTCAAGACCAAGGCCAGCACCCAAGTTTCCAAAAAAGTCTTCCAAATGTTTTTAGAGGCGTGAGATTAACATAATTATGCAATGTAATTAACCTCTGCTCACCCCCCCTGTTATCCAATGTTAATGGGAAATTGCCATTCCGGGAGTACAAACCCCTTGGGGCAAAGGGACCAGGGGTTTCTCTGGATGGTGATGGTGTTGGGTGAAAGAGAAATGTTTTGGGGGTTTGGTTTTTAGAGAGGAATTAAAAAAAAATAAAAAAATCCCAGTTGCTACACAAGTGCCTCCCCTGAGCTGCTCTGCATTGACAGAATGGCTGAGCTCCCAAGTGGGTGCTTTCCAGAAAGTTGATGGGGAAAGGAGTAAACAGCACCCAGCCTCTCAGAGTGGCCCAGTGCTCCCCAGCCCTCCCCAGCCCCTTTTTAATAGAAGAACACCCAGGTTTTGATATCCACTCAGCAGGACTCCCCCACCTCCCTGCAAACACTGCCCAGCCCAGGGCTAAAACAAAGGAGGGGGCAGCGCTGGCCCCTGAGATGTCCCATCAATCACAGGGACTTTTTCTGGAAGCACGACTGCTTAGTCAGGAAGAAAACTCCTTAAACCTTAATCTGGATTTATTTTCAGCATCTTTATGCTCTCCAGCCTGGCAGGGAGGAGAAGGAGCAAGCACCTCCAGCTGAACCAGCAGCAGCGCTCAGGATCCCAATGTTAAGGTTTAGTCCAGGCTGTTCATTTCTGCTCCTTCTTTTCCAAGATTTCTGAGTGGGAAAAGCAGCACCTTGAGCTGCACCTGGGATATTTATTTCCCAGCACATCACACACTGAGCACCCTGCAGGCTCCCAGCTGGATCTTGCTCAGCATCACAAGCAAAGGGGAATGATCTGCACCGAGTTTGAGTCAAAAAAAAAAAAGTCAATGCAGCCAAAATCCCCAAATCCCAATCTTTCTGTTAGGAAGACAGGTAATGCATGCTGAATGCTTCCAAGCACCTGTTTTCCAGGCTCAGCCCAGGGGGATGGAGAGAAGCAGGCACTGAGCACTCAGAGCATTTCCAGGGGCAAAGCCTCCATCTGCAAATTCCCAGTGAAGGTCAGAGCCAACAGAGCCCCAACCTTGAGGAAAAGGCAGGGAGTACCTTTCCAACACACTCCTCTCCTATTACAAATCCTCAAGGCCATCCTTTCTTGCAGCCTGAAGGAGCAGCAGCCCTTTTCCCTCCTTGCAACCATCTCCCTTATCAAAACACAGCCAAAACTTGAGTTGGAAGCAGCCTGGAGCTCCCCTGGGTGTTCCCAGACAAGCAAGAAGCAAACTCCCTTCTCCTTGGAGGAATTCTGCTGCTCCCACAACTTTCAGCACATGGAAATCCAGCCCAAAGTATTTCTGTTGAAAAGTCAGAGCCTTGTGGGCAAGGAGGGAGGTTGGAAAGCAGTGAGTGGGGATGGAGAAGAGGGCTCCTAGCATGGCCCAGGCAGCACTCCAGGTTGCTGGAAAAACCTTGGGATAAGATGGCAGGAAGATTTTCACAGCTAAATGTGAAGATGGGAAGCACAGGCTCAAGGTTTACATCTCCTCTGCAGTTTTCCTGTCTGCAACAGTGATTAAATCTTTTTTTTATTGTTGTTGTTGTAGATGAGCCCTAAAAAACAAACTCCCTGATGTAGTTTTAACCCTTCCAGGAAACAGCACTGGGAAAGTTTGCCAAGATGGATAAAGATGCAGAGAGACCTAAAGAGAAATTAATGGAGCACTGAGAGGTGGGCAGGAGAGGGAGAAAAAAGCCCCAAACCCCCAAAAGATAAAATAATGAGGTCTGTAGGAAAAGGTTAAAACCAGGCAAGTGGCCTGGGAGAGGAGGGGAAGCACCAAGCAGCTTTGCTTCAACTCAACCACACCTTTTATTTGAAAGAAGGGAGAGAAAGCCAGGATTCCAGAGGAAATTTGAATTTTTCACAGGAAATTTGAAGTTTGGAAGGTGCTGCTTTTTATTCCAAGGAATGGCACAGCTTGGGGTGGGGCACCCAGGACCTAAGGAGCAAATCCTCAGCTGGTAAGTGCCATCACCCTAACGGATTAATTGCTGTCATCAATTCAAAAAAGCAGTTTAGGATATGACATAAAATGCAGGCAGACTCCAGCCCACCCCACTGCTCAGCTGAAGCTTTCTCCAGAATCACCCTGTGCAGCTCTGCTCCCCTCTGAGCACCCCAGAACCAAGACAAACCCAAAGCCTCCTGACTTCACCATCAATTTATGGCAGCCCGGTGAGCATCATGTTTGTGATGCCACCTCTAGCAGGAAAAGGGATAAAAAAAGAGCTCCCCTGCCACCATCCAAACCATTCCCTCCTGCCATGGAGCAAAGCAACACAACCAGCAAACCAATCCTGACTCCACCAGCATCTTTTCCAGCACGGATGTGGATACATCCCCGTGCAAAGGGCTGGGGATGCTTAAGTTCTTGTTATGCCAGAAGTGTTTGGGGCTTTTTCCTGCCTATATCCTCATTGATCATGCAGCCAGAATGGAGATGTCCTGAAAAAAGAACCCAAAAGGTATTAAAATTTCCACGTGTGCCTGTGCACTACTGGCTGCATCTGTGTCCATGTGTGTGCACGTGTGACTGTGCACACACATGGAAAAGTTCATGACCTTATCACACAGGCATTTGGAAAAATAAATTCTAGGAAGCCAAAGTAAGAACATAAAAAAAAAAAAAAAAAAAAAAGACTAAACGAATGCACCACTAAAAGGGCAAGAATCCTGGTTATTTATGTCGGGAGAGAAAAAAAAAAAAAAAAAACCACCACAAAACCCTCCTGCAACCTTAAAAAAAAAATAAAATTAAAAAAAAAAAAAAATCATGCAGAGGTGGGGTGATCCTTTGCCCTCTGTCATTTCCAGACCACGAGACCTTAAATTTAAACGAAAAAAATTAGAAAAAAAAAATTTAAAAAAAGGGGAAAAAAAAAAAAAAAAAAAAAAAGGCAAGCAGCAGAAGTGCCAAGAAAGTGCTGAAGTGAGGCCTGCAGCCCACCAAGGGTTAAGTCCTGCCATTTTGGTGCCATTCATCGAGATGGCCATTGAGGGTGTTACCTAACAAAATGGCAGAACTTAACCCTTCCCTCCCCACACCCAAGCTGCTCCCCACCCTCCCAGCCTCTGCCAGCATCACTTCCTCCCCCTTCCTTAGTGATATAGGGGGGAAAAAATAATAAGCATTTTTTTAAAACAACCAAAAAAAAAAAAAAGCTTGCTCAGGGCTGTGAAGGATTTGCAAATAAATTAACAAAAGGAGATGGAGCCCATGGAAGTTTTCTCCCTGTCTGAAGCATCAAAGTTCTCCCAGAAGCAACACTGGTCCACCAGCAAGAAAAAGGCAATTTGGGATAGGAGGCCATGGAATTGCTGAAGGGAAAGTGTTCAGATGTGGGGCTCTGGGATTCTACACTGTCCTGAAAATAGATCCAACATTCCCAAGGCTGCTCCAGCACCTGCCAGGAGCTGCTTCTCCTTCCATCCCAGCACAGAGCCACAGCTCTGCCCACCTTACCCCTGCTGGCACTCAGCAGAGGGCAGGAGGAAGTGATTCAGCTCCAATATTTACCAAACCGAAGAGATGAACATTTGGAGAAAGGCACTGAGCTGAGGACCACAAACATCAAGTTCTGCTTTGGGCTAGAAATGGGACTTTTCTACCTTCCTGAAGTCCTCCTCCTGCTTGCCATGCTGTCAACTCACCTTCCAATAAAAGCAAGATTATGGCTGAGTTTGGCTCCATTGATTAAAAGGTGGAATCCAACCCCTGCCTCAGTGCTCTGTGTCACAGAGAGAGCAGCCCTGGTGATGCTGAACAGAAAGCTCAGTGTCACCATGGCAAACATGTTGCTGTATGGATGGAAAATTATTGCTGCTGCCTGTAGAAACCAACCTAGCAATCTGCTGAGATCTTCAGAGAAGTGATCAAAGTGAGCTGAGAAAAAAAGAACTTGAATAAACTAATTTTTTTCCAATGCATAACCAGGTTTTTCTACTAAATATCTTTTCCTAGTGGTGCTACTCAGAGTATTCAGCCTGAAAAACAAGGAGCAAACCCACCCAAACCAAACTGCAAGGTTCAGGATGGAGCTGGTTCACTGTCAGCCTCCTGGAGCTTGCCAGGGAACCTCAACCCTGCTCCCAGGAGAAAGAAAGAAATCAAAAATCATTGTGTTGGCAGACACCACTTCAGCAGCAGCAGCACCTGGGTGAGAACTACTCAGCCTTTCCTCCAGGTATGGATTCTCCAAGGCAGAGGGATCCTGGGGGGATGTTAACTGACCATGAAAATCTCTTTAGCCAGTGTTTATTTTGACTCTAGAAGAAAACCCTTCCCCTTCAAGGCCTTCAACTTGAGATTTCAACTTCTGTTTGCTGGGAATGGATCTGAGGAGCACTGCAGGTTGCAATCAGATCCCCTCTCCCTTCTCCCAGCCCCCTCCCTGCTTCTTATTAGAGGATGCTTCTTATTAGAGGAGGGATCTAGCTTGGTTCATTTATTTTAATGCAAGAGCAGCAAAATTACCATCTTGAAGCACCCAGTCCCAACAAGAATCAAGCTCTGGCAGCACCACATGCTGTGCAGATGATACAATCAATTCCTTGGGTTCCTGCATTAAAAACTGAAAAAGCCAAGAGGCTCTCTGCACACCCAGCTCCCACCAGCATCTTTCCCTTTCTCCAAGAAGTTCCTTGCTCCAAATTTCATCTTCAACCCCAAGAGAAATGATTTACCACAGCCTCAGGCCAGTCCCAGAAGGAATGGGTGGATGTGGAGACAAAGCGGGAACCACAACTAAAGAATTATCTTCCTTAACAACTAAGGAATTATCTTATTTACCAATCAATACTCTCATTCCTCTGCAGAGAGCTTGGAAATGATATTAATACTCAGGTCCACAGCTTTGGGTTCAAGGAGGTGTTTTCAGAAGGTACTACTTACAGCTGCTACACAAGGGATTTGTTTGACCTGAATTCTCCCCCAAGTTTTGATGGATCTATTTCTGGCTAATAACTACTGGGCAGGAAGTTGGCTGGGCTTTGTATTCCTAAAAAATCCTGGAGATTCCTCAGTGCAGGACAGTCATTAAATCTCAGTTTTGATCATTAAATGCAAGATAACAAGTTGAATCATCAAAATAAAGACAGTTTTTCAGGTGTTTTATGCAGAACAAGAGCAGATTAAATCTCCATGATTACAGCCAAGAGATCTCAGATCCTCCCTGCTCCTCTCACTGTTACACCCAGAAAAGTGAGGAGCACAAATGCTTAACATTGATCACCCAGAGCCCTGGCAATTTGCTGTTTGGGAAGGAAATAAAACATTGGATAAATCCTTAAACTGCTATATATAAAATGCTGTGAGTCAAGTGACACAGGAGAGATGGCTGAGAGAGCCTGACAGTCCCTGTGCCACCAGAGCATTGGCAGAGCTGCAAGAGATGTACAGAAATTTCATTTCCATTCAGTTTTTCTTCTGGGGGGATTGCACAAATCATCAAAACATCCTGGGAGTCTCCAGGGAGGAATTTCTGTGCATTTAGTTTTCCTTCTCCTCTTGTGCCAAGACTGACAATATTCACTGTGCTGTGAATTCCCAGTTAAAAAGGAACTGAAACTCCTGTGTCCCTCAGGAAATCAGGGAGATTCCCCCACAGGGGTGTGCAGGTGAAAAGTGACTTTTGATGAAGGCACAGGACCCAAATCCTGATCCAAGTTTCATCTCAGAGCTCCTCTACAGCTGTTGGAGAAGGCAGGAACTGGGGTGCAAGAACACAGAAGAGAATTCCACCCTTCCCACTCTCACCACTGAACGGGGAAGGGGAAAAAAAAAGGAACAAAAAGGAGTTTCTGTGCCTTAGGAGAGACTCAGCCTCCCTCTGCTCACAGTTCTTACCTGTCAGTGAAGTTCATGGGTTCCAGGTGGGATCCTGGCTGGGCCAAGTGGCTGAAAGTGGCTGCAGTGAGGATCCTGGGGGCAGAGACAAGCTGGTTAGCACAGGCTGCACAATCCCTGGAGGAGATTTGCTGGCATGGCCACCCTCCTCCCCCCAAACCTGCTGACAAAACATGGGTATCCATGTGAAGGATGAGATACCTGCATCCCACCTTTTAACTGGAAGGGAACTGCAAGGCAGCTTTGTGTTCAGATACTTTGGGATTAAAATCTAAAGCAATCTGAAAAATACTTTCAAGTCACTGCTTTTCTTCCTCTCTCTTTCTTCAGCCTTTGCTCCTTAACACTGTAGGAGGAAACCAACTGTTTATTAATATCTCTGGTTTGTCCCAAACACCCACTGGAACCAACATTCCCATTTCTAATTGAGACTTTCCCTCCTGCACTCATCCTCAGGGCCAGCACTTGCTCTGGGCAAGTCAAAGCAGCCCCTGGGCCACCTCCCTTTTCCTTTTTGGCCAAAAGGAGCACAGCTCCACCTGGGGATGCAGAACACCACTTGGAGATGCATCTGCAGGAAGAAATTCCATCCCTCTTTCCCCAGGCTGGCTGTGACCCTACAAAGTGGCATGCTGCTGCTTCAGGGACAAAGATGGATCAGAAAATACATGAAAAAAAAAAGTTGTTTCCTGAAGGTTTGCAGCTGCTTTCAGCTTTTAGTTTGCCCAAGAAGCCCCCAGGCTCCTGAATGAGGCTCTGGATAGGTAGGAGGGTGCAGCAGTGGTTGCCCAGTGTCACCTACAGGAAGGTAACAATGTGGGAACAGCAGGGATAGAGATGCAAACACAGGGAATTGGCCTTGGAAATGCCACCCAGGGGCTCAGCTCAGCAGCTCAGTGGTTCAGAGACCATCAGAGGAGCTCTGAATGCCAAACTGGGCACACTGGGATAACACAGCTGGGGGTTTTGGGGGGGTCTGACCACCACCCACACCCCAAAGTCACTCAGCCCTCTGTTCCTGGCCACATCCCAGCTCCCTGCAGCAGCTTCCAGGAAGCTGTAGGGAAAAGCAGAGAAAGGAATGGGGGAAACAACCTCCAGGAGAAGTTTTTGCCCTGTGGGACAGCATGGAAAAACCCATCCTGAGAAGACACACTGGGGTGGGGATCTGCTTTAAACTCCAGAAGTTCTGCTGGCTGATGCTTGCTTCCACTTCACAAAACTCCTTTTGGGAGTTTGTCCATCCCCTGTGTGACATCCAAACCTTCCCTTTCTCTGGGAAAACACCCAGGGAAGAAACCCACAGCTGGAAAAAACCAACTCCTGTTGCCAGCTGCCTTGGGGCAGCAGCTCCCTGCAGGGTCCCAGCTCTCCCAAAGCCCAGAGCCAGTCCCCAGGCAGGGACTGAGTCCTGATGCTCCTGGGGGAGGTGGAGCACAGAAATTGATGCACATTGGCTGCCAAGAGACTCCTTGGAAGCTCAGCCTCTTATTTCTGCTAAGCCACCAAGAACTGAGTCATTTCCCTCCTTAAAAAAAAAAAGCAAAACCAAAACAACCAACCCAAACAGTTTGCAGAGTTATTTTCTTTTGTCCAGAGGGTGACAGCTCACCAAGCCCTGGTCCTCCTCTCCAAGGAGGGGAGAAGGGGTGTAAAGGGTTCACCCCTCTGACCCCACCCAAGGACCAAACTGGGCCCCCCCTGACCAAGCTCAGAAGCCCCAAAAGCTGAGAGATTGTCCCCAGCACATCAGCTTTTACTATTGAAGCACAAAGAGGTTCCAAGAGGTTGAAATGGCAGAGAAATCACTGAATGGCTCCACAACTACCCCCTGCTCCCTGATTAGCTATCTAGAGGGCAGGTCTTGCTAATTCTAGCTCATCCTATTAGTCCAGTGCTTTTTTTTTCTAATTAAAAAGCCATTGAAAACCACTGCAAGAGCTCCTGCAGCAGAACCTGAGGGCACTCTCAGGCTGCTCCTGGGGCATTTGGCCACCAGGAACAAAGAGTTCTTCATGGAGAAAAAGCAAGAGCCAGAGGGTGCTGGGTGTTGACAAGTCCTCTGGGGGGGTGGGTGGCTCCAAGAGGATGGCAGGGAGCAGGAAGGCAGCTGTGACACTGCTGGAGGGGGGAAAAGGCAAGAAAATGGAATGATGCTGGTGGAGAGAAGTGCTGCAAGGGACTGGGAAAGGTCACAGTGGAAGGGGAGGTTCCTCTGCCAGGGGGAGGGCACACCAGGAACCCTGGTGGCTTTGGAAGAATCCAAGTTTTCCCCAGGAAAAAGAGGGCTGGGACTGCAGGTTGGTGTTAGACTGCTCTGGAGGAGGGCAGCAGGGGGGCATCTCCCCCTTCCAACCTCTGGGGGGAAGCCCAAGCTCCTGAATTTGTCTTCCCCAGCCTCCATTTTTTAATGAAGTGTAGAAATCAAGTCCCAGAGTGCTCCTGCCATGGGACTAAAATAGTTTTCCTCTTGCAGTTTAACCCCTTCAGTGCCACAGGATGCCAGCAGTGGAAGCTTCCCTGGGCTCAACCTTCTTCTCCTTCATCTCCCCAGATGGGAAATTTACTTTTTGCACGTGCTGCTATGGGAGAAAAACCCAAATAAACCAAAACAAAACACCAAAAGGTCGAAATACTTTGAAAAAGCAGCTTGAAGGACTGACTTTGAAAAGGAGCCTCCTTGGTAAGTAAAGAGTTAACACTCAGAAGTGAAACTCTGCCCAAGCAGCAGCTCCAAGAGTTTTTGACAGCACTGCCATCAGGGAAACTGAGTGCAGGAGGAGCAGAGCCCAGGGCTGGATGTGGTGGAGCTGCAGGTCTGGTGAGCTCTGGTGACATGCCAGCCTCCTCCAAGGACACCCAGGGGACACCCAGGGGACACCCAGGGGACACCCAGGGGACAGCCCCCACCACCTGCAAGGAAACTCAGTCCTCAGGAGCCTTCACTCTGCAGCTTCCTTTGCAAAGGATCCAGCAGCTTCCTAAGCCCACAGTCAAGTGAAAAAGAAATTAATCACACCACCAAATCACCTCTTGCTAACTCAGCAAGCAAGCAGAGGTTTATTTCCCACTCAAGTTTTTCCCCCTTCCTCTCTGAAATGATGCAAGTTGGAGATTACCAGGGACTGTGTCTGGGTTTTTTTTTTTTTAGCAACATCAACACTATCCTGAAAAATTATGATCCAGGGGGAAAAAAATTATGCAGAAAGTTATTCAGAAAGAGTAAAGAAAAAAGAAAAAACAAACAAACAAAACAAAACACAAAAAAAAAAAAACAGGAAAAAAAAATTGAACCAGGGAAAAAAGATCCAGAAAAAGTATGATCCAGGGTGGGGAGAAAATGTGATCCAGTACAACAACAACAAAAAACCCAACTGAATATGTGGTCCAGGAAATTTGTGATCCAGAAAAATTAAGATCCAGAAATATTTGAGAGCTACTTAGCCCCCAAAAGAGGGCTTTTAAAAGCACAAAACTTTCAGAATAAGACATGCTACAGATTCTCTAAGGAATTAAAGCCCAGAACTCTGACACGGGTACCACAGTGTTACTGCTGCACAAGCAGCTGGGATGAGAAGAATTCTGGACTTTTTGGAAGGCTGAGTGAACTGCTTAGCAGGGGAAAAAAAAAAAAAAAAAAAAAAAAAGAGTCACATTTCAATTTAAATATTGACAGACAAGGGGCTTCCTTCTGTCCCTGTGCTCAGGCTTCACTTCCATGAACAGTTTCGGATAGAGGGCTCAAGTTTTCAAAGCACTGCTCCAGAAGGAGAACTCAAAGCTGTACACAGGTCCCAGCCTGGGGGTTTATGAGCACTCAGCTGAGAGGATTTTTGTGCTTTCTAAAACCACTGATTTCTCCCTGCACACACCTCAACAGAATTTTAGGAAGAAAATCTCACTCCAGTGTAAGCAACCAGCCCAGAGTGGAAAAATCCCTTTTCTGGCTCTCCTGCCCATGATGACCCATCCTGTACCTGGGCTCTGCTGGCAGCTCTCTGAATATCTGCTTTTTAACTCCTAAAAGGTTTGGGTGAAAGCTCCTCACCACCCTGGGGCTCCTCTCTCCACTGATGTGCCACCTTGTAGGAAGGGGAAAAAAAAAAAAAAAAAAAAAAAAAGAAAAAAAGCTCTTTTCAGCTGTTCATTAATACTCTGCTCCCCCTTTATTGTGCACCAACCCAACTGCAAAGCCAACCTGTGACAAATTAAGAGTCTCTGCCACTCTCTCCTCAATTCCTGGGACAGAGATTTTATAAAAATAAATAAACAAACCAACCAACCAACCAAACCAAACCACCCAGGGCAATCGACAGCATTTCTAATTACACCCTTTTGGATCAATAAAGGCAGGAGGAGAGCCTGGATGGGGGTGATGGGCACCAGGAGCAGAAAATCAGAGAGAAAAAAAACTATTTAGTGGCACCAGCTGTCCCCTGAGCATCCTGCTTCTTGGGGAGGCTGGTTTCACAGCTAGTGGACATCAAGTGGATGCCCAAATCCCCCATCCTCAAGCAGGAACTTTGTGATGCTGCCTGCTCCACACAGCCCTGGGTACTGCTCCAGCATAACCTGAGCCCAGATTCCCTCTGCCCTCTGAAATCCTGCAGGAAAAAGGGGAAAACCCTGCAGGAAAAAGGGGAAAACCCTCCAGGAAAAAGGGGAAACCCTGCAGGAAAAGATTTTCTCCCCCAACCCCAGGCTGAACCAGATGGCAGAATCTAATCTCTTGCAATCCAAAGTTACTGTTTGGAGACCAAAGTGCATTTTGACTTCTCTGGTTCCTTAGTCTGGGGGGTAGTTCCATGACCAAGGTCCTTCCTCCTCTCCCCATACCAGCCCCAGGATCTCCCTGTGCTTTTACTAAGATTTGCCAGGATTCAGTCAGGTGGGGAGACCTGCAAGATGCAAAGATAAAAAGGTTCCAGTGATGCAGTTCAGAAAAAGAAAATTAACACTAATTTTTTTTTTTTCTTTTCTTTTCTTTCCAGGAAACCTTCCTATCCAAAACCTTGCAAACCTGGCTGTAAGCAGAGCCTGGAGCATCCAATTCCTGCTCTCCTGCTCAGCAATTCACAACATCCAAAGCACCCAGAGCAAAGGCAACTGAGTTTACAGATGGAAAATGCAACCCTGGCTCCCAAGCCCAAGTCAGCACAAAATGGGAGGGAGCATTTCTCTGCAGGTTGATTCAGAAGATCAGGATTTGGTTGGCTACTCCTGAATAGAAAACAGCCCTGGCTGTCCAGGGTTGCAGCACTTTGGGCTGGAGCAGCCACAAGGATGCTTTTCACTCCTAATGGAATTGATGCCTTCAAACAGAGACCAAAGGAGGAGGGGTTGCCCCCAGAAAATTCTCTGGAAAAAAACCATATTTCCTCAAAAAGGCAGCAGGAAGCAGCTCTAAGACACTCTGGTTTCCTACCAGTCAGGACAATGTGTTATAAAGTTCCAAAAGTTGGGATTTCTAGATAAAGCTGCCCCCTGGGTAAAGCATTTCTGCTCTGCTTTGGGTTTGAGAGCTTTCTTCCCTTCCACAGAAGCCTTTAAGCAATGCCTTACTTTCACTCCAAGGAACAAAGAGGGATGAGAAGGAAGTAGGGGAGTTCACGAGCAAAAGAGAGAGAAAAAGATTCTTTTTTGCCCCTCATTTCACAATTAGCAGCTGACCCTGTGAAACAGGAGCTGAGACAGAGAAAGGCTGAAGCCAAGGATGAAGAGGCTGCACTGGAGCCAGGTCCCAAGTTTTATCCATCTGTTTCCCATCTCCCCAAGTTAATCTCTGTAATTACTAGGTGGGCAGACCTGAGGCATTAAATCCAAATCTTTGCAAGAGGCTGATTTGAAGGAACAACAGAAAAAAATCAAAAACCAACCCAAAAACCAACCCCAAAGCCACCTTGCATGTCAGAGGCAGCAGACCTGAAGGAAGCTGTGCCTGGGAAGAGAAATTACAATATTCCAACCATTAAAATTGTCACCCAAACCAAGGCAGACTCCCCAGAACCCCCCCTCCAGGTGTCCTCCAGGCCCAGGAATCCTCCATACCCACCAAGGAGCCACCACCAGCTGTAATTTTTTTTTTGGTTTTGGTTTTTTTTGAGCCCAATCGCACCACCTCCCACTGCCCCTGGCTGGGGATCCTTGTTGGATAAAGATGGATTTGGGGTTTTTTCTTCTTTTTTTTTTACAAAAAGTGGCATCATGACCTTCTGTGTTCTGATGTAGAATTTATTCTTGACAGAGAAAGGGGGGGTGTCTCTTTTCTGTGCAAAAAGGCAGAGCTGTGAAAGCTCTTTTTTGGTGGAATGAGGAAAAGGGGAAGAGGGATGGGTGCAGGAATTTCTCGCCCCATCCACAAGATCCAACTTGCACATAAAAGTGAGGGCATTTGGGGGAAAAAACAACCAGAGGTGCCACAATCACACCCCACACGATTTTTTGCAAAGATCTTATCAAGTTTGCAGGCTCTGAATGTCCTGGGGGGTCAATGATATGTGCAATATTAAAATGAGTCTCCTTTCATTACTTCTGGAGTCTTCATCACCCTCATTCTCACTGAAATAAATCACCCATCAGGGCTGACCCAAGAGGATTAATTTGCTTTTGTTCCCCAAGCCACTTCCATCACTGGCAAGCTGGGGCTGCTCATTAAGCCATCAGAGAATGGTTCAGGTTAGGAAAGATCTTAAGGATCATCTCCTTCCAGGATGGTTTCCAGGTTTAGAAGCAGTCCATGGCCAGGAGGAGGCATGACCACGTCCCCCTCTGGAGACCTTTGCTAAAGGAAAGGGAAAAAAGCAGAGGAATGTGAAGTGCCCTCCAAGAAACCAATGGGAAGAAGACTGCAGGGTTGGAGGGGAACTCCCTCATCCCAGCTTCTCCAGGCTGCAGAGAAATCCAGGATCACAACTGCAAACCTGGCAGGATTTCGAGCTCTCAAAAGTTTAACTTCTTCAGAACTAAAGAATTTGAGCACTTTTCCAGCCACAGAACTGCCATGGACCCTACCCACCCCCCCAGACCCTTTGCTTTCCACCTCATATTCTACACCCCTGGATAATTTGGGGTTTTGGGACTATTCAGCCTACAGCTCAGAAGCCTTAAGAGCCACCAAGCAAGGCAGCAAGGAGCAGAACTCCAAGTCCACACTCCTGAGCATCCTCCAGAGCCCAACACTGCCAACTGACACCTCACAATTTTACAGCAAACCCCAGAAAAGTTCAGCTCTGTGCTCAAGGGGTGGCTCAAGGTGTTTGCAGGGACCTAATTCTGCTGGAGACAGGATTTTCTAAGATCCTATTAAATATGAATGCCTTCACTTTACTTCCTCTTAATTCTTCCAAGCATTTCAAAGCTCGTGACCACTTCAGCAAATGAAAATCCTGGGACAGGTTATGGCCAGGAAAAGTTCCTCCTCCTTCCAGCAAAAGGTAAATCAGCATTAGCCTGAAATGTAAAGATTTCATGTTCTGACTGATTTTAACAGCCAAGACCCCTATTGCTCCTGTTTGGTTTGGATCCATAACAGAGATGGGGGGCAAAAAATAAAAATGTGCTGCCTGGAGAGCACCTATCACCTGTTCATCTGCTCTCATACACCCCCCCCTCTGAGGTGCCATCTAACATTTCTACAAGTTTTTGTTACCCACCTGTCAGAAAGTCAAGGGGAAACATTTACTGTTGAATTAGTAATTATTAAAAAAAAAATAAATGAGTAGAACATCTTCCTGGCAGGTGAAGCTTCTGCAGGTATTTAACTTTTTCTGTGCAGCTGAAGTGGAAGTGGAGGGAGAAGGCGTGCTCCTTCCTGCCAGGGTTTCTCTCCTGCCTTTTAGAGGTTTCATTTTGTGTGTCCTCATCCCTCCAGCTCCTGCTCCCAGCACTGAAGTGAGGCCAACAAAAAGCAGACCTTGTTCTGGATGCCTGGAGGTGGATTCCCTCCCACCCCTCCAAGCCACACAGCTGGGGTTGCCAGGTCCACTGAAATTTGGGTCCAACTTTTAATTTAGTCCCATTGATGTTTACACAGGAAGAAGCCCAAGTCAGAAGGGGACACAGAAGCCACCAAACCCCAGAAGACAAAGCACTCACACACTGATCCCTTTCATGCAGCCCCAGAGTTCACTGCAGGGCACCAGAAATCAGCAGGGAAACTGCAGTCAAGTTATTAATCACCTGGTAATTGTCAAAAAAGAATTGGAGGATCCTTCTTCCCAAGGTGGCAGCAGGAAACCCTTTCTGGCAGAGTTTTAGGCCAACACCAGCTCAGGAATACCAAACTCCAAGGTGATGGGCAGACTGCCTCACCTGGGGGGTGGCTCCAAACCAGCCATGGAAACTCCTCTGCTCTTGCAAAAACCACTGGGGTTTGGTTGTTTGGGGAGAGAAAAAGAGGGAGGGGAGAGAGAAGGGAAGGAAACTAAGGAGCAGAATGAATAGAGGTTAAAATGCACAACCTGGAGTGAGCAAAGAAAAAAAAAAAAAAAAAAAAAAAAAAAAGGTACAAACTAGAAGTGAGAATTAATACAACCAGAACAGAATGAGAGAAACTCAGCTGTGGGTGTTCAATAGCTCTGGATGAGACTAAAACTCCTGGAGTGCTGAAGACTCCACTCACCAACATGATAGAGCCCAGGCCATGGGTTCTGCTTCATGCAAACAGCACCTGATGAACCTGCAGGAGATTTCTGCTTAGGAGAGGAGCCCAGACAGGTCTGGATATCAGATTGGTTTGTTTGATGCACAACCCAAAAGTTGGAGGGAGGACCCCAGGAGCCCAATCAATGCCCAAGGAAGGAGAGCAGTGGAAGAGGAAACAACCCCCCCAAATTGAGCCTTCCTCAAAATTAAAGCCTAAATAAACCCTCCTGGTTGGAGGCACATGGGCTCGACCCTGCTGCACCTGGGATGCACAGGGACTGGGATGCACAGGAAGGAATTCTGCAGAGCTTGGAAACTCACCTGCCCTGTGCACATCACCCGAATCCTGAGTTAAGGAAGGTGAGAGTTGGGGCTGAGCTCCCTGCTTCCCTCTTTTGCCAAAGTCCCCAGCAGCCACGTGATGCTCCTTCCCCCCTCTCTGTCTGACCTTCAGCTCTGGGGTTGCCTGTTAAATTTTACTCTCCTAGATTTTCAAGTGTTTGCATTTCCCAACATAACAAACCAGCCTTGCAGATCCTGAGGCTCAGCCCTAACAACTCTTCAACCCCCCCACCTCTTCCCAAGTTCTACCAGCAATTCTCATTGGAAAAATGGGATGATCTGAGGTTCAGGAATTTCAGAAAGGAAAGGTAAAGACGAAAATAAAAGGAATTGCTGCCATAAGCCACATCCTCCCCTCCTAACATGCTCCTGGAGCCGTGCTGCAGATGGAGTAGGCAAGGCATGGGGTGGTTGAACTGACTTACTCAAGGTGTAAGCAAACTCCTCCTCCAGGGAGGACAGGGAAGTGAAGGTGAGGATGAGCACAAGTTAGCACAGCAGCCAGGACACAGGTGGTCCAGAGCAGCCCAATTTTCAGGATGCAGGAAGAGGGACAAACATCTGGCAGCTGCTGCCCCACCTGAGCTGTGCTGGATGCTCCAGCTCTGTCCAGACACCTCCCAGCACCATCCTGCAGCACTGACCTGGGTCACAGGATCATGAGGATTGGAAAAAAAACCCAAAGATCATCAAGTCCACCACAAATTCATCATGGAGACAAGGAAGCGGGCAAAGAGCATCACTACAGCTGCAGATAGTGAAGGGTTTCCATTTTCTGCCCTATTCCAGCACTTCTAAAACATTTACACACACTCAAAACATTTTTTTTTTTTTTTTTTTTTTTTTGCTTAAGACTCAACACACCCAAAACAGACAAAACTTTCCAGCCAAACCTTGGTTGGGTCCCATACAGCCCAAATGGTCCCAGCAGCTCTGACCAGGTCATCCTGGAGAGTCCTGGGACACCAAGAAGTCAAACACCAAAGAATGCAAGAAAAAGGAGAAACCCTTCAGCATTGGGGTTCTCTGCCAGATGAGGCTCACCCCCCCCAGGGAGTCCAGGCTATGCAGAGAGAAAACTATCACAAAGATATTAATAACCCCTGAAACTCCAGGTGATGCCTAAGAAATAAAAGAGGGACTGAGAGAGTCAATACACCCTACAACCAGCCAGCTCCCCAGGGGATGCCCCAAAAATGCAGGGACAAGGGGAGGAGAAAGAAGCGCCTAAAAAAAAAGGGGGGATCCCAAGCAAGTCCTTAAACCAATAATATGAGTGTATCAAGAAGCCAAATCTCTCTATAAATGTATTTTTTTATCTATATTAGTGCCAAACTCCAGCTTGTAGGTTTTAAGAGCACAAATCTAAACCAAGAAAAACTATTAAACACAAACTTTCCAAGAAGAATCCATTTGAAAGACTGTCCTGGAGCTTCCTTGCCCATCAGTGACATTTCTTTTGCCCAGTGCCAGGAGCAGAGTATTCACATACCAATTTTTCCCCCACCTTAATCAACCAAATCTGCTGAATAAATTGCACTTCAGGTACTGGTCTGGACAGTGTGCTGATACCTCAAACATCAACAGCATCACACAAAAGGAAATGTTACTTCCCTGAGTCTAAAAACAAGGCTGCCACATTTTCAGATACCACCACAGGCTCCAAGAGAATATGGAGGAAAAAAACCCAAACCAAACCCCAAACCACTACACAGTTCAATGGAACTTGTGTTCTTATTGACAAAGGTACAAACTGGGAGTGCCTGGAGCAGGATTGTGATGTTGGATTGGGATGGAAGAGGAGGGATAAAAAACCTCCACATCCCAGTTTGGTTTTCCTTGGTTGTGTTGGTTTTTGTTTGGGTTTTTTTACCAGAGCTCAGTGTCTGTATTTTAATCCCAAGGGGGGGTGAATGATGCACACACTGTAGGTTTGCTTTCCACCTTTTTTTTTTTCTGTTGTGACCTATTTGAGCAGTCACTAGAGAGAGGATAAAAGCCTGTACCTGCACATGAACACTTCCCATGGACACTTCCCACCCATGTGAACTCTGTACAAAGCACACAGCTCCCAATCTCACAAGCCCCATAGAAGGGACACACCAAGCCAAATAAACACCCACCTACATCCCCCTGAATTCAGCAGGAAGAACCCTTAGATTGAAGGGAACTTAACCCTAGGGAAGAGCTCACAGTTTCTCTGTGCAAAAAGTGAAGTCCCAATGCCTGGAGGATTAGGTTTTTAAATGCAGAAGTGTGCTCCCCATCCATTATCAGCCAGTCACATCTGGATACTGCATCTAGAAGCTTGTGGTTCAGCAGCCACTCCATGAGAAGATGCTAAATTTAGGCAGCAAACCAGCAGGTCCCACTCAGGAGCTGAGACCCGGAGTGAGTGCTCCATCCAAAGAGAAATCCTGGGCTCTGCTGACAGCACCCTGCCACTTCCCTCCTCCCCAGTTCCTTGGAGCAGAGACTGAGACTTTCTGCTGGCAGCTGGCCAGGGACTCCACAACATGGACACCACCTCCAGAGGTGCCACTGAGAACCTAAGATGGTCCCAAGTGTGGCCCCATTGCACCCGAATGGATTTCAGAGTGAGTTTTTAAAATGCTTCCAGCACTGAGCTGGAAGATCCCAGAAGTTGACTTCTCATTAATTCCTACCCCAAATATCTTTCCTTCTCCTTGCTCTCCTTAGGAAGAAGCAGAGCAAGAAATGATGAAGCCAGAAAGTACAAACACAGAAAGCCACATGGATGGGTTGGGCTAATGCAGAGCACACCCTGAAACAGACTGTAAGGAAGCCCAGAGTTCCTCTGGAGGAACAATTCCAGTTCCTCTGACAGCAATGGGATAATTCCCACTTCAAACCTGAGGCTGTGCAGAGAGGACCCCAAACCTTGGGCCTACTGTGGCTGCTTGGCTAAAAAAAGAAGGATCCAAAGCTTTCACCCCACCTTGCCTAAGCCTGGGGAGCATCACCTTGTGCACCAGGGTTCTGAATTTGAACCAATGGCTCTGAACAGCTCCAGGTACGACTGCTGGCCTGTAATTACTACAAAAAAAAAAAAAAAGTTGTAAGGCAGCTATATAAAGTTACAGCATTAGCATACTGCCACTGCATCATCCTCTGCCAGCCCTGTTGCATCACCACCCATTGAGGCAACCTCATGCCTCTGTAATGCTGCTGGGGATGGGGTGAGCTGCTCCTCCACCTCTGAGGAAAAGGGAATATTTTTGCCTCCCTCCATCCCACACCACTGCTGAGTGACCACAGTGATGACAGTCAGCAAGGTGGTTTGTACTCCAAGCACAGAACTCAGCCCTTTCACACACCACCTGGGCCATATTCCCTCTTTTTCCCTAAGCAGATGTTAGGAGAGCATCAGCTTGTTGCTTTCTCCCCCCCAGCAGTGAGTTTCACAGCCTCCTGGCCCCTCCAGAGCTCTGCAGTTTTCAAACCCAGATAGCTGGGGACAGAAAGAACAACCCCAAAGCCAGCCCTGAGCTGAGGTGATCCCATCCAAGATACCAAACCACAGAGCCTCAGTGCCTCCAGGGGAGCACACCCTGGCTTGTTTGGGGTTTTTTTTTAATGTCCAGGGCTTGACAATCCAGACACACCAAAGGCTATGCCAGCAGTGAGTAGGAGCATGATGCACAGGAATACACCATTCCCTGCCTGCCAGGATGTGGCTGGCTGGGAGACAGCCTTCCCCAGGCTTTATTCCCTTTATTCCTTACTTTTCTTTGCTGTTTGGTCCCCTACCACCTCTTCCTCTCACATTTCTTACGTTTCTCCTTCCTCCTTCCCAAATCTCTTTCCACTCCAGGCACTGGGCAATAGTTTGTCTGGAAGAAAGAAGGGTTCATTCTCTTCTCCTGCAGAGGTATGGCAGCTTCCAGCCTCCTGGCATCTCTCTCATTCCCACAGGCCCCTCTCCTTTCCTTTCCCTTCCTGTCTCAACCAGCAGCTCTGCCACCTCTGCTCCCTGCCGGGTTTTGCAACCAGGAAGCCAAACACCTGGAGAAGGAGCTGGGATGGAGGTACCAGAGCCCTGCTGCAAAACCCAGAGCTACCCCAGCAGAGTGGGAACCAACCCCAGCCTGGGGCTGACTGCACAAAAACGGAAGGGAAAAAAAAAAAAAAAAAAAAAAAAAAAAGAAAAATAAAGGGGGGAAAAAAAAAATAAAGGGGAAAAAAAAAAAAAAAGAAAAATAAAGGAAAAAAAAAAGAAAAATAAAGAAAAAAAAAAAAAAAGAAAAAAAAAAAAAGGGAAAAAAACCCCCAAACCAACAAGTAAAACATAAAGAGCATAGAATAGAATAGAATAAAACTCCAATAAGCTGTAGGGAAGGAGCTCACGGGCTCATCCAGCCCCGTGGCAAGATCCCTGTTCCTCCAGGAACCGGAGCAGCAATTCCGGGCTCCCCACGCGTGTCCCTAACGCGGGACTCCCCGAGGTCTCTTCCCGAGCGGGTCCAAGCCCTGTCCCAACGCAAGGCAAAGCAGCGGGCCCCATAACCCCGCACCCCAACCTCCCTTTCCCCGGGGGGGATGGGAAGGGGGGGGTTGGGGTGGTCGCACCTTGAGCCTGCGGGCGGGCCAGGACTCTTATTGTGACACGGGCCCAGCCTGGCCGCCAGCCGGGCCACTGCCACCGCGGGGCTGCCAGCCCGGCCCGGCCGCTCGCCCCCCGCAAAGGGCCCCGCGGGGACGGAGCCTCCGGGGAGCGAGAAGGGAGAGGGGGGGGGTGGGTGGGGAAGAGAAGATTGGGGAGGGGGAAACTCCCAGCTTGGTGCCCTCAGCCCAAAGCCGGCCCGGAGGAGGAGGAGGAGGAGGAAGAGGAAGCAGGCAGGGCGGAAAGCCCGCACCAACTTTCCCAAATCACCGCCTCGCAGGCGGCCGTCCCGGCACCGAACAAAAGCCGGGGAGACAGGCAGAGACCCCCCCTCAATCCCCACCCCCCCTTCCCTTTTGTGTGTCCCCCCCCCCTCCCTCCCTGGCAGGCATTAACCCATCACCCCCCCCCCCCAGCCCCGCACCGGGACTTTGCACTTTTTTTCCCTGCTCAGCCCCGCACAGCCGCCTTCTCCCCCAACTTCCCCGCCAGCTCTCCCGCATCCATCTCCCCGCACGCTCCACACCGACTCCCCCGCCTCTTCCTCCTTCCCTCCCTTTTTTTTTTTCCTCCCCCCTCCCCAGGACAATAAAAACCCCAACTTTTCAGCTGGGAAACTCACAGCCGCTCCACCTCCCCGCGCATCCGGGCTCCTCCGCTCCCTTTCCACCGGCTGCCGGCTCTTTCCTCCCCGCATCAATTCACAACCCCCCCCCCCCCGCACACCAGGGACCCCCGGGGTTAATCCTCTCCTCCGCCTGTTCACCTTTGCCAAATAATGCGCCTCACACACATGGAGTCGCGGCGTCACTCAGCCGGGAGCATGCGCAGCCCCGATCCCCGTACACACACACACAGAGGGACGGCCCCGTCCTGCGTCTTACAGCGGGGGACGAACGGCGGCGACAGAAGCGACAGAAGCGGCGACCGCGACCGCCCCGCAAAGCGCTGGGGCCCCGCAGCCGCTTCCGGGCAATGGTGGTTGGGGGAAGGTTTGTGACCCGCGGCGCCATTGGCCGGAGGGCGCCTGGCGGCAGATGGTAGGAGGGCGCTGATTGGCTGAGACGCGGCCGAGGGGCGCCGCCGAGCGGGTCCCGCGGGTCCCGCGGCCACGTGGATGGAGGCGAAGGTACCGGCGGTACCGGGACCCAACGGGGCCGGGATTGGGGCGGGGCGGGGAGGGTTGTGATGGGAGCTGCTCCGGTTTTTTTTTTCCTTCCTGTGCGTTTGCAGGCGCTGAGGAAGGAAACGGGTTCAGAGAGCGCCGGTACCGCCGCTGCCCCGGTTACCGGTACCGGGCAGGGAGCGAGCCCGGGGCTGGCGGGACGTGCCGGGCAGGGACAGTGGTCCCGGAGACCTCGTTACTGGTTCTGATATAAAGTTAGAGAGGATGTGAGCTCGGCGGGGTCAGGAGAAGGACGCTCCAGCCCCAAAAATTCCAATTTTCCCCCTCCCTGGGAGCCTCTGGGTCGCTCCCACAGACACAGTGGGGCAGCAAGCAGCAGAAAACAGCCCGGAAAAAAAAAAAATTAAAAAATTTAAATCTTTCAAAGCCTCCGACACCCAATCCTGAGCCACGGTGTGCCCAGGGAGCGAGATTCCCAAAGCAGAACCCCCCCAGCAGGGACGGGGCAGATCCCAGTTTCCCCCAAGGGTGATGGGATGGCAAAGCAGGCTGGAATATTATTCCTAGAAATCCCTACGGACCGGGAAGCAACCTGGTTCCAATGGTAAACTGCTGCAGTCTTAAGCTGCTCGCAGGAGAAAAGGTTTATAAAGCCAATAAATCAAGAATCTCTGCTCCTGCAAACCTTTCCCCTCTCTCCCTGCCATCCCAACCTCCCTGGGCCTTGATTAACAAACCCTAATTAAGCACAGAGCACTCAGTGGGAGCTGGCACGTCTTGTGTGGCACTCAGGTGACATTGTCAGGAGGCCATCACCTGGTGGCACTCCCTGGCAGGGACAGTGTCCCCGCAGCCCTTACAGGGTTTGCATCCCTATTTTCAATTTTTTCTCCTGATCTGGCCTAGCAAGCTGCCTTGGATACTTACTTGGGCGTGATTTTCATGAAGGAAACCTAGAATAATAATTAATAAACCCAGAAAACTACCCAAGGATTTCTTCTGCTCATGTTTAGCCTTAAGTTCCCCTTTAAAAACACCTTGTCCCAGAAAGCAAAACTCTGCTGGAGCCACAAAATCCAACTTATAAAGTTCCTCTTCCAAAAGCCTTCCCCTCGTTCCACATGCCAAGTCCAGGGATACCACGGATGAAGCTGCTTCATCCTTCCTCTCTATTTTAATTATTCTCCACTCTCCAGAAAAACACCAGCCAGGAAGCTCATCTGATTGCAACAAATTTGGGCTTGGGATGTGAGGAGGAAAAAAACCAAAAAAACCAAAAAACCCCACACAAACCCCAAACAATTAAGGCAGAATTCCTAAAGGAGGGAACTGAGCAATGAGACGAAGCCTTTTCTCCCTGCACACCAGAATCTAGGTCAAAGCAGAACAAAGTGAAGCTCCAGCCAGATCTGGTAGAATTTGGTCATCTCCCTTTGCAACCGGGAGCAGATAGCAGGGGAAGCTGGAAATGGTGGGGTAGGAACAGGCAGAACGGGTTCTGGAGCTGAGGAGCTGCTGGGTGGTTGAGGCAAAGGAGAGAACACCAGGGATCTGATGGGCTGGAGGAGCAAGAGAGTCAGCAGCACAGAAATTCCTGAAAGCCCCTTCAGATCCCTGGCTTTATCCATCTTTTTACTCCGTTTCCACCCTTTGGAAACCAGGGATTGCTGCTGAGTGTGTCTCGAGCTGGAGTCTTGACACTGGGAAGAGACTTGGGGTTTTTGGGGGGGAAAAAAACAAAAGCAAAGCCCCAACACTTTGCAAAAGGCAGGCTGGGTTTTTGTAATCCTTTCCGTTGCTGGCTAGAAGTTTGGAATTATCAAAGGACATCCTCAAATAGTTAAAGGGGAGGGGAAAAAAAGGGATAAAAGTGTAAGCATGCTGCAACAGTGCCCAAAATCTGAACAATCCCATTTTAAGATGGCTTATGCTAAGAATGAAAGGAATTCCACAGACTCGAGCCCAAGAGATGGTCCTTTCCTGATTTTCTGGGGGAACTATTTTATTCCAAGTGCAAGCTGCAGCTTCCACCTGTTGCTCCTGGCAGAATTGCTGGGCAGGAGCTGAGGACTGGGCCGAGCTGGTGACCTGGGGCTTTTTGTCAAGAAGAATCCTGAGACACCTGAGGGTCACTGTACCACAGAGGCTCTTTGCCTTCCACTGAAATGTGAAATGTTTTCTGCAGGACCCCAAACAGTGGAAATTCCCCCACCTAAAGCTGGGAGGTGAATGACCCTGAATGGAGATGCAAATTAATCTCACTGGAACTGGAGGAAATGAGAAGATCTGGAGGAAAGCAGCAGACCCAGGCAAATACTGCTTGGTGTGATAATGTCTGGCCCTGTCTCTAATAAACACTTCCATGGCTGGAAGAGGATCTGTGAGGAGCTTTGCTCTGATTCAACACAAACTCCATGGACTATCGATTTTGCTCGGAAGTGGGAGAGCACAAAGTTCACCCAGCACTGCTTTTTGTTTCAAGATCTGCCAAAGAAACATCTCAATCTCCTGCAAAGTGGTCCACCACGGGCTGCCTCGGAGCCCTTTGGGTTGGCAGCAGGAAAAGACACAAATGTTTTGGTGGCAAACAGGGATTCAGACCCAGAGGGCCAAGCACCCCTGGTTTGTTTGCTGCTCATCACCACTTGACCCTGATTAAAAAGAATTAACTGCTCGCAGCAAACTCTGTGGAGTTCTTGTAGAATTTGGTTTTCCTGAAGTTTTCAAGCACCACAAACAGCCCTGGGAGAGGCACAACTCCAAGGAGAGCACATCTCAAAGAGGTCCTGGTCACCTTTGGTTATTTGCTGAATCCTGTTGGAGCTGGCTAAATATTGCTGAATATTCCCCAGAATCTCTTTCAGCTGGACCTGCCAAACTCTTTGGACTGTCTCCTCTCCACCCTGGAAGTGTGAAGCACCAAAAGAAAATGGGGAGTCCTCCCCAACCTCCCTGCTTTTCTTATTTTATCCAGGAGATTATTTTCTTTCCTAGCCTGGAATCCTTTTCCAGAGCAGACTGTGGGATGCTCAGCACAGGGGGAAGCTGCTCACGAGAAGTCTGCCAGCCAGCAGGGGCTTGTTCTGCACTGTTTGTCCTTTTTAAAGGAAAACTCAAGGGTTCATCCACCTCATCAGTCAGATGATTTTATTATTATCTGCTCATTTCCACGCAGAGGCTGCAGTTTGCCTCCTCTCCTTGCTCAGCTCCTCAGGGTGGGAGCACTCTGAGCGTGTCATGGGAAGAGTGAAGGGCCCCCCGAGTGCTATAATGAACCTTTCCACTTGGGGGTAATTTCTTTGTTGACTCCTGATTACAAAAAATACTTCAATTACTCCTTCACACTCATATCCCTGCCCATACACTCTGAAGAAAGGAGAAAAAAAAAAGAGTCGATGCCTCACTGCTACGAGGAATTCCTGTGAGAATTAAAATCCGTACAACGTTCCCTCCAGGAATTATTGTTGGAATTAAAACCTGTGTGCATCTATGCCATTTCCTAGCAAAGCAGCTTGGAGCTTTTTGGGGAGCAGTCAGGCTGCCTGGAGGCCTTTGGGCTGAAGTGCTTCATTTCTCAAGATGAAGCAGGATCAGAGCTGCCACGATGCAAAACTTTGCTCTCTGCCTCTGCCACCTAGGAGGTGTCCCAGCTGTGAAAAGATTCCAAAGGATTTTCAAGTAGGGTTTTGTGTTTATCCACCAAAAAGTGTCTTCCTGGTGATGGCAGGAGGTGGCTGTGGCTGACCCCGGGTTGGCAGTGCTCACAGTTATTAATGGTTATTAATCAAATTGGATGAACAAGCCCCTGGTTGGTGTTTCCCAGTTGGCAAAGTGGCCACAGAAAAGCCTGATTCAGGCAGGATTTGTTTTCACAGCTCAGCCCTTGCAACCCGAGGGCTTCAGAGCACGCAGGGAATGCCTTTCAGGAGCTGAACGGGTTTGTAGGACTCCACCTAAATTCCACAGAGGGATTTGAGCAATTCCCAGTAGTTTCTCCTCACAGTCCCCCATCAGGCCAGATTCCTCATGGAGATGAAGGCTCAGACAATCAGGGATCTGTCTCTGTGGATGCCACCACTTCCCTGGGCTTTAACCTTGAGAAATAAAGAGCTGGGGAACATATTCTCTCCTTATTTGAAGTTCTGCCTCTGCCAGGTACAACCTTGTCCCACTGATGGAGTTTGGATGAAGAGATACAAGGCTACAACACTCTCAGGTTGCTCACAATTTAGAGATTTCTTTAAACTTGCACTCAAATGATTCACGCTCTCCCTGCCACTAAAACCCATCCTGTGTTGTGTGGAAAATCATCTTTTAGCTGCATCACCTTCAGTCTTCACTCCCTTTTTTTTTTTTTTAACAGAAAGGAAAGCTCTCCTTCCCCCTTCTAGGAGCAAGGGGGTGAGGAGGAGAGGTTAAATCTCCAGGACTAACACACAAGGAGCAGAGACCTGAACTCAGGAACCTTGCAAGAGAATGAACTTAGAACAATCCTGGTTGAAAAGCCACCGCAGTAAAAGGTAAAGAAAGAGCAGAATGCAGGAACTTTGAGTAAAAGAGATGCAGAATATTCTGTGCCTTCAGTAAAACTGAGGATTCTCAGAGCTGGATGAGGCAGTGCCCATTTGTTCCTGGTTTCTCAAGGTACCAGGGATCAGCACACCCAAAGACAACTCTGCCACTTCCCTACAAAATCATCTCCTGGAGTGGGAATTCATTACAATTTCCCTCCTGTCAAGCCCCAGCAAGTTACCTGCACCTCTCAAACCCCTTTCTTTGACAGTTCCATAGGTGAATAAAAGTTTGTGGGTTCACCATGACCTCAGTTGGCTCTAACTGGGGTTGTTATTTTTACAAGTGAATAATCAGAGCCCTTTGTTACCTGTAATGCCCAAGGATTGGACTCTGCATTTGTCAGATGCCAGTGGAGCTGCACCTCAACGTTGGGTTACAAGCACATGGAGGTCTGAAACCTGTATTTCCATGAGGATTATCAGAGTCTGATTCCTTGTTTACTATAAGCATTCATTCACATTGTTCCTCCTGGTCATCAGATGTTTATTATCAGCACATAAAACCTGCTAATTCCACCTTCAGGTCTATCAAGCCTCCTCTCTTCTCCCAACAGCACTATACTAGGTCAGTTCCATAACCTGCTTTCCTGCTGGAAAGCAAGGCTTAGAAATTAGATTAATTTCTAAATTTAGGATTGGTGGCATCAGTCAGTACTGGTCTTTTTTTTTAATTATTATTATTATTATTTATTTCCAGGCAAATTTCAAGGGAAAAAAAATCACCACTTCTTAAGAGTTTACCAAAATCCTGAACTACAAATCCCAGTGTGCTTGTCTGCAGCAGCTGCTGAGACCATCCTGGCAGAATTACCACACAGCTTGTCTGGGAAGACCAAGATTAAGGGGTTTCTTCTTCCAAAATAATTTTATCTCAGAAAAAAACAGGCTGAAATTTGTCCTGGACAATGAATCCAAATACTTCCACTGAGAAAAGAGAGCTGGGGAGACCCCTGAGAGCCACTGCTTACTTGCACTGCCAAGGGATGGCTCTCAGGGAGAAAAATCCCAGCTCTGTCACCCAAAGCACCCTTTGGTTTCCTGTGAGGTCCTCCAGCAGCTCTTCCCAAGCCTTGCTTTGAGTTGGGAGGGACACACAAAGCAGAGAGAGGAGAGAGTGCCACAGCCCTGCTCTCCTAAATAATCAGTTATTTGTTTAATAACTCCCCCCCCCCCCCCAAAAAAAAAAAAAAAAAAAAGAAAAAGACAGCCCAGTTCTTATCATCAGGCTCTCTGGAGATTTGACATCCTTGGCATTGTATCTAGGAGGAAGGAAATTTCTCACTTCCCTAGCTATTTCAGTTATATAAATCAATTGTTGAAGGAGAGCTGAACTGGTCTGCATATGGGGAGGCACCAACTCTGCCTTGGATGCTCTCTGGGGAGACCTCTCTAGGAATTAAGCATTTGCTCTGTAATTTTTCAGCAACTATAAAGTGTGTCCACTGGGAAAAAAAAAAAAAAAAAGGGTGAAATCTAATGGCCATCACAAAAACTACTTGGTTTTATCCTGGTAGCCATGGTGCCAAGTGTGTTGTGGTGACAACAGGCCAGAGCAAGGAAAGGTTTCCCAACAGAAAGGCTCTTTGAGCAGGGTCCTTTGGAGCCAAATCCTGGGAACTTCCAGGTTTATCAGCTGGGCGAGTGGGATCAGTTGTATACATTTAAAAAATTCCTAAGAGACAGTTAGGGCAGTGGATTAGGAGGGAAGAGTTTTCTGGCACAGAGAAAGCTGCTGCAGGCTGCCAGAACACCACTAAAAAAAAAAAAAAGAAACAAGAAAAAAATGGAAAAATGCTGAAAATAAATACCTGTGGTAGCTCTGTGAGTGTCAGGCCACTGGTTCAGTGTGGCAGAGAAGCAAGCACTGCAGGGAGGGCTCCAGTTCTCACCAACAGCCCAGTTATTCCCTGCCAGTAAGGAACTCTTCTAAACCCTGGAACCTAAAGGGTGAACTGATGTCATGGCTGATGTAACAAACCTGTTGTAAAGTGAAACGCTGATAAAGGCACAGGAACTCAGAGAGGGAGAGGAAATCCAGCTACCTGCTTCTAGAGAATTGGTCTTTTCCACACAGAAGGGAGGCCTGAGCTCTTTCAGAGCCCTTGCAGTTGCCCATTGCTACTGCTCCTGGAGAACACACTATGCCAAGGGATGGAAGTGCTCCCAAAGTTTCTAAAACTCTCATTTTCACTTCATCATTTCAGTTCGTGCTGGCCCTAAGCAGTGAAAAAGCTCTAAGTCCTCATTGCACAGCATCATGTTCCTGCTAGGAGCCATCTCAGCCTTGTCACTCCTGTCCCCTGACCTCCCTTTGGCCCAAACTCTTTCCTGAGTTCAGAGCCTTTCAGTTTCACCTCAATCTTGCAAATTTTTAATTTTTTTTTGCTGCACTGTCGGTGTTTTTTTGACATCCAGTGGCTCTGCCTCTCACACAGAATCCATGAAACCCTCAAGCATCTCCTGGTGACAACTGGATAACCAGCTCTGGATGAAAGCTCATTCCCAGCCTTCAAACAGGTTTCAAAAGCACAGCTGACTGTCTGCTTGGTTTTGTTGTTTTGTTTCTTTTTTTAAAACAAAATGTTATCAGCTGTGCTCCCCAACTCCTTGCTTTAGGCAAGCTTCTTCCTGCGAGACCCTCTGAAACTGCTCATGGCCACAGGAAATTCAGATATTTAAAAAAAAAATCAACTGGATGGCATGGCAAAGCCTGCAGGACGTGGGTTACTCCAGCTGCTAGCAGCCCCTCAGGCAGCAGGACTTAGGGACCACTGGTACCCAGATGTAATTTTTTCTATATTTATAAATTTCCACTATATTTGTGTGATACCATCATCTCGTTTACCCTCTGGAAAATTTAATGACTGTTTGGACAGTATTTCTACTCAGGTTCACATAAACTTGTCATTAAACTCTTGAGAAACCCTGAAAAAAACAACAAAAAAAAGTCTTCTGTGCCACTGAGACTGAAATTTGAAGACCCTACAGTTCAGAGGAAGAGTGCCCACTAAAAATACAAATTTTCTTCTTTAAAACTTTGTGCTTGGTACAGTCATAAAATGCTACAAGATTTCACAGTTTTCTTGGCTTGTAATAGTGCTTTGTATTCAGCAAGTTCAAGTATTTGTACCACCAATTTCTAAGTTGTTTAGGAGTTATATTTCAGGGTTTTTTCTAAGTTAAAGCAAAAAGTAGTTTTTTTCTTCCCTTCCACTTTTTCCTCCTTTGGAATTTGCTCCTAAAACGCACTGAAGACTCAAAATTTGTAAAGTTAGCTACTTCTACAGACTTGGAACTCCCAATATTCTTTAGCAACAGCAACTACCAGAGTGCAGCCAGCTCCTACATCTCCTCCCTCACTCTTCAGCTTTCCACTCATCACAAAGACTGGGGGAAAAAAAAAAAAAAGTGGTAGATAGATAGAAAATGAATAATGAACTAGATTTTTAAGGAGCCCTTCAGGTCCCTTCTGTGAAACATGGCAGACAGCTGGGGGTGAGGAGAAGGTGGCAGACCACAGACAGGATATAACTTTATTTTGAATCGAGCTTGTCTTGCTTACAAACTCAACCCCCCCCCAAGCAGTACAGAGATGAAACACCACCAGAAAGAGAAATCAATGGAGGCGAATGCCACAGCCACCAATTTGGGTGAAAATCAGCCTGGTTCTCAATCTTTGCACACATAATCTCGGCGCATCTAGAGAGGAGGGGGGGGTAAGGACCCCTCTTTGGCACCAGCCCCAAAACACACCTCCATCTTAAGAGTCCTGTCGGGAATTCAACCCAGCTGGCACTCTCCAGCAAGCAACCAGGTTTTTTTGTTCCTGCTTAGCAGGTCCCCTCCATCAGTGGCCTCACCCTGCCTGCCTTCACCCTTCCTTCCCAGGGATGCCCCAAGCCAGGGCAACCCCTGGGATTTTTTGCAGCCAGAGACGACTTTTTTTTTTTTTTTTTTTTTTTTTTTGCAGCCAGAACTTTGTCCATTTAAGTGCCACTTTTTTTTGTTTGTTTGTTTGTTTTCATTTCTTTCTCGCAGCGGAGATCTCGTTTTCCCCCCAAGCGAATCCCCACTTTTGGGGCTTCTCTCAGGAATCTTGGGGAGGGTAATACCTTCCTTACCAAACAAAAAGCTCTGTTTCTAACAGCACCTTTCCTTCTCCAAGCCATCGCTTCCCCAGCCTGCTCCGGACCTGGTTACACCCAAACCGGGTCCGGTGGCCTGAAGTTTTGGTGTTTTTTTTTTTTTTTTTTTGATGGTGTGGGGTTTTTTTTGCTTGTTTTTTTTTTTTTTTTCCCGGATGCCCCATCTTTAGCATCGGTAGTTCCCTCCCCTCCCCCACTTCCCCTCCCCCGCCTTCCCAAGTCTCTGGGACTAATAATCTGGCTTTGCTGACATGCTCTGGTAGCTGTGCCTATCGGGCAACTCCCAGGATGCACTCTTCGCTCCTCCCTGGCACCCCCTCAGCCTTGCCCACCCTCCCCTGGTACTTCCCCAACCCCCCCCCCCGCACTTCCTCCCCCCTTTTTTTTTTTAATTTATTTTTTTTTAATCCCCCCCAAACCCCGGGTTAGTGACCGCCCCGCTCTTCCTCAGCCCAATTCCCCGGCGGCCCCTCCGGGCCTTCCCCTCCCCTCCCCCCCCCAAGCCGGGTCCTGCTGGGCCGCGCTTCTCCCTCCTTATCCCCGCACCCCCCGAGAAGGAAAATGGGGGGCGGGGGTCCACACCTCACCCACCCCCCCCCTAGAACACCCCCACACCCCCTCAACCCTTGCAGCGACTCTTCCCCCCCCCCCTCTCCCCTTTCCTTCCCCTCATCCCCCTGAGGTGGGGAAGTGGGGGGGGGGGGGGTGTTGTGTCCCTTCCCTGACTGTCCGTGTGTCACCCCCCCCCCTATTTCCCCGGTCCCCAGGGTGGGAGGAGGGGGGGGTTGGGGGATGTCACTCACTCTCCTCAGCCCCCTCAGAGCCGCCTCCTCCTCCTCCTCCTCCTCAGCGGGGCCCGGGCCGGACTGGGGCCGTGGGGGGAGGGGAGGCGGCTCCCTCAGGTGGCCACTGACAGGAGGAGGGAGGGAGGAGGGGGCTGCGCGCGCAGGGAGACCCGCCTCGCTCCCTCCCCTCTCCCCCTTCCCTCCCCTCCCTCCTCTTCCTCCTCCTCTTCCTCTTCCCCCCCTCTTCTTCCTCCTTTCCCCTTCCCCATATTTTTTTTTTTTTTTTTTATCCCCACCCACCGTCACCCTCCTCAGGACGCCCCCCCCCCCCCCAACCCCCGGTTGCTAGGCAGATTTGGGATAAACCCGCGCGCCTGCTGCTGTGGTGCTGCCGCCGCCGGCCTCGCCCCGCCTCTCCCCCCCTTTCCCCCCCCCGTGTGTGTGAGGGGGCGGCGGGATTGTTGGTGGTTTTTTTCTTTTTTTAAAAAAAATTATTTATTACTTATTTAAAAAAAAAAAGAATGACGGCTGCGACGCCCAATGAAAAATCGGGATTCCCACCCGCCCAACCAATCGCAACCCGAATCCCCTTCAAGCCCCGCCCGCGGAGCTCCGGGGTGAGGAAAAGAGGCGTGGCCTCCCATGATTGACGGGCGTCTTCACCAATCAGACGCGGAGTAGGTGGGGAAGCGTTGCCGAGGGGGCGGGGTTTGTGCAGTAGCCGTCCGGAGCCCGGGCCCGGAGGGTCCCTCCCCGCGGGCGGCTCCGCGCCGGGGCCGAGTGAGGTGATGGGCGGGGAGAGGCTCCCCCGGGCCGCCCTTATCCGCCCTGCCAGGCCGAGCTGGGGCCTCCGATAGGGGCGAGCGGGGGTCAGGCGGTGCGGGGGTCGGGGGGTGCGGGCCTCCCCGGGGACAGGATCTGCAGGGAGGTTCGGGGGTACCGGCAGCGCCTCAGGCAGAACCTCGGTACCGGCCGGAGTTACGGCTCCCGGTGCGGGGATCCCCACGCAGCTGAAGTCTCCGGGGGGGTTTGTGAGCTCTGTGGAACTCGGGTGGGGTTCAACACCCCCCACCCCCCCGCCCCCAGCCAAGCCGGTGCAGAGAAAATGGGAACAAAGGAATTAATAAATTAAGTTTCCCCGGGAGAGTCCCTCTGCAAATGTATTCATCCACCAAAAAAAAAAAAAAAAAAAAGTAAAAAAAAAAGTACTCTGCCGGCTCGCAGCCTCCAACACAAACCTCAGGATTTCTTATTCAGCATTTTTAAATACCTGCAAGGGTTCTTAGAGAGAGGGGAGAAAACAATTCTGAATTAAGTTTATAATTGAGGGTAAAAGCAGCGATAGGGGCTGCACTTCATTTCTAATGCCAGCACTAATACTGCATCAATTCTTTTTTACACAGGATATCAGGTGGCTGAGGTGTTTCTTGCAGAAGTGAGATGGTGCTGCTTATTTTATCATGGAGAATCCTACCCCAGGATGCAGGATCCAGGCTTCACCCCTCCCTCTCTGAGACTCCAGGGCTGTATTCAGCTTTTGCTCAAAAAGCTTCCAACACCCTCCACTTTTCATGGCAGTTTTCCCCTCTAGATTAAAGATTCACCACTTCTGTCAACAACTTTGTGTTCAGTTCTTTTCTGTAAGACAGCCCATGAGTTTTCTTGCTCCCAAGCACCTTCCCCACCCTCTAGCAGGCAGTTTTACCTCCAGCTGAGGGTTCAGGGGGAGCACTCTGCTTCATGGCTTCTCCCAAAGCACCAAAAACCTCTGGTTTCACCTCAGGCTGCTTCAGAACTTTCTGCTTAGCTGCTCAGGGCTGGATCCTGCTGAAGTGATGCTTTAATCCCAGCAGGAACACAGGCATCAGGAGAGCTCCAGGTCTGGCACAAGATGAATTTTACCACCTGGAAGAAGTGATTTCCACCAATCTCTTCAGTAACCTTTTTTTTTATTATTTTTTTTTCCCCTTGGCCTGGTTGGCCACAATTTTATCCCGGTGTCAGCATCCAGGAGACCTAACAAACACAGGCAGATCTTTCTCCTTTATGTTTCACCCCTTTAAGTGGGTTACATGGAAGAGAAAAAACACCAAGAGAAAAAACACCCCCCCAAAAAAAAAAACCCAGACTCTTGTTGTGCAGCAGCCTGCATCTTCATCTTGTTTTGTCAGACAGGAGGATCTGAATTTCCAGCTCTAAGGCAGCCACCAAACTCCTGTACCTCTTGCTGATCTATTTGATGTGTGCTCCATGGGGAATTTTTGCCACCAGGCCCATCCTTGGTGTCATCCCAGAGCCAGCCCAGCAGCAGAGGACGGCAGAAGGGAGAGAAGGTGACACTAGCTCAGCTGATCCCAGATGGAATTTTGTTTTTTTCCTGTGGACAGGGCTGCAGGGAAGGAGGGTGAGGAGCCTCGGGCAGATTTTTGGTAGGAAGCTGCCATTTGGGTTCAAATTTTTACCAATTTGTAGGAACAAAGCAGACTCAGCTTCTGGGGTGAAATGGGAGGGAGCAGCTCAGGATGTTTTGGGAAAAGGAAAGGCTGCAGTTCAGTTCAGTTTGCCTTTTTTTTTTTTTTTAGTTTCTTCCAAGTTTTGACAAGTTAGCAATTCCCTTCCTTGGAAATTGAAGGTCAAAATGTGAAGCAGAACCCCTGAGGTTTGGGGATAAGAGACAAGTTCTATGGAACCAGCTCCCATTTATCAGGGGAACTCAAGGATGCTTCTGAACTGCACAACCACAGGGAAAGATTTTCTAGAGCAATAAAAAAAAAAACCACTTCCAGGTGTTTTATCCACCCCAAAGCCTCTCTCCTGTACACCTGCTGGGGTTCCAAACCCTCTCCAGGGCAGGCTCAGGGCCAGCAGGTGCAGGTGAGCCATCAGCTGGATATTTTCAAGCAGGAAATTCTGGTTCTGGTGTCCAGGACCTGACCCAACCTCTCCTGGGCAGTGGGTAAGTCCCTCTTGGCACCTGTAACCCCATTTTTTGGAGGCAGGACTGCCTACAGAGCCACTCTGAGGAATTAGTATTCTCCAAACAGGTTAGAAGAAGTAAAATTAAACTTTATTTAAAAATTCTTCTAATATAGAAAACGAGAGGAAACAAAGGCAACCCAAGTCCTGCCCCCAGTCCCACCTCATGCCATGAGTTTATTTACAGCCTGGGGAAGGAGCAGGGCAGGAGGGACACATCCTGCTACACCTGGAGAACTACAAACACCTGACAAGACCTGGTACAAAGCCCACAGAACACTGAAAAGTTGCAGGAAACAATTAAATACATTTGCTAAGACAGACAGAAAGAGCACAAGACAAGTGGGATTTCATCCTGGCTTCTCCCAAGTGCTCTGCAGAGCCTGAACCACCCCCCTTTCCGTTCCCAAAGAACTGCCAGGAGTTATGGAAATGGGACCAGCCAGCAGGATTTGGAGAGAGTACTCACCTCCACAGCTAACCAGGACATTGCAGAGCCCTCTTTTATCCCCTACTTTTACTTATTGGAGAATTGGAACAAAATTAAAGCACTGAAGGGACCCTGTCCTGCACACAGGCACTGACTGGAGGCCCCAAAACCTTTTGTCCCTGTTAATTGTTTGGGGTTTTTTTTTGTTTTTTTTGCTCCTGGTGGCACAGTGAGTGCACATCTGGGATGGGGAGGATGAAGTGATTGAATTTTTCTTTTTTAATTCCCCAGCTGCCAAATCCAGATGTGTTTCCATGGGCCTTTCTGCTGCTCTTACTGTAGGAAACGAAATACAACAGACAAACACTTCTTCAGACTGCATTCTCTATACATATATAAGTTTTTACACTATCTACAAAACAGTGATTAGATGCTTCTGTGTAAGTCCTTGCTACTCCTTTAAAAATACTAGAGAAAAAAAACTGTACAGTTCTCTAAATTACATCTTTAGAAGAATAATTTTTTTTTTTTTAGAAGTTCATAAAAGACTTCGTGTTGGTTTCTAGAGAAGATTCAATGATTGGACAAGAAAGTTTAGAAATCTGTTGTTCAGATCAAGTTAGAGAGACCAAGCACTTAACAGAACATTATTTGTAAACTGTAAACTTCTAGTTTTCTGTTCAACTTTACATAAGCATTTGAAAATTAGGAAGAACTTCAGTTATGAGGTCCTTGTTTTCATCTCTGCTACATACAAAAGATACTGAAAAGCAAAAAACTATTAAATAATTTAATATACAAGTGTAGTTAAAAAGCACTGTACATTGTAACAAATGTACATTGAATTTGAGAGATAGAAAATCACCCAGTTATTTTCAAATTTACATGATTTTTTTTTTTTTTTTTTTTTTTTCTTTTTCTTTTTAAATCCTGTGAGGGGAAGAGGACTCTGGAAAGGGAGCTCCCCACACCCCAGGGCACAGAAGCTCAGCCCAGGTAAAGCTGCACTTAACAAATGGTTCCTGGTGAAACACTCACAGCACTTTCCCTCCAGTCCTTCCTTCCCTCCTGAAAACTGGAAGGGACTCAGCTCCAGAGCAGCCTGGGTGGCACACAAGGACATTTGGAGGAAATTGCTGCTGAAATAATTAAAAAATAAAAAAATATCACCCCCCTCCTGCCACACAACCCTCAGCTCTGCAGCTCCTGGTCACCTCTCTGCCTCCAAAATCCTTTTCTCCAACTCAGCCCAAACCACAGCTCTCTCAAGTTGGGATTTTTTGGAATATTGCCTTATAGGAGCAGTGCTCTTTTATTTTTTTCTTGGCCAGCAGTGACAGTTATTTGTTATGAGTTGCCACGGGCATGTTAAATAATACCCTCAACATAAAAATAAAACAAAAGGGAGAGACAATGCCTGGCTTACCCAGCTGGGACTCCAGCAGCCTTTAGGGACATCTCTATCAGTCACTAATTCCTCAGCTGCTCAGGGAAGAGGAACCATGGAATTTAGGTGCTGAGTTCTTGCAACTCCAGAGACTTATGGAGGGAACAACCAAGAAGTGACACTGCTGCCCCCCCCAACACACCAAATTAAAGACTTAAAAGTAGTCCCTGGGGTACCCAGGTTCCCAAGGCAGGATTTACCTGATCCCACATGCCAGCCACTCAGCTTGTTCTACCAACCCAGAGTGGCTGGGCTGGCTCAGACCAAGCTCAGCAAACCTGGAGCCAGCTCCTCACCATGGCCCAGGGCCACCAAGGTGCTGGGGTGAAGCTGGCAGCACCCATGGGAACACTGCCCTGCTGGACTGTCACCTCCAGGAGAACAAGGGGACAGGAGCTGGGATGGGGACAGAGCTGGAGAGGCAGTGGCAGACACAGAACAACATCCCCAGGAGCAAGGGGAGCAGAAACAGGGCTCATCTCCCTGTGTTTGGTATCCCCAAACACCCTGGATGCTTACTTACAGATGGATTTCCTTCCTTACACACAGATTTCCTCTTTTTATTCAAGTTGTGAGGGAGATTTGAAGCAGCACTGAACAGAGGATTCTCTCCCTGTGCCAATCCTGAGGCTGTGCTGCCCCTTTTCCACCAAGGACTAAACCACAGGTGGCTTCTGCAGGAGGAAATCTCCAAGAACAAGACCTCAATCAGCACTGCATGTCCACTAAAAGAAACATTAAATCCTATTTTTGGTCAAAATCCAGGGGTAAAAAGCAAGGGTTCTGAATAACCAAAGCATCTGTGTCTGTGATAAGGGACAAAGCTAAAAAAGAGATTTCACAGCATTCCTCCTACAATCAAACTTCTCAGGGTTGGAGTGGGAGGTCAAATATTTCCTTTAAAATATTCCCCTCCTCCCTCAGTAAAAAAGCAACAGTCACAGAAAGCCCTAAACAAGTCCTTTTCCTAGCAAGATTTCCTTTTCCCTCCTCTTTTTAACTGGGGAGATAAATATGCAGAGCTACCAAGAGTGAGAAACACTTTTATTCAACCCCATGAACCTCACAAGCTTCTCATGGGCTGGCACAGATCCTTGCTAGAAAGCTGCTGATGCTTCATGGAATTTGAAACAAGTTTCCCCCCCCCAGGTGTTTTCTGCAGAACAACCCTGGGCCTCATCTCTCCTGTTCTGTGACAGCCACAGCAAACACAGGACTGAAAAGTTGAAAAAAAAAAAGAACTGAGAACAAGGAAGCTGAGACAGAAAAGTTGAGAAACCTCCCATTTTTGGCCAGGGGCAAAACTACAGAGTTGAGTTTTTTTATAAGCCTCTGGCTTACATTGGGGCTGGGGTTTAAGCACTGAAGTTTGAACTCTGACTTCAATCATTTGGAAAAATCATTAAGGCACAGGTGCTGCCTGCCCCTGGGGAGGCTGCAGGGAAGATCCAAATGCTGCTTCCCAGTTGCTTGGCCCCAGAGGGACCAGCCCAGAGGACAAGAACTTTTCCATCTTCCCTACAAATCCCAACAAATTAACTGAGATGGAGAGAGCCATGGGTCTGCCTTACCCTGGGGGGCACTGGACAGCAGAAAGACCCCCAGAGGGTCACCCCCTGATGAAGCAGCAGCAAGGTGGCACCTCTGACAGCACCTGGAGAACCCCCCCAGGACACCAAGACCCCCCCAGAGCTCAGCCACCTCCTCCTCACCTCCCCTCCAGACAGCACTGGGAAGGATTTGCAGGCAAGGAGGAGGGAAGAAACCTCAGGAACTAAAGAGAGAACTTTCAGGGCACCCTATGATCAACTCATGAATCAATCCAAAGGCTCCCAGGAGTGGAAGGGTGCAGCAAACATTCAAACTGGCTGAAAAAAAGGCTGGAGTCTGTAGAATACAATTGGTATTCACAACTGTGCAAGTCCTCTTCATTTGCTGTGACAGTTGTTTGTTTGTTTTTTAAAGTAGATATTCTAACAATTCAAGGAACAAGAGTCCTTTGGACTAAACCTTAATTTTCTCAGCAAGAGGAAAGCAGATTAAAACCTGTAGGTATATACACACTAGCTGTATATTCACACACATCATGTAAAAGCAGCTTAAAATGCCCTTCTTACTTTGCCAGTCTATGAAATGTTTGTTGTCTTTTTGCAATCTGTTTCCTACAAGGCCCTCACTAGAAGAGGAATTTGCTGCCTTTTCTTTGAAGAAAAGATTTTGCAAGAATTGTGGGGTTTTTTTTTTCTTTTTTTTCTTTTTCTTTCTTTTGAAACACACTGTCCTGATCAGTTTTTGTTTTGGTTTTTTTTTTCCTCTTTCACAGGAGGCTGGCCAGGCTGGTGGTGGGTCCATTCTGTGCCTGGAACTGTACAGGAGGTGGTCCATCTGTCCACTGCAAGATAATAAACAGCATGAAAATCCTCCAGCTGCTGCCTGGGGAGGGGAAGAAGGGGGGCAAGGCCAGAGGAAGGAGCTTGCTACCTTCAGATCATTAAAGATTTCATCACCACAAGCTGCTTATCAGGTTTGACTCTTTCTGCCATGCATGGAGCAGGATTTTCTGGGGAAGCCACTCCACATGCCCATCATTCCAAACCCAGCTGCCTCCCCCTGCTGAATCCAGGCTGAGTGGCAAGGCAGGGAAAGCATCTCCTGCTCCCACAGGTAAATAGCTGACTCTCCAAACAGGACAAACCACAAATTTCAGATGGGTTTGAGTCCCTTCTGCATCACACTGTAGCATTGCCAGAGCCACAGAAACCTCCCTCTGCTCTGGGCAGGGTACAGCAACAAAGCATTCCCAAAAGGAATGGAGCCTGGATGGCCTAAACATTAGAATTAAATACTTCAGTTTCTTTCAGAAGTGGCCACCTGCTACAAAAGCTATTAAAAAAAAAAAAAAAAAAAGATTAAGTTCTGATGCCCCAAGAAACCACTTCTAAGAAATCAACCTCACCCCCCAGGTGGGAGGGAATTAATCCAGGGGCTCAACTTCCTTTCCCTGTTTATCAGCCCAGTTTAAATCCTGGGAAGTTGCCTGAATTTGGGCAGCTCTAGGGAGAAGTGTGCTCAGCAGAGGACAGGGAGAGCAAAGGAAAGGAAAGCAAATGGCTTTGCCTGCAAGCTGAGAGGAAGGAGGAGGCTGCATACCGTGATGAGGTTGTGTTCTGGAAGACTGCAGGCTTCAATGTGGTCCTGGAGGAGCTGCTGGGAGAAGTTCTGATGCATCTGGGCTGCCTCGTGTGCATCCATGGCATTTCCACAGGCTTTGTTCAGGTCTGGAAGACAGAAGCCATCATTCCCACATCATTTCTGGATGAGAAGCTCTCTTAGGAGAGGCAGGAGCACACCAAGCCCTTTTCCAAGAGTGCCCATCGCAGGATTTGCTGTAATTTCACTTTCTAACCATTAATAAGATCAGCCCAGGAAGCTCTAAAAGGAGGAAGCCAACTCCTCAAGCCCCTGCAGGGTTCTGCGTTGGGATTTTGAGGTTCCAGCACCACCTAGTGGGAACCGGAGACCCGCAGGTTTCTCCCTGCAGCTCTACCTCTCAGCCACACAAAGGTCAGGCAACACTTTTTTTGGTAAATCCTTGTTTTTTGGGGCGCCTACAGAAGCCCACAGCTTTGCAGAGACCGTGAGCTGACCCTGGTGTCTGTTTCCTGCCAGGTTTTTACTCACAGCTATCAGCTCAGGCAGACTTGAGGCTGGTAACCTATTAAAAATCCCCCAATTTCAGCTAAAAATGAGAAGCAGTGCAGTGGTAGGAGCTGAGACATCACCATTTTTAATCCATCAGCATTTGGTTGTTTTCTTATCCCTCATGAACCACCTTTCCTTCAAGAGCAGGTAATGGGTGCTAGAGAAGAAGCTCTTTTTTTGGGAAAAAAAAAGAGAGAAGCAGAAGAGAAACTGCTGCTTGCTCTCCCCTGGGTGAGGAAGAGCAGCTGAACACAGGGTGGTGTTTTCCTTGTACCATCATGTTTTGGATGGGAACTACCACTTGGAAACAAAGAAGAAAAGGCTTTCAATTGCCTGACAGCTGTTTTGTAGCAAAGGCAAAGCAGAAAATAAGCCTGGCCCACAGTGCTCAGCACAGGGCACTGTGCTCAGAGTAAACATGACAATTTAATAGAAATTGAAGCTGCAGGGTAAGTTCTTGGAAGAGGGGAAGACTTACAGCTTCATTTTCTAGCCAGAGCAAATCAATTGCAGCATTAATGCTGTCAGCCTGCCAAGGAGGTAGTCAATATTTGAACAAAGCATCCTGGGGCCTGTCTAAGTCAGATTAAACAATATTTATGTACCAAGTGATATAATAGTCTCTTATATTTATTAAAGCCCTTACACAGAGGCAAAGCCTCAGTGAAACCTAATCAAATGTTTACTACAATTGGAATTGCAGTGGAAGCAGAGCAGCACCTTGCAGCAAACCCCCCCATGCAGAACCTGCAGGCTCTCTGCTGCTTTTTTAAAGCAAAACCCTTTTCTCTTTCCTTACCTCTCAGCAGAGCTGAAGACCAGAGCTGCACAGACATATCTGGGATCTTGCTTGCAAGCTGCATGGCTGGTACTACCATATTGTTACTTTCCTGGTGAAGAGCAGATATTAAAATAGGAGAAATATGATAAAATGGGAAAGTTTAATTTTTTTTCCCCTCCTCACCAATACACATTACATAAAGTTGTTACATTTGTGACAAAAAAATCTAACTTGTCTACTTTAATTGCTGCCTCATTCTAATGAAGAAGGGGAAGAGCTTAATGGGACAGTAACCCAAAGCTGCCTGGAAGTTTACTCTGCCCTTGAACTTATGGCATTTGTACCCAAAACCAAGCCAGCTGAATGACAGCCTTTGTCCCTTACTCAGCTGCTTCTTCCAAGGGATTTCAAGCATTACAGAAACACACTTTTAGAGCAGACTTCACTACCATATTTAATTAAAATTGCCAATGAGAGCTGCAGAATGAGCTCAGTCCACGAGCTGAGGGAGACGGCAACAAACGTGTGTTCAGCAGGGAAGGTTCATTTCCCAAAATGTCCCCATTTGCTCTGAGAAATGACAAGTCCAAGGTGGCCACAGTAGCCCCCGAGGCAGCTTACCCTGTGGTTCCCTAACACATAGAATATGTGGCCCAGGAGGACGAGGGAACAGGCTGTCAATCGATTCAAATCTTCTGCATTCGACATTTTCAGCGTCTCTCGTAAAAATCTCCTGCCAGAACAGAGCAAAAAAATCAAGTGTTTGAAAAGCTCTCCTTTCCCTCCAGGAAGTAAGAAATATCCTGAAGAACTGAATGAACCCAGCTGGCAAATATTAGCCCTCAGGAATAAAGGTGTGCTGCGGGTGGCCTTAAACAAAGCACTGCAATTCCCAAAGCTCACCTCTCAGTTTGCAAAAATGACTAAAGCAGAGGTTTCTCCCTCAAAAAGAGCCTCTGGTGCAGCTGGGCTGCTGCAGAACACTTGACAAGTTTCCTTCTTATTGACATTAAAAGGATTTAAAAATTTAAAAACTAGAAAGAGCAACACCAAACAGCTCCCTGGCATTTTCCCCCCCAAGTCAAACAGAAAGTTGACAAAATCCGGAGGGAAGAGGAGCTTGCAGGTTTGAAAGCAAGGCCTGAGGGGTTGCATTTTTCATCTTCAAAAGCTTGATTTAGTGTTTCCTTTTTTCTCCCCACTTCCTAGGCACCAATTTATACATTTCCAACCTCTGCATTTCTAGTTTATACTCACTTTGCCTCGTTGTATCTTCCTTGGAAGAAGGAGAAGAGGCCTCGGATGTAGAAAGCTGCTGCTCGGAGGCAGTGGGAGCTACAGACAAAGCAAAGCACTGAAATTTGGGCATGGGCAGCAAGTTACAGAATTCTAGGAATTCCCTTAAAAATCAGATTTCCCAACAAAACATTTCAATGGCCAGTCAGAACTTCTGCCTTGAAAACAAGCTGATGATCTTGTTTTCTTTCAAAAGCAAACCAAACTGAAACGAGCCAGCTACAGATCCAGTGTTACCATCCCCAGTGCCTGTAGAGTTTCTGGAATTCTCACCTCACAGGAAAATTATGGTCTGGATTTATCCTTTCCAATAAACTGTAAAGCTACAAAAGATAAAGGAAAGATCATCAGTTTCTCACACTTAAAGATCTGAAGTCCTGACAGCAAGGGGTGTTACAAGAAGTGTGCACTGTCACCACAGACACACTCCAGTTTACTTGTATGGCTTGGATCAGAGCACAGACATTCCACCATTAGGAGTTTGCACACTCAGTTTGATCCTAAAAATCAAGTTTTGTGCAAAATATGCTTCCTTGGACTTTATACAACTTTCTACACAATGTTATTACTTCCTCAGAAGCCTTCCAGCTGTTGTCTCAGCTGTCAAGACCCAACTGAATGCTGCATCAGATTTGCTCTTCAATTCAACCCAGAAATCAACTAAAAAAAAAAAACATGACAGCTTTTGAAGTGATTATTTTTTGCTTTCTTAACTCTGTACCACTCTGCTGGGGCAATGTGCAGCTGATAACCACGGGTTCTCATGAATTGGCACCACCCTGATGAAGGAGTTGCCTGACAAGACATCACTTTGCAAAAAAATCCTCAGGAAGAGGGGTTCATCCAAGCAGAGCCTGAGTTTTCTCTCCCAGGAAAGCTCTGAGTGAGGAGGAATCAGGAGCTCACCTCTTGGTGTCGATTGCCTTCCCTGATGTACACACTGGCCAAGTTTGTCACAATGAATGCCCACAGCTCCTGATGTGTGGTGAGCTAAAAAAATCAAAAAATACCAACAGCACGGTCAAATACTTCAGCATCCGACCCAGGATGTGCTCACCCCATCAAAATCTGAGATTTTTGGTGTTTTGCTGTTAATAAATCCCCCCCCAACCCAGATTGTGATCAAGAAATGAGCTGGAACAGAGCACAGATTTCTCTTCCAACCTCAGCTTTTTGCTGACACATAAACCAAACCCATTTCCACATGGGACAGAGGAAATTTTGGGGAAATAATAATAATTAAAAAAAAAATCACCTTACCCTCAGTGCTGTAGTAAATTGTGCTTCTGCATTGTCCATGCAGTTAACAGAAATGCAGTAGAGCCCCTGCAGGAGAGAGGACACTGCTCAGGTAACACAGAATTAGGTGAAGCTGAGAGAAATTTGCACAAAACCACAGATAATTCAAGGTATTAGCAGGAAAAAAGGTAACCAGGGAAAAAAGGCCCTGGGGAAAATAAGCAGTTTCTACACCAACTCCTTCAGAAGAGTTTTTTCCTGTAAAAACCACCCCATATAGCTAAGCAAACCCTCTTAATTTCTTAAAATATTCAAACAACACCACTACAGCAACTCTTCCCATCACTGTTCCAAACAGGCAGGGGATAAATTTGGGGTATTTCCCTTGTGTAAAGAAGGATTTGAGGCTTTTGAGAGGTTGAAATCACAGTGGGTGACCCCCAGGAGGAAATATTGCTGTGTAGTTCCTGGTGGGGAGAAGAGCCTTGGGCAGGGGGGCTTCTAGAGTGAGCAGCTTACCACTAGTCACAAACACTTACTAATAGAGTGTGCAGCTGGGCAGCATGGTTGGAAAACAGTCTGGGAGACTGTTGGCAGAGCTGACAAACTTGTGAAATCTGTCAGGAGGAAGAAAAAACAAGAAGTCTATTTAAAAATACCATTTTTCTGCTTCATTTTAGGCTCTAAATCCATCAATTTGCATCCCTGGGGAGGGCTCTGGGACAGAACCCCACGTCCTGCTCCCAGGTGAAGGTGGGGAGGTTTGAGAAAAGCTGCTCCACACACTCCTCCCACACCCCCGCAGGCTCCAACCGGTTTTAAATCCCTTTTTTTTTTTTTTCCCTGGCTTTGCAGCAGCTCCACCATGCGGTGGCACCACCTGCAAACCCAGACATAGCTCCGAAAGGCTCAGAACACACACAAAAAAAAATCTCTTCCAGCAGGTGAGTGCTTGGGAGGAGTTTTGGGAGCCAGCAGCAGTGATTATTCTTAAAGCAGGAGAAATTCTCCCCCTCCCAAAGTGCACTCAGGAGGAGAAGGTGAGATGACACAGCAGGGTGTCCTATAAATGAGGGATGGATGAAGAGGATTTCAAAATTAATTGTGAGAATGGCAAAAAAAGAAGGTTTTTTTCTTGCATTCCACAACACTGCCCCTCTCTTCCTTTCTCCCAAAGAAAGGGCAGGAAAGCAGGGAGCCTAAAAACTGAGGAACACTTGGGGAAGACAGGAATGGCACAGAAAAGCTGTGACCTCAGCCCCCTCCTGCTCTCTTAGTTTAGCACTTCTGGAATCCCCACCCAAATATCTGCCTCCAAAGGGGAATTCCCATGTTTTCCAGGGAAAGCATCCACACCCAGGGGCACAAAGCCACCCCACTCTTACCTCCTGCAGTGCTGTGGCTTTGTGTCCCGTGACGAGGCGACACATGATGATGTGTTCCAACAAAATCACTTGGAAGGATGACAGGATGGGACTGCAATCCAACACTGAAAAGGGCAGAAAAGTCAGGCAGGAAATGAAAAGAAGGGAAAATTAACATTCCCCCCCCCCCCAGCAGCTTCCCCAGCTGCAGATGGTGCAGTGAGATTTTACTACAAAAACTGTTTTGCCCAGGGGAAGGGGGGGTGGGTTGAAATTCCCAAAGAAACCCCAAATCCCCATCAAATCCAGGATGGCTGAAGTGTCAGGAGGAGTCTGAGCACCAGGTAAGGAAAAATTCCTTGGGAACACAGAGAATAAAAGGTTGGATAACCAAACCCAACAGAAAAGCAGCAGGAAAATGTGTGATATTTACAGTCCCACTGAGTGACAACAAAACAAAACAAGATTTGGTTTCTGTATTCCAAATAACCATTCTGTTTTAACACAAAGTTCTTCAAAACAGCAGGAACTGAGTGACAACTGCCCCAGGTGGCTCAAAAAAGTTGCAGTGGTCTGGCTGGAATTTCAATTAGCAACAGAACCAGTTAAATGCTAGTCCTCATCCTTACTTTTTAGCTTCTCCAGCTGCATGAGTGCTTTGTCTGTGTACTTCTGAGCCTTCTCCAGGTACCCTGCCTGCATGGAATGCATCACTGTCACCTGCCAGAAAACACAGGAAAAGATGACAAAATAATTCCCTTTGCAAAGAGGAAAAAAGTCTGGGAGTTCACACAACTGCCAGCTCTTAAAAATCAATTTTGACACAACTCAGGAGTACAGTCACAAGTGGGGTGATTGGTTTCAGGAATCTGAAGTCAAGATTGATGCTGTGCTGGTACAAACAAGCAAACAGAGCTCTGGTTTGTAGGAGTTCATCAGGTTCTGTCTGGGCTGGATATTTATGAAGTTACATTCCAGCTTCCAGACTTGTTGCACAGTCTCTTGAAACCCTGACATCACTGAGAGCAACAGCCTGACAGGGAGAGAGCAACAGCCTGACAGGGAGAAACAAACAGCCTGACAGGGAGAGAGCAACAGCCTGACAGGGAGAGAGCAACAGCCTGACAGGGAGAGAGCAACAGCCTGACAGGGAGAAACAAACAGCCTGACAGGGAGAAACAAACAGCCTGACAGGGAGAGAGCAACAGCCTGACAGGCAGAAACAAACAGCCTGACAGGCAGAAATAAACAGCCTGACAGGGAGAGAGCAACAGCCTGACAGGCAGAAACAAACAGCCTGACAGGGAGAGAGCAAGAGCCTGACAGGGAGAGAGCAACAGCCTGACAGGCAGAAACAAACAGCCTGACAGGCAGAAACAAACAGCCTGACAGGCAGAAACAAACAGCCTGACAGGGAGAGAGCAACAGCCTGACAGGGAGAGAGCAACAGCCTGACAGGCAGAAACAAACAGCCTGACAGGGAGAGAGCAACAGCCTGACAGGGAGAGAGCAACAGCCTGACAGGGAGAAACAAACAGCCTGACAGGGAGAGAGCAACAGCCTGACAGGGAGAAACAAACAGCCTGACAGGCAGAAACAAACAGCCTGACAGGCAGAAACAAACAGCCTGACAGATGCTGTGGCAGAGTTAAACTGTCAGGGTAAAGCAAAGCAGCATCTGGACTGCAGAATCACCCGTTGGCTCCAAGCCATTCTCAACCCATTCCTCATTCCTTAACAAGATATGTCAAATAAGAGCAAAAAACCCCAACCAGCCCAAAAGCAACCCAAAAAGAGCTTCTCACCAAGTAGACAAGCACACACATGTGCTCCTTGGGCAGCCAGTGGAAGAGATCAGCAGGGTTGCTGGGCAGGATCTCATCATCATGCAGGGTGGAGATGGTCTGGATGCACTGCTGGAGCTGCTTCAGGCAGGGCTTCACACTCTTCACCTGCAGGAGACAATTCCCCTCAGAGCTGCTGCACCCCAGATCCTCCAACCTCTCACTTTCTTCTGCACAAACTTGCCAGGCAATCATCTCCCCACTCAGGGAATGAGGTGCTGGATAAATCCCAAGGTGACAGAGCAGGAACTGCTTTAGGTCTCTGCCAGGGTGAGCAGGACTCAACCCTTCTTTTTTCTACATGCCACCAAAATGTTTTCCCAGATCCTCCACAAAGCTTGGCAGCTCCACCACCATGGAAGCAAGAGTGAGTGAATACAATAAACCTTTCCTCAGGGGGAAGAATAAATAATAAATTAATAAAAGCCATTTCTTTGCTCCTCTTCTCACTTGGGATTCAAATAGAGAACTTCGGTTTCAGTAGCAAAAAAAAAAAAAGCAGTGAAAAAACCCCAAGTCCCCCTCAAATCACCTCAGGAGCTACTTTAGAGGCAGAATTCTTTTTTTTTTTTCCTCCTGGGAACCGGACCAGCACATACCTGCCCAGCATCCAGGTAGTGTGTGACCTGCAGGACCAGGAAGAACACCCGCAGTGACTCCTTCTGGATGGGGTTTCCTTGCCAGTTCTCAACGATCTGCCCACAGAGGGTGAGGAGGGGGTGCACCTCCTGCAGCTTTCTTTCCATCAGGAGGAGCTAAAAGTTGAAAGAAAACCTCATTATTTTTGTGCCAAGTGCTCTGCAGGCTCAGCCCCAGAGGCACACTGAGCTATTAGAAAGAGAAACTGATCCCAAGGCCTCTTTGCTGCAGCCCCAGAAATTTCATCCCGACTGACAAAGCCTCCAGTGACAATTTCCACTTCTCATTTTCCTTCCAAACGAATTCTTTGCTGCCATTAATAAAGGAGAAAAGAAGCCAAACCTCCTCACAAGAATCCTGCAGACTTAAGGCATCTTTTTATACTGTGATTGCTCATTGAGCTTGTGAGAGACTTTAAACATCCCGTGCCCAGGCAGGTTACATCCCATTGCTCTCTAACTTCACTTAAAACACTTTATTTAAAAAGTAAAACCATACTTACCATCCCCTTGCTTAGCAGAAACAGTGCTCTGAAACAGAACAAAATGATGTCATGCTCAAAAAAAAGCAGCTACTCAAACCACAACCCTATGTAAAACCCTGAGGAAAAAAAAAAAATAAAAATCTGCTGTTGTCCTCTTTAAAACCCTCAGACAAAGCTGTCCTAAAAGGACACAAAAGGAATATTTAAAAGTGAGGTGGAACAGTCCCAGGAAGCAAATTCCCAGCCTCCCTAAACAGTTTCAGTTCCAAGAGGTTTTTAAGGCCAAAGCAAGCAAGTGGGAAAACTTGCTGATAATGCAATAAAAAATAAACACAATTAATTTTGAAAAAAAGGCTCTACAGAGTCTTAAAGGACAGAAAAAGGAAAAGCTGGAGAAACTCTCAGATCTAAGGGAACCTTTAGAAACACTGCTTTGCCTGTAAAAGCCATGAAGCAATCACAGCTCTAACTAAACCCAGAATCTCTCTGAGTAAAATGTAGAGGAAACCAAAATATTTTCTGGGGGAAGGGAAAAAAGAAAATCCCAGAGAACTCACCTGGTGTACTCTGAGCCTACCACCCGAGCATACTCTGCTCCAACCCCAAGGAGGTCACAGGCAGACACTAAATCTTTTTCAAGTGTGTGTAGTTGCTGAAAACAAAACAGGGAATAAAATGAATGAGTTGGGACATCCTTAAAAAACAAACAAGAAAACAAACAAAAAAGGCCCCAAAAAGCCCCTCAAACCAACAACAACAACAAAAAAACCCCACAAAACCCAACATCTGTAACATCTGCAAAGAAAACTGTGGAGTGTTACATTGGAGAAAGTGGGACAAGAGTTTTTTCCAGGAAAAAGAGCAGAGGAATTGTGGAAGGAGTGTTCAGGGGATGGAGAGAGGAGGATGCAGCCATCAGAGCACCTCTCCCACCCCCCAACTTCTCCAAACTCAGGGAAGGACAAGGCAGAAGCTGGAACAACAGGGGGGAATTCTCCAGCAGGAATCAGCTCTCCCCACTGCTGAGGAAACTTTCTGGATCACTCAGGACAATTAGCACTTGAAGAGCAGTTCCCCAGCTGAAGATTGGGACAAAACATTCAGTGTTTTGGTTTTTTTTCACTGCCCAGGCCACCATGAACCAAACTCCTTCCCAGGGGCTTTCCCAGGCAGCTGAAGCCACCCTGGGAGCATTTGGAGAGAAGAGGAGGAGTGACATTGCTCAGAGGCCTTTGCACAGCTGCTTGTCCCACCCCAGCTCTGCTCTGGGTCCTAATTAGGTTGAAAAATAATCAAATGAACACTTCAGGTTCCAGCAAGCTTTCAGAGAACATTCACCCTTCCTGCAAGCCACAAAGTGGGTTTTATTTTGCTGCACCTCTAACCCAGAGCCCACAGGATGATCTTTGCTGCTTTCTTCCCCCCAAAACATGGCTCCAGAGTCTCCAGTGTATCATAACTCCACAGCACCATCTCTTTTTTTGCCTCTCCGTTAACAACAATGGGGGAAAAAAACCAGCAAAGGCACCCAGGCTCTCTGGGAAGACCACTGATATTTTTTAACCATTTTTTTTCCAGTCACAGAGCAGCAGGGTAATGGAATTATCAATATCAATCACTTACTGCAAGTTGAAAAAGCAATCTGCAGTGCCAGTAGGGAGTCTGCTGGGAGATCTGGATGGCTTTACGGAGCAGAGGTTTTGCTGTGTCCACTGAATTCTGAAACACAAAGAGCAAAACATAAAAAGAGGCCCCTGGGAACTGCCCCCCCTACCAATAGCAACTTTTAAATGAGCTGTAGTCTGGGGTGCTTCCCCTCCTTTCAGGGCAGGAAGCTTCAAATGTGAAAAGAGACAAAGCCAGGTGTTTACCAGGCAGGCCCCCACCCCTAAATTGGGCTGAAAGTTTGCTCAGAAGTTGAACTTTTTAACTCCTTTGGCCACTATTCCCACATGCACCTGCTCCTGCACCTCAAGAGAAAAGGCAAACCTTTGCTTTAGAGAAAGGAAAAGCTTTTTTTCCAGAGCAAAAGAATCAAAACAGCCTGGGAACACAATTAAAGTTTGAGGAAAGCCTTCTGTTCCCCTCCTGCCCCCCACATTAGCTGTTTTTTTGGGGAGGTTTTGTGTCTAAATCAAAGCTAAAGGAATAGTTTCCCCAAATAAACTTCCCTTGCTGCAGAAGACCCACTTTGGACTTCCAGCAGCAACTGGAAGAAAAGCCCAAATGTCTGCCAGGCTTCCACCTCCCCTGCAGCTGACAAATCCTGTTCTTCACAGCACCAGAGATGAAAAAAACCCCAAAGATGCAGCTGCAGCCCAGCCCTACAGCCCCAGGACAAGGCAGATCTCAGCACACTCACCTCCTGACAGTACAGCTCAGACAGGAGGCTGGCAGCCTCAAACTTCACATCTTCAAACTGAGGAATCTAGCAGCAGCAGAGTTAAGGCAATACTGAGCCCAACAGCACCCAAAGAACCTTTTGGAGAACACCCACACCCGGGAAGGGACCCAGAAGCACGGAAACAGATTAAAAATACCCCATCAACCCCCCTCCCCCAGAACCAGGCTCTTTCTGGGGAGCTTTTTTCTTCTCAGAGCCCTCACAGCAGAGGAAGGCGGTCGGGCAGTGATGCTTCTCACCCGGGCAACCTTATTTTTTGCCGGGGTAGCCAGGAAAAGGATACTTGCTGGGATATCAACCACTGCAAGAGAAGACAGGGGGTTAGTTTCCAGCCAGCACAGCCCAGCCTCGCTGCCAGGGCCAAGAGCCCTCCCTTCCCTTCACCCCAACCCCTCTCACCGCCTTCTCCAGATGCCCTCGGGCCTGATCGCCGTTGCGGGTGTGGTGGTAGAGGACGGAGCCGAGCTGGAGGTGGGTGCGGGCCTCCATGCGGGCCGGGGGCTTGCGGGGCAGCACGGCCTGGAGGCAGTGAACGCAGAGCCGCACTTTGGGCGGGCTGGAGGTGCGGAAGTGTTCGGCCAGGCCCAACAAAGCCAAATACCACGATTCCCCCCCGGCCGCACCTCCTCCTCCTCCTCCTCCTCCTCCGCCCGACCCCGACCCCGGTGCGGGCCCAGCGCCTCCTCCACCACCTCCTCCGCCACCGGCCCCTCCACCTCCGCCACCGGCAGCTTCTCCGGAACCCCCCGCACCTCCCGCCGCCGGCTGAGGTTGTTGCTGAGGCGGTGGTTGCTGCTGAGGGGCCGCGCCGGAGGCCGAGCCCGAGGCTCCCGCTGCCACCGCCGCCATCTCAGGGGCCGCCGCGACAACAGGGGCGGGAGGGGAGGGGCGGGGGCGAGGAGCGGCGCGCGGGGGACGCCGGGATATGGAGTCCGGCACAGACAGGCGGCGGAAAAAAACCTCCCGGGAGACGGGAAAGGCTCGGGAAGGAAATGGGAAAGGAGGGGCGGAGAAGGGAAAGGGAGGGATCCCACCTGCTCGATTTTCTGAGCGTCGCCGCCGCTGCGGGGGGAGAGAGGAGGGGAAAGGGGGGAGGTTCCCGCGGGACTACAACTCCCAGAGGCCTTTGCGGCGCGGCCGGCTGGCAGCCGCCCCCGCCTGCCGCGGGGCATTGTGGGACGGGAGCTCCAAAATGGAGAACCCCAGGGATGCGCCAGGTAGGGCCGAGTCTCTGCCCCCCGCCACGGCTCCTTCCTTCCTTCCTTCGTTCCCTCCTTCTTTCCTTCATCCCCTCCTTTCCCCTCCGCCCCACAGACGATGCAGCGCGGGGGGAACCGCGCACCGCGCTCGGCGGCCTCCGCGCTGCTGAGGGGTGGGTGTTGAGGGGGGGTGGGAGCCCCCGAGGCCTCATCCCCTTCACCCCCTCCTCCTTTGGGGCCTCATCCCCTTCACCCCCTCCTCCTTTGGGGCCTCATCCCCTTCGCCCCCTCCTCCTTTGGGGGCCTCATCCCCTTCGCCCCCTCCTCCTTTTGGGGCTTCATCCCCTTCACCCCCTCCTCCTTTTGGGGCCTCATCCCCTTCACCCCCTCCTCCTTTGGGGCCTCATCCCCTTCGCCCCCTTCTCCTTTTGGGGCTTCCTCCCCTTCGCCCCCTCCCTCAGGGCTCGTCCCCTTCACCCTCCCGGGCCTTATCCCCTTCATCTCCCCCCGGGGCCCCCTCTCTCCCGGGACTTCCCCCCCCTCCTCATCTCCTTCCCCCCCTTTCTCCCCCCGGGATCTCATCCTCTTCCCCCCCCCCCCGGTCCCCTGAGTGCCTGAGGGAGGTGCTGAAGCTCTCCGCGTTCTTTTTTCTCCCTCTTTTCGCCCTCGTAGGGAAGGCGAGCCGCTGGTTTGGGGTCTCGCAGTCTAAATCGGCCAAGACGAGTGTGAATATCCTGCAGCAGGAGGAGCTGATAGCCCAGAAAAAACGGGAGATCGAGGCCCGGCTGGAGCAGCAAGCCAAGCAAAATTCCCTGAGCATCCAGCAGCTGCCTCTGCTTGGAGAGTAGGTGTGGGGTGAGAGGGGAGGTTTGCCTGCAGGAATGGTCAGGCTGAGCCCGGATAAAGCTGTTGTGCTCGGGGGCAAATGCTGAGGAAGCTGAAAGTAAGGTTGGAAGAGGTTATTTGCACTTAAATTGAGCTATCCAGGTTTTTCAGATACTTAAGAATTTCCCAGGGTATAACTGCACCTCCCTTCTGCTTTCTGTTTGTTCCCTTTCTTATAAAAAGCTCCTCAGAATCAGCACAGTTTTCCAGCTAAATTACTGCCTGGGTTTCTTGGAAGCAAAGCAGTGTCCCAGAGGCAGCAGAAATCCTCTTCCAACAGAGTGCAGAGGGTGGGTAAATGCTGTAAGGAGCACCCTGGATGGGTCCCATCCTTCCCCAAAATCTTAAATAAGAGAGGTCAGGAGCCACTGGGAGTTTTTATTTTTATTCTGCTTAAAATAAACATGCACCAGGGGAGGCTGGGGAGGAGGAGTCCCCTCACCAACTTTTCTTTTTTCTGTTCAGAGATGATGGTGGTGACAATGAAGCCTGTGTTTCCAACAAGTTTGTTAATGATGGCAGTTTCCTCCAGCAGTTTCTCAAGCTGCAGAAGGAAAAATCAAGTGCTGGTAGGTCAACTTCTGAGCAAGAGGAGCCCTTCCTGCTCCTGGTGGCACCAGCTTTGTGTCAGCTGCCTCTCTGTGTTCACTTCACAAACCCTGCTATGAGTTGTTACTAGTAGGAGTAAGTTCTGAAGCAATGGTGATGGCTTTAAATTGGGATGGAGGCTTTCTTTGAGGTTTGCCCTCTTCCCTAATTCTGGATTGATAAAAATCACCACTTTATGCAGCTTCAGTGCCTTTCATTTACCCTGAAAAGAAAAAAAAAGCTGCATCTCTACATGGTGCAGCTTTTCCCCATCTTTTAAAACTTACTCTGAAAAGAAGTTGCCACATTATGCAGCTTTCCCAATAGTTTAACTTTGAAAATAAAATCCCATTATGCAGCTTTCCAAAATATTTTAACTTTGAAACTAAAAAAATCACCACGTTATGCAGCATTTCCCAATCTTTTAACTTTGAAACTAAAAGCATCCCATTGTGCAGCTTTCCCAATAGTTTAACTTTGAAAATAAAATCCCATTTTGCAGCTTTCCCAATCTTCAACTTTGAAACTAAAAAAATCCACACACCGTGCAGCTTTTCCCCGTGTTTTCCAACTTCCTCTGAAAATAACTCCTCTGAGCTGCCTTTCTACCCGAGTTGTTACTCTGTAACCTTATTTATTTTTTTTTTACACACACACACACACACTCCTCCCCTTTAAGGACGCACAGGAATTCTTTTTCCCCTCCTTCTTTTTTCGAAGAACCTCCCCCAGGTTCTGCCAATAACTCTGCAAACGCCTCCCATGCTGGGAAGAAACCTCTGCTGTTTGGGAAACGCCCTGGGCAGGTCCTCAGCATGCTGCACCAAGCCAGGAACTACTCCCATTCCAAACAGAGCCCAGTCCTTACCCGGCTCAGTGTCTTTCAGTCACCAGATGAAGAGGAGGAGGAAGATTATGAGCAGTGGTTGGAAATTAAAGGTAAATGGCAGCTCGTTTGCTCAGGGGGCTGGGTCCTGGGGCTCCCCAGTGCAGAGTTGGGGTTTTATTTAATCCCTGATGGTGTTGAGCTGATGTTCTTGGCACAAGAGCTCTAAAAGTGCCACCACCTGATGCTGGGGGGCTCCTTCAGAAAAAGAAAAAAAACAAAAAACCTGAATAATAGGAATATGTTCTGATGGTAATGGAGCTCGGGTGGTTTCTAATCATAATTCTGCTTTTGTGCAGTTGAAGTGTGGGATGGGCAGCTTTCTAGGAGATGTACAGGCAGAATGGTTGCATTAAAAATGGGATTTTTGGGGTTTAGAACATATACTTGGATTCAAGATGGGATTTTGGGGGTTTAGAACGTGTACAGGCAGAATGGTTACAATAAGTATGGGATTTTGGGGGTTTAGAGTATACACAAACAGAATGCTTGCATTAAAAATGGGATTTTTGGGGGGTAGAACATGTACAGGCAGAATGGTTCCATTAAAAATAGGATTTTAGGGTTTTTAAAGGATAGGAAATGAGAAGTGTCCAGTGTGTCTACATAAGGGAGGAAATTGTGTTACTAAATTCAGGTAAATTCCAAGCTCTTGCCTCTTTTCCAAGTTTTACAAGGAAATCTCCCCTCTGTGTCTTGACTGCAGGACAGAAAAAGCAGTGAGGAATATTCCAGCTCTTAATTAACCAAATTTCTCTGGATCAGCAGGGCCAGGGACCCAGCAGGCAGAACTGCTTAATAATCTGAATTTCTGGGGTGGCTCTTAATCAAGTGTAAAATGAGATTGGAGTTGCTAAATAAGCCCCACTGAGCTTTGGGTCATAATTTATTTCACTCTGTGTTTACAAAACCATCTCTAGGTATTTCTGGGGGGGGGGTTTTAGAAGCTTAATCTGAGTATTTAATCTTGGGAAGTCTGAATTTAAGGCTGGGATGCACCTCAGGAATGTGGGGAAGGGACCCAGAGTGGATCCATCATTTAAAAGCTGAATGGATTTGAATTCAGATTAAAATCAGTGTGGACTACCCTTTTTTTTTTTTTCCCAACTCCCCACCCAAAAATGTTGCTGCCTGTGTCCCCTAAGTGTTGAGGGTTCCTCTCTTGGCACTGAAGTCAAAATTCAGGGAATTTTGGGGGGGACAGAGCTTTTCTCTCTGGTGGGATCCCCTCCAAGGTTGCTCTGCCTGCACCATCTCTCTCTGAGCCCAGAGTGGTGGAAATCTGCCCCAAAAGTGGGTTGGGAATCTGCAATCATTGCTAAACCCAAACTCCTCTTCCTTCCTTTGGGGTTTGGCCTGGAGGAGAAATTCCCAGGAGCAAATTCTGTTGCCATTGGAAATCCCCCCCTCAGCTGCACTGACCCCAATCTTCTAGGAAAAAGCAAACCTACTAGGAAAAAGAAAACCTACCCAAATTCTTCCTTTCCTTTTAGGGCGTGTGTGTGGGTGGGGGGGGTGGGCTTGTCATTTCTGCCAGCTCTGGAAATCTGGATCCCCCCCCATTTCACCCTTTCTCTTCCCATTCCCCTTCTCCTTTTTGTCGGCCGCCGTGGTTCTTAGAAGTAATGTGCCTGTTGCCTGTTTGGTGTGTGAGTTGAACCCCAGTACTGACAGCCTGCTTAAAGTTTTACCCCCAGAGGATGCTGAGACCAGACAAGTGGTGGAAAAACTGGCTAGGTTCGTGGCTGAAGGGGGACCAGAGTTAGAGAAGGTGGCAATGGAAGACTACAAGGATAACCCAGCTTTTTCGTAAGTGTGGGGAGAACTCCTCCTTCCCAAAGCACAGCACTGGCCCTGGGGAAGAGGGGGAATACAGCAGCCCCGTGGCTCTGCTCCTCCTGGATGCCTTTGGTTTAATTGGAGTCATTAATAGCTGGGGAAACTGAGGCAGGAAGTGGTGGGGACAGAGGATTCCTCCTCCCTCAGAAGAGAGCGTTGGGTATTTCCTTCCAAGTGACTCAAAATTTGGGTGCAAGCCCTGAAATTGAAGCTGTGTCTGTTTTCTACCTGCTGAAGGCCTTAAGTTCATTCCAAGGAGTTCCTCTCTTGTATTTTCCTTTTGCTTTGAGCTGTTTACATCCCAAAGTATCAATATTTGTTTGTAGCTGTTGCTGATAATATTTTTTTTTCCTCCACCCTAGGTTTTTGCATGATAAGAACAGCAGAGAATTCCTTTACTACAGAAAGAAAGTGGCAGAGATAAGAAAGGAGAATCAAAGTTCTCAGGCATCCTCTTCTCAGAAAGGTAATTAAGGCTGGGATCTGGAGAACACTCTATGAATTACAAAATATTTTTAATTTAAACTTTTTCACTCTCTGCAACTTGTTAGGTCTGTTCTGGAAACAGCTGGAGGGGATGTTTGGCTCTCAATCTCCTGCCTGTAAATAAAATTTCAAACTGGAAGGGAGATGGTGATCAAACATCAAGCTCTTGTGCCAAAAATGTTTCCTGAGCCCACTGCATACTGCACAGAAAGGGCTCTTGCAAGAGGTTTTCCTCATATTTCTCCAAAATCCTTCAAGTGAACTAAAATGATTCTTCCTCAGGTGTTCTGGAAAGTGTTTCAGCCCTGGAAATACATTTAGGAGAAGGTGTTTTGTAAGAACAGTTGGATTGCTTGACCATGATCCCCATTTCTGCTGCCATTTCCCCACCTGAAGCTTTGATTTGCTGCTTGGGTTGTAAATCCTTGCAAGTTCAAGGAGTTTTCAGGTGTGAAACCAGCAGAAATGGGTGAGCTGCCCACAGCCAGGTGGTGTGGGGAGTGGAATCTGGTTAACTGGGTTAATTAAAGAAATTATTCAGTGGGTGAGGTGTGGTTTGTGGGCCAGGTTTTTATTGCCTCTGTTCTAGGCCTGTGTGTAGCTCAGCTTCCTTTGCTGTGGGAATTAATGCAATTAATGTAATTAAGCTGGCCTGGGGATGAGTTAAGACCTGAAACAACCCAGGGGTTAGCAGCCTGGGGGCTGTAGGAGTTTTTTACCAATATCACCTGACTTCCATGTGACATTTTGGGAGTTAAGCAGTGTTATCCATACCTTACAGGTGTGGATTATTGATGGAAGGGGGAGGTTATGACTTCTCCATGGCTTTTATGTCTTCTGCCTCCTGTCCTGTGGCACTGGGACTGGAGCAAATGTCACCCAAAGCTGTGGTGGCTAAATCAGGGATTTGGCTCCTTAGAAACATCCAAAATGCTTGAAAATATCCATGGGCAAAGCCTTCCCCCTGCTTTTGGATGAAGGCTGCAGCAACCACCACTTCTAGGGACTGTTCCAGGGGGAATTTCCTTGGAATTTCCTGCAGCCCTCCCCTCAAGTGGCCAGCAGATACAAATGGCTTTTGCCACTTTTTTTTTTTTTTTTTCCCCCCTTGCCCCTGCTGGGGGGATGTCAGTGGCCAGGTTGTAACTGGGGGTGGTTACCAGTGCTGAGGTGGAACCATCTGGAAAAGCATCTCAGACAGGGGAAAAACACTGGGGGAGAAACAAATGTCTACTTTTGAAGAGAAAAGGTGATTTCTGTGTCCATCTGCTCCCATCCTTCCTGGCACAGAGGGATGGGCACTGCCCTGCTTGCAGTTATCATACAACCTGTTGCAATGTGTTTGGAGTTGTTTTTTATGATGTAAACTCTTATGACTGCTTCTGTTTAACACTTCTAAAAATTAAACTCCACCTTTTGCCCTTATTCTGCTCTTGGGGTCCTTAGAACAGATAGGTTTTGACTGTTGCTTGGGTGAGTTGGGCCCAGTACTGACAGCCTGCTTAAAGTTTCACCCCCAGAGGATGAAGAGACCAAGAACTCTGCTGAGAAACTGGCCAGGTTCATAGCAGAAGGGGGTCCTGAGGTGGAAGCTATTGCCTTGCAGAACAACAGAGAGAACCATGCTTTCAGGTGAGGGCAGAAACTTCTGCTGGGGTGGGATGGGCTTTTTTTGGTTGGTTTGAAAGGCAAACAGCTTGTGCTGAACCTGATGGGACACACAGTGCACTGCCACCTTTGGTGCCTTCAAGTTCTCAGACTTTACACTTTAAAACAAGACATGAAAAGAGAAGTTCCCTTGCTTCCCCTTTTTTTTTTTTTTTTTTTTTTCCACTTGCCCCAGGCCAGTGGTGGAGTCACCATCCCTGGAGGCATTTAAAAGGTGTTTGGACCTGGTCCTTAAGGCCAGCAAGACTGGTGTTGGTCAAACCTTGGACTGGATGATCTTGGAGGTCTCTTCCAACCTAAAATTCTGGGATTCCCCCACAAATTCATTGACAACCTCCCCCCCTCCCCACCTGCATTCAGTTGCAATGTGCTGCTCTGTTTTTAACCTTTATACTTTTCCCCGTAGCTCTGCTTTGCTGGGGGCCTCCCATCCACCACTCCTGCTGCTCTTGGCCACTTAATTTCCTGGCTTGCTCTTTCCCCAGCACCCTCTCCAGGATGCAGGAAGCACTCCTTCACCCTTAGCTCCCCCTCTGGAATATCTTCAACCTTTTCAGATGTGACTTCCTCTCTTCCCTGCTCACTGTCAGCAGTTTAAAGCCTCCCTTTGGTCTCATCCATATTCTGTTTTTCTGCTCTTACAAACAATTTGCTGCATTCTCTGGAACTGAAGTGGGGCTCAGGCCAAACTTGTTTTGTTGCTGATATTTTGGCTTTTTTATTGGCTGCCTCTGGCCCGCGGGGGTTCTCCCTTTGTGTTGCAAATTACCTTAGGCAGATGTGTCAATACCTGAGCTGCTTTATTATTGACTTAAAAACACTGCTGGGGTCCCCCGGGCAAGTTAAATACCAGCTCCTCTGCTAGGATTTCCTCAGGTTTCCATAGGGAGAGTCCTATCCTGCTCTCTCCTTCATCCTGAAATTAATCCTTAGTGCTGTTATTCACCTGAAGGGATGCAGGACCACGTTTAGTGGATTTGAAAATAACTTTTATTTATTTTTGCCAGTGCCCGTTGTGCAGTGAAAGGGCTGACACATCTGTCATTTCCTTGTGGCAGCAGGGACTGTCCTGAGGAAAAGGGTGGGAGGAAGGATTAAACTGCTCCTCTAAAAAGGGAAGATTGTAGAGGAGCTCAGAAAAAAAGATTTTTCTGTGAAACACTGACACTGGGGTGAGCCCCACATGATAAAGTGTTCGGAAGAGGCACAACTATTGATTTGTTTCTGTAGTTTGAGGATTGCTCATGTTCTGCCTGCAGAAACTGAGGAGTTTTCTTTTACCCAGAAGGTCAGAGGTGCCTTTTTCTGGAGGGGGTTTTAAATAAAGCACTGGGGGATTTTTCTGTGTGAGGGAACAGAAGGAGGAGTCCTGGTGTAATTAAGCAGACTGATAATGTCACCATTTCTAGCTTGACCAGGGATTTGGGAGCAGTTTTTTGAGGCTCTGCTGTTCCCCTTGACCAAAAGGTTTTTTTTTCCTTCTGTGAACTGAAACCCTGATGCATTGGGGAGCCCCTGCACTTTGGCCAAACATGTCCTAGAAGGCAGGGGAATTCTGAGGGAGACCTCAGCTTCCCAGACGTGTAACACGATCCTTTTCAGTCCCCTGGCTGTTTATTTGGCACCCAAATTAGCGGTGGTTTGCTGGGGAATGGGAAAGGCTCCTCCCCACCCCCAAAGCTCTGCACTGTGTGCACACACACACGGGATGGTGCTGGAGAGCAAGGAAAAGAACCTTGCTCTCTCTCCAACCCCTCCAGGTGGCTGTGCCAGCAAAACTTTTTTTTTTTTTCTTTCTTTCTTTTCTAGGTTTTTATATGAGCCAAACAGCAGAGGCTACAAGTACTACAGGCAGAAGCTGGAGGAGTTCCGGAAGGCCAAATCCAGCCCTGCCCCTGCCCCCTCCCCTCTGGAGGCCACTCTGAAAAGGAAGAACAGCCCTGAAGCATCACCATCACCTCTGTCCTTACCAGCTTTGCCCTTGCCCTCACCATTACCTTTGCCTGTTCCCTCCCCTCTGCCCTTGCCCCTGCCAGTTCCCTCCCTGCTGCCCCTTCCCCTCCCTCCCCTCCTGCCTCTGCCCCTTCCCTCCCCAGTGCCTCTGCCCCTTCCTGTGCCCTCCCCACTGCCCCTGCCCTCCCCTTCCCCATCCTCCTCCACCACCCCCCCTGAGCAGGCAGCTCCAGCCTCTGCCACCACCACCACTGCAGCCCCAGGCACTACTAAAAAGAAGAGAAAGAGCAGATGGGGGCCAGAGGAGGAGAAAGTTGAGCTGCCTCTCCCACAGCTCATCCAGCACCTGGATTCCCCCTCCCCTCTTTCAGGTTAGTGGGGCTGGAGATTGGCTTGGATCACTGGGTTGGTTTTTGGGTTGGTTTGTTTGTTTTTTTTTTTCCTGGGGTGTCCCTTCTGCCTTTGCAAATGGAAAACCCAGCAAGTCTTATCTGTTGCTGTAATCTCCTTGCTTGCCACCCCCCTTCCCTCTCAGCTGGCTCTAGCAGCCAGCTCTCCCCTGTGTGGAAACCCAGATAAACCACTTTATCTTGCTGACACCAGGGATTGGATCTTATCATTCTCCAGCTCTCTCTAAAACCCTGCTGTGCTCTAGCTCATTACAGCTTTAACCTCTGCTATTTAGGGCTATTTCACTTCAGGAAGAGAGTCTCTCAGCAAACAAATATCAAAGGCTGAACTGGGCTTCTTCCCCATGGCAGGAGAAAATCCCTGGGCAGCACTTCCAGTTCACCCCAACTGATCATAGGGATCAATGGGAAGGAAGAGCTGTTTCCCACATGCTGCCAGGCACAAGTAGAGCTTCCAGGTCCAGTTGATTCCCATTTCAGTTAATTTGGTTACAGGTGGGGTTCACAGCCCTCCCCCAAGACTCCTGCACCTCTTCTTACACCTGTGGGTGCAGCTCCCTGTGAGTTTTGGAAACAATTCCTCCAGTTGAGGCAGTCCCAGGGAGCTCTCAGAGGCTGAACTCGGGTGGCCCCTCTATGCAGAGAGGTGGAGATGCATCCAAAAGTGAGGCACTTGGGGACAACACAGGCATCTTGGAATCCTATGCACAGTTGGCATGGAATGGGGAGAGGGTGTAAAAAAGGAGAAAGACCCAAAATAAGGCACCCAGCCTGTTCAGCTCACTGCTTCAGCAAGTCTGCTGCTGGGCTTTGGGAAGAAGGAATTTCCTGAGCCATGAACAGCTTTGGTGGGGGTGTCTGTAGGTCCTGCAGGGCTAAGGAAGGACAGACAGACTTCCTCCAGCACTGCAGAACAAGATCCCAACCTGGATGGTTTCGTTTGACCTTGAGCTGCTGCTCCTAGTAAGGCAGAACTCGGATGCAAAAGTTTTTCTTGATTTCTACTTCTAGAGTCGTTCTTTGTCCTTGCAGACTGTAATGAACTTCCATGCTGGAGCTGGGCAGGTGCTTTCAAAAGAAGTATCAGATTCCATCTTCCTGCTGTCCTGGGGGGCTGCATGGGTATCCATGTGCTCATTCCAGCATTTTTCCTGCTGAAATCTCCCCTGGCTCTTTTAGCTGCCCCTTAGTTAGGTGGGGTCATTGTGTTCATGCTGACTTTTGCAGAGTTCTATGGCAAGTGGAAGAAAAGGACAGCAAACAATTTGCCAGGCATAACAAATGCACTTTGAATGCTCTGCAGGGGGAAGGAATTTTTTTTTAATTTTTTTTTGTAGCTTCAGGTGGACTCATCCCTTTTCAGCATGAACATCTTCAGCCTGGAGGTGAAGGGAATTGTGAATTACACCCCTGGTCCTGTGGAAGGTTTGGGCTGGGACCTAAATAGCAATGTCTCAGTCCTTTCTCCTCAGCAATCGTTTTGGAATTAGTGGAGAACTGTTCTGGTTCTTTTTCCTGTTGACTCTTGGAATAAATCAGCAGTGGGGAGGAGGAAGTGCTCCCCTTTTGGGCAGAAACAAGGCTCCTCTGGAATGTATTGATACAGAAACACTTAACTGCAGGGAGTAATATTGCTGAAAAGCTGAACAGAACAGCAAGGCTGTGATTAATGAACTCTGGGAACTAATGGGAAATTACAGGCTGTCATTAGAATTTTCTGAAACCTAGGATTGGATTGGTTTGGGCCTGATTAGTTTTAATTGAGTGAGAACTTCAGAGTAGGAAGCTGAGAAGCCAGGCACTTCTGCACTGAGGTTTCTGTTGCTGTCCTTAAAGGACATTTGCTTCTCTTATAACAAGCTCCTCTTTGGGCATGTGGGAAAGGGATAAACCATCAGGTAGTCTTCTGCCAATGCTGCAGATAGACTGCACCATTAACCCTCTAGGCAAAACTGATGTCATCCAAGGAGTAAAAAAAAAAAAAAGTCTTTTTCTTTTCTTCCTGCTGAAGAGGAGACTGAGAAGCAACTCCTTGTGCTCTGCTTGGTGTTTGCCTGGTGTGAGGAGCTTAGGGATATTATCTCTATGCAAATTCATTCATTGTCTGAATAGACTTCTCTATCTTCAGCTGTGCACGTAGGGTGGAGCTTTGCTTTTCCTCTCAACTTTCCCTGAATTGGGACTCTTTGGGCCAAGACCACAAAATGACCCTGCCGAGCTCCAGTCCTGCAGTGACCCTTTCAGCATAAAACCTCCAAGGTACCAGAGCAGTCAGACAAACCAGATGTCATTTTAGCACACCGAGGAGCACTGGCAGATGCTTTCTGGGGAGCAGATGATGATGTTGTGGCTTCACCTTTCTGTTTTAAGGTGGTTGTAGGTGCTGGCAAACCACCAGCTCCTGGGGCCCCTCGAGCTCTGCCTGGCTCTTCGCCTGAGTCTTGAATGAAGGCAGAGAGCTGCTGACCTCTGTGAAGGGCAGAGTCTTCCTCAGGGCATTCAGAGAAAGCTTTCCCATGCCCTGGGACAGGAGGTGAATCTTTGATTGGGGTTTGGTGCTGAAGTGCCCCAGTCTCATGTAACATTTTGGGGCCAGATCTGTAGGTGGAGCAGACGCCGTGCGCTTCTTAAAACCATTTCTGAATCTGGGTGCTGCCTCAGAGAGAAATGGGGCTGTTTATCACCAACAGATTTATTTTCCTATTTCCTCTTATGTCTCAGGAGCTGAAGGTGCTCATCCTAGCACTAAGCCTGGCATAACACAGTTCCTTGCCTCCCTCCTCTTTGGAAAACCTCTTGCAGTGCTTTACATAACTCTTCCTGCAGAGTTGACTCCTGGAATGTGCAGAGGAGCAGTGTGAGGGAGGGTGGGTGCACCCTTTGATGTTCTCCTGGGGAGGCTGGAGCTAAGGAAGCCACTTCCCAATCCTGGAATGGCTCAGCCAAAAGCTGGGAGATAAGAGTGCTCAGATCAATTGCCCTGAGTGCAAATAAGAGGAAGGGAGAAAATGACCTCTGGGGCCTAATTAGCATGCTGTGTAGACATTTGGTGTCATGAACAATGATCCTATTATTATCTGGCCTCATAATTAATAGAGAATTAATAATTAATGAAGCATCATTTAGCTGTAGTCTGGACTTGCATTTGAATGGAGGGATTTTTTTTTTTTGCAATGATGAGGAAGAAACCTTTTCCTGGTCTTGAAAAACACTGCGTGTCTGCTTTTCATCCCTTAAATATTTAACTGTTGGGATTGTAGCTCTGAGGTGCTTTAGAGGAGCTGCCAACCCTACTAGATTTATGTGAACCAAGTTCACAAGGTAATTTCTATTGTAAATCTCAGGGTTTTTTGTAAATTTGAGCCCCTGAGTGTTACTGCTTCATCTGCAGCAGTTTCAAATAGAAGTTGAAATTACCCTTGGAACTTGAAGTGCTAGAGGATCATTTTAAAGCAGTAAGTGCCCTGCCCAGATGCTATTAATATCTAATTTCAGGGCTTATCTGATACAACAGCATCAAAACATTCCCAAGGAGGAGCTTCCAAGAGGGGATGCTGCAGGAAGAGCAGGATACATCAATGGGATAATCGAGCAGAGAGTTAAAATGCCTCTTTGAAAGCAGGGACCATGTCCCTGGCACTGCTGCTCTTGAGCCTGCAGATTAGAACCTAAAATCTCCTTGGGGAACAACAACTTCCCAAAGCAGCATAATGCTCATGTCTTTATTCTAATGTGGTCATTTGCTTTTCATTTGGAATGAAGTTGCTGTTGACTGAGTAATCAGCAGACACTTCCGTGCCCAGATTGGCCAATATGCTACCAGGCTCCTAGCTGCCCCTGACTCAGTTCTGAATATTTAAAATACTGCTCTTTGCAATGCTTGGGGTTCATGAGGAGCCCTTGTGGGGGGAATTAGTCTTAAAAAGGAATGATTTTTCAAGGCTGGTGGAGCAGATTGCTGTGCAGTGTGACCTCTGAGGCTGTGAGACTCAGTCTGGGGGTTTGAGGACGTGACAGGAGCAGAGCCTGAGCCCAGGAGCAGGGAATACTGGTGAAGAAGCTGTGACCTGGTGACTTTCCTGCTCCTGTGGTTCCTAAGTCCCACCAGGTGGTTGTTCCTCAGTTAAGTGTCTCAATGAACCATGAAATGAGTGTAAAACTTCACGTGGGGATCTCAAGGTGTGGTTTTGTTGCTCTCAATGGTTGTCACAGATTTTTGAAAGTCTTTTCATGTGTGCTTATTCCAGTTCAGGACCTGAAAGGTCTTGGCTATGAAAAAGGGAAGCCAGTTGGTTTGGTGGGTGTGACAGAGCTCTCAGAAGCCCAAAAGAAACAGCTGAAGGAGCAGCAAGAGGTAATGCCCCAAAATTATTTCCAAGTCAATTTGTCTGTGGGCTTTTTGTGTTGCAGCATGGCTGGGGTAGGTGGGAAGATGGAGATAGCAAAGAAACTTGCCCAGTGAAAACCTGGGCAGGGAGAAAGTGCCCACAGGCAGATCTCTGGGATTTGTGCTGAATGCCCAGGAATGCTGGGATGCTTCAGGCAGCAGAAATGTCTGAGGACTTTGGGGAATCTGACTCAAGCCAGCCCCAAACTAAACCCCAAAATCTCTAAGGTCTGTGGGGTCCCATCTGCAGCTGGTTCTGGATTGCTTCAGCAGTAGGGAGAAGGCAAGTGGGCACTTGCAAGCTTTGGGGGGGGGGAACAGGAGCAGGATTGGCTTTTTCCAGAGGGTGAGGGGGTGATGTTTAAACTCAGGGGGGATGATCAGATGGCAGCAGTCCTCTGTGTTAACATCCAGGGACTTTTTCTCAGAGGAGGCAGCATGTAATGCTCCTGTTTGATCTGGGAAGCCAGCAGATCAGCTCTGCCTGTTGGGATCTGTGTTTTTCATCATCTGTGTTCTCCAGGGCAGGTGGGGAGGGGGTGGGCTCTGCTCCAGGGCTCTCCCTGCCTCTGTGCCTGATTGCTGCCTGGGAACTGCTTGTCTTTTGAGCAGGCTCTTGCATCTCTTCCCTTAGATGCAGCAGATGTACGACATGATCATGAAGCACAAGAGAGCCATGCAGGAGATGCAGATGATGTGGGAAAAAGCAATTCAGCAGCACCAGCATGGCTATGACAGTGATGAAGAGGTGGACAGTGAGCTGGGGACGTGGGAGCACCAACTGCGGCGCATGGAGATGGACAAGACACGAGGTGTGTGGGGAGCTGCCATGCCAACCTCTGCCTCTCTGCTTATCCAGAGGGGAGATGTCTGAGCTTGCCTGGTTGGCGTGGGACTTGCAGGGTCAGTTTTTTCTTCCCTGCCTGGCAGATAATGACCTCCTGTTGCTGTGAGGCTTTTATGCTTCATAAACCCTCTGAAATTCCCAGTAGGATGATGGGGTCATTCTGGTTTCTCTTTTTCTGTGTCTTGGGCAGAGTGGGCTGAACAGCTGACCCAGATGGGCAGAGGGAAACATTTCATTGGAGACTTTCTACCACCTGATGAGCTGGAGAAGTTCATGGAGACATTCAAGGCATTGAAGGTGAAATGGCAGAGACTTGACAGGGTGGTGGCAGTGCCTCAGGGCTGTCCCCTAGCAGGGAGGGGGGCACCTGGGTGCTGGCAAAGCTGCCTGGAAGTATTTCTGCCCCTGTACTGGGAGCTCTGTTACTTCTGGAGGAAACAAGGAGTTAGTTTTTTGACTCTTTGCAGAGAAATGGCTGTAGCAAATCCGAGATCTGATACTGGGACAGTATTTGGAGGTGAACTGAAATGACAGAGGAGCCTCTCGGGCTGCCCACCATTTGTCTGCTGCTCTTGTTTCAGATAAGTGGTTGTTGATGCCAAGCAAGGAAAATTTGAATTTCTATCCAGTCGATTGCAGCAAAGTGAAGATATAAAACCTACAAAAAGCTTATGCAAAGCACTGCAATACCTGCCAGGTCTTCCTGAAGTGCAGAACTTCTCGATGCTGGCGCATTCCTCGTCATGTTGTTGTGTAACCAGCATGGGGTCTGACATCCCTGGAGATCCTGGCTGAAATACAAACTCTATCTGAAGCTTGATCCACTGAGCAACTTCAAACTCAAGAGCTAAATATTTCTCTGCTTAATCTCCCAGTAGCACTCCCTGCTTCTTGCAGGTCATGTTACAGGGCTGCACAGTGCTTTATCATTTACTTGTTCTCTTTTTTTGTGGTGGTGCAGGACTGGAATCCCAACAAATAGTGCTGGTTGGGATGGTGCTGGTAAAGAGCTGATAACTGAGTAGCTGAAGCTGGTTTTCCCCTCCTCTGAGCAAGAAGGACAGGTGCAATAACCAAAAACTCCCTTTTGTGTCTCTGCAGGAAGGACGTGAGCCAGATTATTCTGAATACAAAGAGTTCAAACTGACTGTGGAAAACATAGGTTATCAAATGCTAATGAAGATGGGCTGGAAAGAAGGAGAGGGACTTGGCTCAGATGGACAGGGGATTAAAAACCCAGTCAGCAAGTAAGCAGAGTTCTTCTACTATTGATTTAGTCCTTTCCTCTTGGGCTGAGAATTGATGCTGCTGGCAGCAGCTGCAAGGGATGTGGCTGTCATTCATCACTGCAACAGAATATGGAGAAAAATCACTTCAGATTTCTTTGGGACTCCCTCCCCCCAAGACCTGGGTTGGTTCCTCTCTTTCAGGACCCAAGACAGGAGTTTCTTTAGCTTCTAATCTCAGCTTGCATGGTGCCTTCTGCTGTGAGGAGCCTTCCCCCCAAGCTTCCCCATCAATAACAGGAAGATAACCATTGGCTGTGCCTCACTTCTCCACAGGCACCTGAGGATTAAGCTTTAAATTTATTTTGGTGTTAAACACCACACCTTTTGTATCTAAAACACCTGCTGCCTGCCACCTAGTCCTTGGTTTACTGTGGCTGAGAGGCAACCACCAGTGTCTGCCAGTGCTAGAGCTGTGTTTGAGAGATGTTTGGGTCCAGAGCAGAGCTTTGTGCAGCTCTCCTGGTGTCACTCTCTTTACACAAGAGTTTTTCTGAGCTGATAACACTTTGGCTATCTATCCAGAAATAGATGAGCATCTCCCTTTAGGTGGATCATCTGTTGGTAACATATGCTGAAATTCAAATATTGGGGGTAGGAAATAGTCTGAATTGTTTTCTAGTGTTAGATCCTTTGAGAAACGAGAGTTTGCTTATTGCACAGTGGAAAGTATCACTACAAAGAGCTTCTGCCCTTCTTCTGCAAGATGATGTCTCTGGGAATGTTGTTTCTTGGTTCAAAGAAGTCCAGTGATAAAAGGTGGCAGCAATCAAAGCAGGGAGGCTCTCAGCCAGCAGAGGAAGGCAGTGCCTGTCCATCCCAGGGCTCAACAAGGGCTCTGATTTCCTCTACCATCTCTGTCCTTAGAATGGTTAGGCAGGTGCTACTGGAGGTGGAAAGGGATGGCTTCTGTTTTGGGGCTGTTGTGGGGTGAGGGGATGGGAGGCAGCTGTTCAGCAGATCTGTGCCTCCTGTCACCTAGGAGCAAATCCAGAGCTTTGCTTGCCAAAGGTTTCCTCTGCTGCTCGGAGCCGGGATGGGATTTGTCCCCTCTTTAAAAGGTTAAGCAAATACCTGTTGACATTCCTGCTTCCATCCAAGCCCAGTGAGTGTCATTGCTTTGGAAAGGCAGCATGGAAACCTGGGAAACCCAATCAGGTGCTGAGTGCCAGCTCTCTGTCTCCCTGCAGCACCCCGTGTGTGACCGTGTACCCCAGCGCTTCCTCTCTGAGCTCTGACAAGAGGCAGAGTTTTTTCTGATGAGGAAAGGAGGTGACCTATCCCATCTGCTTACCTCAGAGCCTTTCTTCCCTTTTTCCAGAGGAACCACTGCTGTGGATGGAGCTGGTTTTGGCATTGATCGTCCTGCTGAGCTGACCAAGGAGGATGATGAGTACGAGGCCTTCCGGAAACGCATGATGCTGGCTTATCGCTTCCGACCAAACCCTTTGGTGAGGTCACCCCAAAACCAGACCCCGGGGCAAATCCATGAGCCTTCCCCTTGCATCTCATGGGGTGGGAGTGTTCCCAGTGCCTCACCAAGGAGCCAACACTCTGAAAGTTGCTCATAAAATCAAATGATTGCTACCAAAACACCCCTGGATGCGTCGTTTTCCTTGCTGGGCCTTTTTTTTTTTTTTTTAAACACCAATTTAACTTGCTCTCCTACATACAAAGTAGAAGCCCTGCACACAAAGAAAGTGGGTGGGTTGTCTGAGAATCCATGGTTTGTTGGGAATAGCTGTTATCCTGGTTGGAAAAGCCTTGTAAGTTTGTTTGGGAAGCTGGGAAGCTGCATTTGTAGGTTTTGATGGGCAGACCTCAGGTTTCTTGGTCAGAAACATCCCATTTCAGTGGCTTTTTCAGAAAATTAGGCTCAAATGCTTATTGCTCTGTGAAGACAGCAATTCTGATTAATTTTTTTCTTGTTTTTCTTGTTATTTTCCCCTCTTCAGAACAATCCACGACGACCTTACTACTGAGAATGCTACGGGGACAACGTCTTTCCAAACCAGTTGTGATTGTTTCCTCTGAGATGTTATTAAAACTGCATTGCCATTCTCTTCTTTCCTCATGTTGTGAAACTTTCTGAAGTCATGACACCATCTTTCACCCAGAAGAAGCCAGCCCACTCTGCACCAGTGTCACGACAGCCCCGTTGTGAGGAGGCTGGGGTGGTGGGTGCAGTGGAGGTGAAATGGAGACCTTGACACCTGGAAGGGCACCAAAGATACCAATAGAACAGTTCAGGGACTCCATTCCTGCTTAGCTCAGTGCCATGTATCAAGGAATAAATTTTTTTTGCAGCTTATGCTGCTCTGGGGTTGGTTGGGTTTTGTTTTGAATTTTGAATACAGGAGACTGGCTCCAACCCAGCTTTTTGGGGGCTGTTGTTCCCTAAAGAACTGACTTCTGATGCTGTCTTGGAGCTGGAAGTACAGTCTGACCTTCAACTGACATTGCAAAACCAGTGCCTGGTTGGTTTCCCTCTGCCCTGTGGAAGGCAAGGCTGTGGCTCCAAGGGTTGAGGGGCTCAGGGGCAAGTTCAGAGGCAACAGCTTCTTGATTTCTTGAACACTAAGCTGAGCCAGCAAGGGGAGAATTGCTGACACTCTGGGTTGGGTTGGGAGGGTGAAGAACCAAGCCTTCAAACACAGTTTGTCAATGCCTGTTTGGATTTTGTTGTCGTAAGAAACCCCTCTGCAAGTATGAATTTTCTTCATTCGTCCTGTAAATAAAATAAAACTCATTTGTTCCTTAGTTTCAAGCAGTGAATTTTTGGAAGGAGTGGTGAGTTTTTCCTGGGCTTCACTCCTCTTCCCAGGTCCTTCCCCCTCTTTTAAACACTTAAAGATTCCCGGAAATTTCCAGAAACAACCAATGAACCCCCCCATTCCCTTCCCCAAGCTTTCAAAGCCTCTCCTGGCGTGGTTTGCTCCTTTCCCTGCAGCCCTGAGCATCGTTTCTGGGGGGCAGAGGACTCAGGGATGTTCAGTCCCCTCTGTGTCCCCTCCCCCCCGGGGTGTTCCGGGCTCTTTAAGGGCTCTGTCTGGTGGTGGCAGCGGGGACAAAGTCCAGGGGTGGTGGCAGTGGCCGGGCCGGGGATGCAGCTCCCGGGGGTGCAGCTCCCGGGGGTCCTGGTCCCCTCCTTGCTGGCCATCCCCGTGGCCTTGGGCATCAACGCTGCGACCACCTTGGCAGAGTGAGTGTGGGCTTTGGGGACAAAAACTCTGGGGGCCGGGGGGGTGTGTGTGTCCCCCTCCCTGGAGCTGCTGGGAGAGAGCATCTGACCCAGGAGAAGGCTGACCCAGCACCACTGGGTCCCATCCGGATTTTGGGAGGGAGGAGCAGGGTGCTGGGTCCCTCCTGGGGTTTGGGGGGGCGGGAGGGGGACATGAACCAACCCTGGGGATCAATTTGGGGGCTCCTGCCACTTTCATGGGGTTTAAACCCTGTTCCAAGTGACCCAACGGAGCTGTGGGACTCCCTGCACAGCACCCAATGTCACAGGGGGGGGGTCCCCAACAGCCCAAATCCCCTGGGCATTGGGGTGCTCAGCACCTCCCTGAGCCACCCAGCTATTTGACCCCCAGGACAGGGCTTCCAACTCTGGGTGTCCCCTCCTGGGGGACCTCTGCTCCCCTTCCCAAGGTGGCCAGTGCCACCCCTCCACGCTGGCCTTGTCACTGTCACTGTCCTGCTGCCTGGTAACTGCCCCTGGTTGTGGTTTCCCTGCTGAGTGACACCCCCACCATCTGCTCAGCCTGTCCCCAGGTGCCCTGAGCAGGGGACCCCAAAGTGCTGGTGCATGGGTGGGGGTGTCTGGGGGTGTCTCTGTCACACTCATGGTCACATCTTATGGTCACGTTGTGCTGCTCCACCTCTGCACTTTGAATGAAATCATTTTGTTGGGAGTCATTAGTTAATTCCCCAGGGGCAATAATGCACTGAGGTGGTGACTCTTCAGTTAATCGGTTGGTTTTGAGGTGGTTTTGTTGTTTGGTTTTTTCCCCCCAAAGATATTTGGTGGTTTGGGTGCAGGGAGGACAAGCTCAGCCTCCCCTGGTGCTGCTGTGACCCCCATCCTGTCCCTGGGGTCCTGTGCTCCACAGCCCCTCTCCCCCTTCCCATTCCTGTCCCTGGAAGAGTAATTCCACCTGCAAAAAAAAAAAAAAAAAAAAAAAAAAAAAAAAAGAGCTCAGGGTTGTCCCAACCTCCTCTGAACACCTCCTGAGTTCTCAGCCAGGACCCCCGGGGCAGGGCCTCATCCTGCTCTCCTCCTGCTTCGGTGGAGACCTCTCCAAATTGATGGGACAGAAAGTGTTTGGGGACACAGTGCTTCACCCCCTGGGTGTCCCTGGGGGGCTTGAACCCCTCTCTGTGTCCTGCAGGAGCCCACTGGTGCTGGTGCTCACAGGGGTGCTGGGGCTCCTTGGCCTCATCTCCATCATCCTCATCAGTGGAGGAAGCCACTGCCAGGACCCCCTTTTCTGTGGTGAGTCCCCCCCCTTCTCCTGCTATTTGGGGACTGACCCCATGCCAGGGAGTGGCAGTTTGGGATCTGGGGGGGGGGCCCTGGGACCCTCTGGGAGCTGTCCCTGGGTGTCCCCCAGTGTTTGTGCTGCTCTCCTTCACCTCCGTGGTGGATTTGCTCATCTCCCTGGAGGAGGACGGCTTCATCTCCGGCTTTGTGGAGTTTTACATCAGAGAGGTACCCACCCAGGGCAAGCCCCACGCCGTGGGGGAGCACCCCAAGTTCCCGCGGGGGGGGGTTTGGGGTGTGGGACGGTGCCTCCCCCATCCCAAACCATTCCAGGGTGAGCCCTACCTGCGCACGGCCCACGGGATCATGATCTGTTACTGGGATGGCATCGTCCACTATGGGCTCTACCTCACCATGATCGTGGCCATCGGGCAGAGGTGAAGGGGAATCCCAGTGGGACTGGGGTGGGAGCACCCCGAATTTTGTGGGGAAGGAAGGTTCTGAGCCCGGGTGGGGTGTCTGATCCCAGTGTCTCTGCAGAAAGAGCTACAGGAACCTGGGTCTCTTCTGGCTGGGCTCCCTGGGGATGAGTGTCACTGTCTTCCTGCTTGGGAATCTGATCGGTAAGGGGGTGCAGAGGGGGGGTCGGCTCTGCCAGTGGCTGGGGAACGCTGGGGACATCCAGCCCTGTCCCTGAGCCGTGGGTTTGCTCCCGGCCACTCTCTCCGTGGGCAGGGGGGGAGGAAGGTGCTGCCCTGGGGACAAGCTCGGGGATGCTGAGCCCTCTGCCCCTCCTCCTGCTCTCCTTCCCCAGGGAAATACAGCTCGGAGCTCAGCCCTGCCCTCCTGCTCAACCTGCCCTACATCCTCATCCCCCTCTGGGCTGGGGGGAGGCTTTTCCAGCAGCCCAAAACTCCGCCGTGCCTCAGCCCTGAGAAGGTGACCCGGGGCTTGGGGCCAGGGGGCTGAGCCCTCATCCCACCCCCCACTCCCACCCCCAGACTGCTCCACGAGGGCTCCAAACCCCCCCCCCCCCCCCCCCCCCGGGTTTTCCCTCTCCCAGGTTGCAGAGGAGCAAAGCAAACGCCTGTACCAGCGGCCACAGGACCTGGGACTGATCCTGCTCCTGCTCCTCACCATTGCCTTCACCTTTTTCAGGGGGATGGTGAGTCCCAGGGGGGGGACCTGGGGGGCCTGGCGTTGGGTCTATCCATCCCACACTCTCTTCTCATCCACTCCCTGCATCTCCAGGTGGTTCTGGACTGTCCAGCTGACTCCTGCTTTGAGTACATCTACCAGAGGGAGCCCTACCTGCGCGACCCCGTCGCCTACCCCAAGGTGCAGGTGAGCGGTGCTGAGGTCCCTAACCCTATAACCCTAACCGTATAACCCTATGACCCTAACCCTATAACCTTAACCCTATAACCCTAACCCTATAACCCTATGGCCCTAACCCTATAACCTTAACCCTATAACCCTAACCGTATAACCCTATGACCCTAACCCTATAACCCTAACCCTATAACCCTATGACCCTAACCCTATAACCTTAACCCTATGACCCTAACCCTATAACCCTATGACCCTAACCCTATAACCTTAACCCTATAACCCTAACCCTATAACCCTATGACCCTAACCCTATAACCCTATAACCCTATAACCCTATAACCCTATAACCCTAGCCCTATAACCCTAACCCTATAACCCTATAAACCTAACCCTAGCCCTATAACCCTATGATCCTAACCCTAACCCTATAAACCTAACCCTAACCCTATAACCTTATAACCCTAACCCTAACCCTATAACCCTAACCCTATAACCCTATGACCCTAACCCTATAACCCTATAACCCTATAACCCTATAACCCTAACCCTATAACCCTATAACCCTAGCCCTATAACCCTATAACCCTAACCCTATAACCCTATAACCCTAGCCCTATAACCGTATAACCCTAGCCCTATAACCGTATAACCCTAGCCCTATAACCCTATAACCCTAACCCTAGCCCTATAACCCTATGATCCTAACCCTAACCCTATAAACCTAACCCTAACCCTATAACCTTATAACCCTAACCCTAACCCTATAACCCTAACCCTATAACCCTATGACCCTAACCCTATAACCCTATAACCCTATAACCCTATAACCCTAACCCTATAAACCTAACCCTAGCCCTATAACCCTATGATCCTAACCCTAACCCTATAACCCTAACCCTATAACCCTATGACCCTAACCCTATAACCCTAACCCTAACCCGAGTGCCGGGGACAGGCCTGACCCTCTCCTTGTGTGTCCTCAGATGTTGCTTTACCTCTTCTACATCCTCCCCTTCTTCTGCCTTGCAATCTACGGCCTGGTGCTGCCCGGCTGCTCCTGGCTGCCCGACTGGAGCTTGGTGGTTGCCGGGGCCGTGGCTCAGGTGAGGAGGGGGGTGCTGGAATTTAAGGGGGGGGGAGACACAGGGGGGACCCCCAGGGGTTGGGTTTGGGTGCCAGACAGGAGGAAGCAAGCAAGGCTGAGGCTGGGGGGGCGAGGACAGAGCTGCGCCCCTGGCTGCATGTGGAGCAGCTCCTACCCCCCCTGCCCGATAATTGCTTTGGTCCCGGGGGCTCCGGAGGGAGCCGGGAATTCATTGGACAGAAATAGGCTGGAGCCCCCCCCTGGGGCTGGAGCTGGGACACGCTGGGGGTGGTCTCTCACTCCCGGACCCCCTCCTCCCTAGGCTCAGTTCTCCCATTTGGGATCCTCGCTGCACCCCCGCACCCCCTTCCCTTACCAGACCCCCGAAGATGTTTGGGGGAGCTTCCTCATCACCAACATCCTCTACGCCCTGGGACCTCAGCTCCTGGCCTATCGCTGCCTGCACTGCCCTGCCTTCTTCCTGCCTGCCCCTCCTGACACCCTCCTGCCCACCAAGAAGCACCAGTGACACCTCCTGCCCACCCCGGGGGGGCTCCTGCCACCCCTCACCCCCCCACGGAGCAGTCGGCTTGGCAGAGATGTCCCCGGGGATGTTTCGGTCCCCCGGGGTGCTCTGTGGGGACATGGCCGCAGCCACAGCCCTCCCGGGGCTCAGGTTTTGGGGGTGGGGGGTGGGGGGTGGGGTCTTGGAGGCGAGGGGGGAGACGAGGTCCCCTCCTGGCAGGTCCTGGGGGGCCATGAGGACTCCGTCTCCCCCTGGTGCTCCCGGGATGACGCTGGAGGGGGGGCCGTGCCAGGAAAACACTGTTTACAAAATAAAGGACTGAGGGTACAGCTCTGACCCCGTGTCCCTGCTCTGCCCCCCCCCGTCACCCTGCTGTCCCCCCCCTGTCACCCTGCTGTCCCCCCTGTTACCCTGCTGCACCCCCCTGTCACCCTGCTGTCCCCCTGTCACCTTGCTGTCCCCCCCCTGTCACCTTGCTGTCCCCCCTGTCACCCTGCTGTCCCCCCCCCTGTCACCCTGCTGTCCCCCTGTCACCTTGCTGTCCCCCCCCTGTCACCCTGCTGTCCCCCCTGTCACCCTGCTGTCCCCCTGTCACCCTGCTGTCCCCCTACCTCAACCCGGGGCCAGGGCCTGGAGGAGCAATCTGACAGTTTTTGCCCTTTCCTGACTTTTTTGCCCCCTCCTTTTTGACTTTTTTGCCCCCTCCTGCCCTTTGGGGTGTGGGGGGTGCCTGCTGCCCGCGTTGCCCTTGCTGGGGGGGGGGGGGCTCGGGACTGCAGGGTGCAGGGGAAGACCCTGAGTGGGTCGGGGATGAACACGGGTGGGCAGGGGGTGGGTGTGCCCGCGGGTGGGCTGGGGGTGCTGGCAGTGCCCGGGGGCGTCCCCTGCGGGGCTAAGGGGCAGGGGGGGAGGATTTCTCCCATCAAACTCCTCGTACCCTGCGGGATCCACCCCGCAGCCCGGGTAGGGGGTACCGGCGGTACCGGCGGTACCGGCGGTACCGGGGCCCGGTGCCGGTCGGGCCGGTGACCTTGGCGAGCCGTCGGCCCTGCGCAGCTCCGGGAGCCGGGGCAGGGCCGGGCCGAACTCCCGGTGCCGCCCCCTGCGCGGAGCCGCAACCGGCACCGGGAGCACCGGTGGGACCGGCGGCACCGGAGCGCTCCTGCGGGCGGGTGTCCGTCCCCCCCCTCCCCCTCCCTTCCCCCGCGGGCCGGTACCGGCGTCCGCCGAGACACGGTGAGTGCGGGGGGGATGCGGTGGCAGCGGCTCCGTTCCCGGCGGTGCGACCGGGGAAAACCGGGACGGGACCCCCGGTACCGACACCTCTGGCGGGGGCTGCTCCCGGCGGGGCGGGGGAGGCGGCTGCCGGACCGGTTCCCCCCGCGCTGCGTTGCCCGTTCCCAGACACCGGAGTCCCGCAGCCCCGGGGCTGCCGCCGCAGTGTCCCGCACTGCAACACCGCACCGGCCCCGGGGCCGCGGGAGGGGGGGAACCGGGGGGGAACCGGGCCGGTACCGGGCTGCCCAGTTCCCGAACGGCCACCGGGACACGCGAGGGGGGCTGCCCCGCTCCTCCCTTCCCCAAAGTGGGTACCGGGACCCCAAGAGGGGCAGCTCGGGTCCCTCTACCCCGGGAGAGGGCACCGGGACCCCCCGAGGGGGCTGCCCCACTCTTCCTGGCCCAGGACCGGGCACCAGAACCCCCGGAGGGGCTGCCCCGCTCTCCATACCCCAGGACCGGGCACCGGGACCCCCGTGGGGCTGCCCCGCTCCCCCCGCCCCACAGCTAAACCCTTCCCCAGCCCCATGGGGGGAATTATTCCCACGGGAAGAGGGGCGCACCCCCCCGAGCTGCCTGGGCTGGGATCTGGGGCACCCCCGAGAAGACAAAATTCGGGGTGGGGGGGAGAGCAGTGCCCGGGGGAGCCGAGGGGGGGGAGGTTCTGGCACGTGTTTTCCTCCCTTCTTTCCCTTGGGAATAGGGGCCATGGCACGGGGCAGGCATCTGGCGGGGTTCCGGGGGGGTCTCTGGTAGCCGCAGCCCCCTCCCACACCATCAGTTCAGTTTCCAGATGTGCTGGGGCTGCCATAAATAACTCAGGAGATCCATCCCCGAGGCGGCTGCCATGAAATATTCATCCCGGCTGGAACCGAGAGAGGGACCAGGAGTTCAGCATGGGCTGGGGGGGGGGGCAATGACACCTCTCCCTTTGGGGGGGGCGCTGGGTGCTAAAGGGCTCTGCTCTCCCATCAGATGCGGCCCCAAAGCCTCTGGGCTGCTGGCCCGGCAGTTCTGCTGCTCCTGGCTGGTGTCCTGGCCACCAACACACTGCCCAGCACCCGGGGAAGGAAGAAGGTGGTCCATGTCATGGGTGAGTGGGGTCCTGAGGGGGGGGGAACAACTGATTAATAGCAATTAAAGCACGATCAGGGCTCTGGGATATCCATCGTGTCCCTCCCGCCTTGGCCAGGAGCTGCCGGACTCTCCTTGGAGTTTGTCAAGTCCCCAAAAGGGGGAAATTCCCCTCAAACGAAGGAAATTTCCCCCCTCTCCCCAAAAAAGATAGCAAATTCCCCTCCAGAAGAGGGAAATTCCCTCCAAAATGAAGGCAAATTCCCCCCAGAAGAGGGGAAATGCCCCCCCTGGGGTTTCCCCCCCCGCCCCACACCCACACCTTGCCTTGTCCCCACCACGAGAGGGGAGGGAAGGGCAGGCTTGGGGACAGGGAGCTTGGGGACAGGGACTCCCCTGAGCTCCCTGTCCCTTGCAGAGGGTGACAGCGGGGCCGTGGTGGTGCAGACCGCCCCGGGGAAGGTGGTGACACACCGCGGTGGCACCATCATCCTGCCCTGTCGCTATCACTACGACGTCTCCGCCCACGACCCGGCCGAGATCCGCCTCAAATGGACCAAAGTGACAGAACCCATGGCTTTTGTGGATGTCTTTGTGGCCCTGGGCAAGGCCCGCCGGGCTTTCGGAACCTACCGAGGGCGCACAGCCCTGCAGGAGGATGGATTTGGGGACGCCTCCCTCATCATCCGCAATGTCACCCTGCAAGACTACGGGCGCTACGAGTGCGAGGTCACCAACGAGCTGGAGGATGACACGGGCATGGTCAAGCTGGACCTGGAAGGTACCTCCAGCTGGGAGGTGGGAAGGGTGGGGACAATCTCCATGGTCAGGCTGGAGCTGGAAGGTGGCTCCAGCAGGGAGATGGGAGGGATGGGGACAATTTCCGTGGTCAATCTGGAGTTGGAAGGTGGCTCCAGCTGGGAGGTGGAAAGGGTGGGGACAATCTCCATGGCCAAGCTGGAGCTGGAAGGTGGCTCCAGCTGGGAGGTGGAAAGGGTGGGGACAATCTCCATGGCCAAGCTGGAGCTGGAAGGTGGCTCCACAAGGGAGATGGGAGGGATGGGGACAATCTCCATGGCCAAGCTGGAGCTGGAAGGTGGCTCCACAAGGGTGAGGAGAGGGATGGGGAAAACCTCTGTGGTCAAGGTGGACCTGGAATGTGGCTCCAACAGGGAGATGGGAGGGATGGGGACAAACAGTGAAGCTGGACCTGGAAGGTATCTCCAGCTGGAAGGTGGGAAGGGTGGGGACAATCTCCATGGCCAAGCTGGAGTTGAAAGGTGGCTCCAGCTGGGAGGTGGGAAGGATGGGAACAATTTCCATGATGAAGCTGGAGCTGGAAGGTGGCTCCACAAGGGAGATGGGAGGGATGGGGACAAACAGTGAAGCTGGAACTGGAAGGTGGCTCCAGAAGGGAGAGGGGAGGGATGGGGACAAGCCCTATGGTGAAGCTGGAACTGGAAGGTGGCTCCACGAGGGTGATGGGAGGGATAGGGACAAGCCCGGGGTGTCCCCAATGTCCCACATGGCTTGGCCAGGACACAGTTCTGCTCTCTCCTGGCTGCTGCTTTAGGGTCTGTTGTTTCCCAGCGTGTGCCGTGGTTTATTGCCTCCGTTATTGGCTTTTATTGTTGCTCCAGGTTTACAGGCTGGCAGCTAATAAACACTGGAGATAAATAGTGCCACGGCCCCATAAAGCACTGGGGGGGGACACTGGGATGTGGTGGCAGCAGCAGCGATGCCGAGCGTGGCTCCCAGCCTGCCAGGATGGGCTGCTGTAACCAGGGACACTGGGAAGGGGGAAAACCCTTATTTTGGGGCTCGGGAGGATGTGGCTGGGGCCTGGACATGGGGCTTGGCTCAACCCCATGTGGCCCCAGGTCCTAGAGCAGCAGCCCATCCTTTCCCCATCCTTTTCCCCATCCTTTTCCCCATCCTTTTCCCCATCCTTTTCCCCATCCTTTTCCCCATCCTTTCCCCATCCTTTCCCCATCCTTTCCCCATCCTTTCCCCATCCTTTTCCTCATCCTTTTCCCATCCTTTTCCCCATCCTTTCCCCATCCTTTTCCCCATCCTTTTCCCCATCCTTTCCCCATCCTTTCCCCATCCTTTCCCCATCCTTTTCCCATCCTTTCCCCATCCTTTCCCCATCCTTTCCCCATCCCTTCCCAACCCCATCCCAGTGTCACACAGGATGCTGCAGCCACACATCCCCATCCCTGCCAACCCCCTTCTTCCTTTGTGTCCTCCCCAAGGCCAAGTCTACTTCTTGACAACAGTCTCCGGGGGGGTGTGTGGGGGGTGAAACTTTTCCTGACCAAACCCTGGAGCATCCCAACTCCCTCAGCAGAGCTGGTGGCAGAGATCATCTGGGCTTTGCTCCGAGGCTCCCCGCACCCCCAGTTCCTCACTGCCACCCCCATTCATGGGGTGCAGCTGCAAAACAAGATGGGGGAGACCCCTCAGACCCCCCCCTCTCCGGCCTCTCCCCTCTCCCTTCCCCCCCAGGTGTGATTTTCCCCTACCACCCCCGCCTGGGCCGCTACACCCTGAACTTCCACGAGGCTCAGCAGGCGTGCCTGGAGCAGGATGGGATCCTGGCTTCCCACGACCAGTTACACCAAGCCTGGCTGGAGGGGATGGACTGGTGCAACGCGGGCTGGCTGGAGGATGGGTCGGTCCAATACCCCATCTCCCGGCCCCGGGAGGAATGCGGCCGCAAGGACACCCCGGTGGGGGTCCGGAACTACGGGTACCGGCACAAGGAAAGCGAGCATTACGACGCCTTCTGCTTCACCTCCAACCTCAACGGTAACGGCGAGGGGAAACTGAGGCACGGAACAAGGCGCTTGGGGGCTGGGCGGAACCCGGTGGGGGCTGGGAGGGGAGGGGGGAGGGTGTTCCTGGGGGGGGTGTAGAGACCGGCGTGGCTGCACGACCCTTCTGTAGCACCTCGAGAGAGGGGGGGTGGTGCCAGGGACCCTCAGAAGGGACCCCATCACCTCTAGGGGTGGGAGAGCCCCGTGTCCCCCCCCCCCGGGCAGGAGCAGGGGACGGAGGGAACCGCAGCAGGGAACGGGCTGCGTGATGGACGGGGCCGGGGCCACGCAAGACAGATGGGAGGCGGGAGGGCTCTGGGGGGTTGTAAATCCCTCCCGGCTGTCAGGGCAGCTCGGGGGGGCTCTGCCCGTGTTTATTTAGTGCTGGCAGGCGGGACAAATAGTGGCTGTAATCGCCACAGGGGCCATCGCCACCACTGCCGTGCAGCACCTCGGGCTGGGGGCTCTGAGGAGCCCACCCTGCTCGGTGCCTCCTCCAGACCCCCATCCGCCCCCCCCCCCCCAAAAAAAAAAAAAAAAAAAAAAAAGTAAATTAAAAGTGGGCGGGGAGGGAGGCTTGGAATGCTCGGGTCCATCCCTGCCGTATCCATTTCCCCATCCCTTCCCCATCCCTTTTCCTATCCCATCCCTTCTCCATCCTTTTCCCCAAACTTTTCTCTATGCTTTTGCCCATCCCTTCCCCCATCCTTTTCCCCATCCCATTCCCCATGCCTTTTTTTATCCCTCTTCCCAATCTTTCCCTATCCCTTTTCCCCTCCCTTTTCCCTTCCATTTCCTCATCCCTTCCACATCCCTACCCCTACTTTTCTCCATCCCTTTTCCCCTCCATTTTCCCATCCCTTCCCCAACTTTTCCCTTTCCCTATCCGTTTCCCATGCCTTTCCCCTCCCTTTCTCTTCCCTCTCCCCTCCTTTTCCCCTCCTTTTTCCCTGCCTTTCCCCCTCCATTCCCCCGTCCCTTTTCCCCTCCATTTCCCCATCCCTTCCCCACCTTTTCCCTTTCCCCTCCCTTTCTCCTCCCTCTCCACTCCCTTTCCCCTCCCTTTCCCCTCCCTTTTCCCTTCCATTTCCTCATCCCGTCCACATCCCTACCCCTACTTTTCTCCATCCCTTTTCCCCTCCATTTTCCCATCCCTTCCCTTTCTCCTCCCTCTCCACTCCCTTTCCCCTCCCTCTCCCCTCCCTTTCCCCTCCCTTTCCCCTCCCTCTCCCCTCCTTTTCCCCTCCCTTTCCCCTCCTTTTCCCCTCCATTTCCCCATCCCTCCCCCCTCAGCCCTCCACCACCCCACCTCCCCAATCCCTCCCAACCTCCTCCCCAGTTCCTCCAACCTCTTCCTTCACCTCCCTCCCCTTTTTTTCCCCCCTCCCCAAGGCAAAGTCTACTTCCTGAAGACCTTCCGCAAGCTGAGCTACTCCGAGGCGGTTCAGGCTTGTAAGAACAACGGGGCAGCGGTGGCCAAGGTGGGGCAGCTCTACGCGGCCTGGAAGCTGCAGCTCTTGGATCGCTGCGAGGCGGGGTGGGTGGGGGACGGGAGCATCCGCTACCCCATCGTCAATCCCCGCGCCCGCTGCGGGGGTCGCGAACCCGGGGTCCGCAACCTCGGCTTCCCCGATAAGAAGTACAAGCTTTTTGGGGTCTATTGCTACAAAAAAGCTGGGGAAGCTACCCCGGAAAAAGCGGGGGGGCATCCCAATCGGGTGTGAGGCTTCTCCCCCCCCTCACCCCCACTCGTGGGAGAAGCCCCCATCGCTTCCCACACACTTAGCACGGGGACCCCCCCCCATCGTGGGGTCTCTCGGGGGGCTGCGGGCAGCCCCGGTGGTGGACTTGGGCCTTGCCCCAGGCTGTGGAAGCTTGGGGAAACTGAGGCAGCGGGAAGGGAAGGACTTCAGGAGCCCAGCCAGGAGCCTGCGCTCGGATCCGGGGCCGGCCCCGGCCCCCCCCGCCCCCCCCCCGCCAGCTCGCTGCGGTTTTTTGCTTCTCGATCGGCATCTTTGCATGTGCTAAAGGCCCGGCCAGAGCAAAGCAGGCTTCAGCCCCTCCCCCATGTCCCCATCCTCGTGCCCGGGGTCCCCAGCTCTGCCATGCACTGAACACCCCCTCCCCCATCCCGCCCCACCCGGGAGATGCTGTGGGCAAGCAGCATCGTGGCACTGCCAGGTCCCTGGGGGGGGGGGTCTGACCTGCCCCCAGCTCCCCACATCCCACCTTGGCACTGGGCAAGGACTGGGAGCACTGGGCTTGGCTTCGTGCAATTCGTGCAGCTGAGGAGGGGGGTGAGGGGCACCCGCAGCCCCTCCAGCACCCGGGGGCCCCACGGGAGCCACTCCTGGAGCTGAGTGGGTGCAGGGAGGTGCTGGTGGTCACTGTCCCCTGTGCCCCCCCCCCCACCCCCCGGGCTGGGTACCAGCTCTGGGGTTTTTGCAGCCCTGGCCCTCAGGAGCTGGAAGTAGATGAAATAAAAGCTTCGGCTGCTTTGGAGAGCTGAGCCCTGGCTGGCGTGTCTCCTTCACTGCTGTCACCTCCCAGCAGGGACAGCTCGGGTGCAAGGGGACCCCGGGCTGCCCTATCCCAGGGGGTGCTCCCCCCAGAGCTCTGATATTCCCTCTGAATTCCAAGCCCCTGTGTCCTTGGTCCCTGGCGCTTGCGGATGCTGCAGCATCCCTCCTGCATCCCTCTTGGATCCCTCAGGACCAGATCCAAGGGAGCAGCAGCAGCAGCAGAGCCACCTCGGGGCACTGCAGTGACCAAGAGCCACCCTGGGGACAGATGGGGACCCCGGCATGCCACGGGGGGCTTGGGGCTTCCTCCCCACCCAGTGCAGCTGAGGCCATCAGTCACCTTCAGTGACTTTTAATGCTGATGAAAATAAATCGCTGACACCCCCAGGCACTGCCACCACCCCTGGGAGGGGACACGGGGACCCCAGAGCCCCAGCTGGTGGCCATCAGAGGCTGATGGATGGCACCCAGGGCTAACAGAGATGGCACTCAGATCGATTCATCAGCATCTCTGGGTTGTGGCCGGGAAAGCCACAGCCCCTGTGACACACTTTGGTGACACCGCCGGTGTCATTGGTGAGCCCTTGGGAGAGACTGGGGAGAAGGATTAAGTTTGCTGGAAATTAATTTAGGGGAAAGGAGGCAGAGGGAGAGGATGGGGTGGCAGTGGCCATCCGAGGGGAGGGAAGAGCCACAAGGGGACTGTCCCCAAGGTCCCCGCACCCCCTTTGCCCCTCAGGAAAGCTCAACTGTTAAAAAAATTTATTAAAATGTCCAGCAGTACAGAAAGGCAGAGTCAGAAACGGGGTGGGGGTGGGGAGGGGAGGTTGTTGGGAGGGGGAGAGGGGCAGGGAGGGGGTTGGGGACACGGCAGTCACGTCGCAAACAGCAGAGGTCAGGAAGCGCCGTACACACACACACCAACTCCAACGGGGACCCAACGACAACAGAAAGGGAAAATAAAAATCACCCCCCCAAAAAAACCAGGCAGCCCCAGCAGCAGCGTCCCCCCCACCCCACGCAGGACCGAGGGAGCTGGGGTGGGAAAAGAAATTGGGGATGGCAGCTAAAAACAAACAAACAAACAAACAAACAAAAACCCAAAAAACGGGAGCCACCCCAGACCGGTGGGACCCAAAGGGTGGGGTGGGAGATGGGGGTCTGGTGGGTGAACCCCAATTCCTTTGGGGAGGGGGCCAGGGCCCAGCTGGGGAACAGCTTGGGGCCGTGGGGGGGGGTCTCCCCGTGATGGGGCTGGGGGGCTCGACCCCCGGGGGTGGGGGGCTGAGCTTGGGGCATGCAGGGAGGGCTGGGGACGCACACGCAGCCGCCCCCTCCGGATCCTATTCCCTAGGGGGGCATCCTAGGAGCTAAAGCCAAGGGGGGGGGGAGGGAAGGGGGTTATAAAAGAGGGGGGTGGGAGTGGGAGGGGATAGGGAAATGTCACCATATCCCATGGGGGACCCTTGTGCTTCCCGGTCCCCAGGCTCTAGAAGTAGTGGCCTTCCTCCATCCAGTCCAGCCGGAGGCGGTCGCGATGTTTTCGCCTCTCCTTGCGGGGTTTGTGGTGGTGGTTCTGGTGGTTCTGGTGGTGGTGCTGGTGGTGCTGGTGGCTGTGACGGTGGCGGTGGTGCCGCCGGGCTCGGTGTGACCGCCTGGCTAAACGGGGAGGGGGGCGAGAGAGAAAAGAGCCGGGGATGGGGAGGTGGGGGGGCTTCGAGCTCCTCCTTCCCCTCCGCCCCAAACTCTTTGGCTCCTCCCGGTCCCTCCTTACGTTTTGTGCAGAGGATTTTGGGTCGGTCCCATTTGCCGGTGCTGTGGCACTTGATGGTGGGGAGGTGGCGCTGGGTGAAGCCCTCCTGGCACTGGTAGCGCAGGATGGAGTGGATTGGGTATTTTTCTTTTTTCTTTCCCACCAGGAACGCGTTTGTCACCTCCGGCGGGGACCCGCACAGCACTGGGAGGGACACAGACACAGACACAGACACACAGACAGACACACAGACAGACACACAGACACCCCCTCTCTGTCACCGGGAGGGGACAAGGCGGATGCCACCCTGCCGATGCCACCAGGTGGGATGGATGGTTCTAGGATAGGGGTTCTCCTGGTAGGGGGGGAAGGGAGATGTTCCCCAGGATTCCCTTCGTTAATTAACGGCCGTATCGGGTGAGTGAATCGTTAATTAAGGGAGGGAGGGGGACACACGCGGTCCCCCGGGTGGCACAGAGCAGCTGGAGGTCAATGGAACTTCCCCCAGAAGGAAGGAGAACTTGAGCCAGAGCAAATCAAAGAAATTGGAGTGGAGAGGGGAAAAAGGAAAAATAGAGATGAAGGGGGGGGAAGTGCTGGAGTTTTCCTGGGAGAGGGGTCCTGAGGAGGAGCCCGGGAGCTGTGGGGTGGGATAGTGGGGCTGTGGGATGGGGATGAAGATACTGGGAACTGTGGGGTGGGGATACAAGGGGCTGTAGGATGAGGATGAAGACACTGGGAACTGTGGGGTGGGGATAGGGGGGGCTGTGGGGTGAGGATACTGGTGGCTGTGGGATGGGGATAGTGGAGGCTGTGGGATGGGGATGAAGATACTGGGAACTGTGGGATGGGGATACGAGGGGCTGTGGGATGAGGATAGTGGGAGCTGTGGGATGAGGATGAAGACACTGGGAACTTTGGGGTGGGGATGAAGATACTGGGGGCTGTGGGAGGGGGACACTGGGGTACCTGTGCCCTTCTTGCAGATGTAGGGCAGGTTGTAGTTGCAGGGCACATCGTTCCACTTGCCAATCTCGTGGGACACCAGCACCACGCAGTCCTCCCCGCCGGCAAAGAAGTTATCGGGTTGGTTCTCCCGCCAGTTCTCGTATTGCTTGGGGGGGGGACAGGAGGGAGGGTGAGAATCCCCCCAGCCCTCATCCCTGCACCCCGAGCCCCCCCACCCCAGGCTCTCACCAAGCCGGTGTTGTCAGTCCACTGGAAATCCTGCTCCACAATCCTGTCGTTCAGCCCGATCCAGGTGTTCTCGTGCCCGAAGCCTGCGGAGAGACGGGGGGAGAGGCACCGGGGGCTGGCACGGCGATGGACACCGGCACCCATGGGTGCTGATGGGAGCTCTGGGAGGGGGTGTTCTCCCCCCCCACAGGAAGCAGCACCGTTGATGAAGCTGTGCTCCTCGGGGGAGTGGATGCTGGCCAAGTGGCCAGCTCGGCGGCGGCAGTCCCGCTCTGCGTCCTCCCAGGAACGCCGTCGGGAGAAGTAGCGGTAGCAGTGACCCTGGAACTTGTGCCAGTTGTGGTCACAGCCCTCCGTGTCTGCGGGGAGAAAAGGGGACAATGGGGACAGCAAGAGGGGAAGGGTTCCGTGCCCCCCCCCCCTCCTCGCAGCACCCCAGGGAGGGATGGAGGAAACATCTCCACGGCCTTGGAGCAAGAACGTTGGGAATTCCACCTCCACCAAAACAACTCCTGGGGGAGGGAGCCCTGGCCCAGGCTGCCCAAAGAGGTGGTGGAGTCTCCTTCTCTGGAGGCTTCCAACCCCCACCTGGATGTGTTCCTGGGTGGCCTGCTCCAGGTGGTCCTGCTCTGGCAGGGGGGTTGGACTGGATGATCTCCCCCTTCCAACCCCCGGGATTCTATGATGCTGGGGTGGAGAAGAAGAAGTCCTGCTTCCCCTTCCCCTGAGGGACAGGGCTCGGGCAGTGTCCCCACGGAGGTCTCAGCCACCCCACTGTGCTCCTCACCTTTCTCACAGTGGCTGCCCCCGTAGCTGGGCAGGCAGAGGCAGATGAAGGAGTTGACTTCATCAATGCAGGTGCCACCGTTCTGGCAGGGGCTGGACAGGCAGTCATCGATGTCTGCGGGGACACATCAGGAGCTGTGGGTGTAGAGAGACCCCCACCCCCCACCCACCAGCTCCTCGCCAGCACCCAGCTCCCAGAATGGGGGGATTGAGCAGGATTTAGCCTCATCTGCCTTTCCCAGCACCCTGTCCTGGCACAGCTGGGTCCTGCCTGCCCCAGCATCACCACACCCTGTCCCAGTATGCTCAGCCCCTGTCCCACCATGCTCAGACCCTGTCCCAGTATGCTCAGACCCTGTCCCAGTATGCTCAGCCCCTGTCCCACCATGCTCAGACCCTGTCCCAGTATGCTCAGACCCTGTCCCAGTATGCTCAGATCCTGTCCCACCATGCTCAGCCCCTGTCCCAGTATGCTCAGCCCCTGTCCCACCATGCTCAGACCCTGTCCCAGTATGCTCAGACCCTGTCCCAGTATGCTCAGACCCTTCCCCACCATGGTCAGATCCCATCCCACCATGCTCAGACCCTGTCCCCCCGTGTTTGGACCCCATCCCCCCACGCCCACCCCTGTCCCCCCATGCCCACCCGTGTCCTGCCCACTCACCAATCTCGCAGTTCTCCCCGGTGAAGCCCGGGCTGCAGCTGCACCCACAGACGGTGCCATTGGCTCTGCAGGTCCCTCCGTGCAGGCAGGGGTTGTTCTGGCAGGGGTCAGCAGGAGCTGCAGGGTGGGTGGGAGTGGGTGCCCCGAGTTGGGGGGGACACCCACCCCTTCCCACCCCTTCCCCACGGGGCCCTTTCCCCCCAGCTGGGGCTCTACACTTGTGCAGTTGTCACCGGGCTGCCCGTGCCTGTGTCCCCTGCCAGCAGCCACCTCCCCACAGTAACAACTTGAAATATTCAGTCTTGAAGAGCTGGAGTTCCCACTGACACCTCGGGAGCTGCAAAACCCGGGAGCTGCTCCTGACCCTTCACAGTCCCTGGAAACTCCCCGCTGAGTAAATTGGTTTGGGCAAAAGGAAAGACATCCCCCCCCCCCCAGACCACAAAAACCCAAAACAAAACCCAAAAAACCCACCCTGTGCCAACTTGAGGGGGGTCTATCTTGAGGTCCTGCTGCCCCCCAGCCCGTTTTCCCCTGGCTCCCCCCTCCCCATGCTCACCGTGCCCGCTGGCATTGCCAATGTCCCTCCAAGCCACCAGTTCCTCCGGCTCTTCCCCGCTCCCGCTGTCAGCATCCAGCAGTGGGGACCCCCCTGGCCCCCCCATCTCCACCACCCCGGAGGGCTCCAAGAGTGGCCCCGTGCTCGGGGACCCCGGGGACTCCGATATCCCTGGGTGGGGGGAGGTGGGGAACAACGGAGGGCTGGGGGGGACAGGGGGCTCATCCCTCCTCACCCCCCCAGAGACACCCCCGTCCCGGCTGGGGGGGGTTGGGGCATCCTGGGGGTCGGGGGCAGCCGGGGGGCTGGGGGGGGGCTGGCGAGAGGCTGGGGGGGGCAGGAGGAGATACTCAGTTCCCCCCAGCTCGGCTGCAGTGTGGTTGGGGGGTCCTGGGGCCACCGAGATGAAACCCGTGGACCCCTCCTCAGCTGCTGGCTCCAGTGCATCCACCTCCACTGGCCACTGGGTGATGGCCCAAGGGGACATCTTGGTGGCCAAGGGGGCAGAGGAAGGTGAGGGGACATCCTGTGCTGGGGGGGACACGGCTGCTTCACTGCTCAGCTCAGCCGAGCCCTTCCCAGCATCCTGGGGCTCAGAGGGGGCTGTGGGGCTCAGCCCCCCCTGGGTCTGGGGAGCAGCCCCCCCGGTGGCTCTGGGGGTGACAGGGTGTCCCATGGAGGGGTGGGCCAGCTGGAAGAATGTCACCGCTTTCCTCTGCCTCTCCAGTGAGCCATCGCTCGGGGTCCCGCTGCCATCACCGGTGTCACCACGAGGCCGTGGGGACATCTCAGGACCCTCGGCCACCAGCGGGGCTGGGGGCAGGGGGGGCCGTGGTGGGATGGGGCCCCCCCCATCCTCCTGGGAGAGGCTCTGCCCGGAGAAGTCCTCAGTGGCATCCGTGGGTGAGAGGGCACTGGGGACACGGGGCTGAGCCCCCACCGTGGTGACATCCTGGTGGCCCAGAGCCCCGTGAGGAACCCTGGAGGTGGGAAGGGAGGGGGTGGGTGCATGGGGTGTCCGTGTGGGACCCCCGGGGTTGCGGGGGGCTGTGCGGGGGCTCCACCGTGGTGAATCCTTCTGGGCTGATGCCTGTGGCTGGGGGGATACCGGGGGGGTGGCTGCTGCCATCAGCTCTGCAAGAGATGCCACCAGAGCCATGGGGTCCCCAGGATGGTGCAGTCCCCTTCCCCACGACCATCCCCCCCAAAAAAAACCCCAAACCCTTTTGGGGTGTCACTTACCAGGGCTGATCTCCTCCTCCACCTCGTTGGGTGAGTGGGTACCTCCTCGCTGGAGGCTCTGGCTGCTGCCACGGGGGATGCTCCACGTTTCCACCACGTTGGCTGCAGCCCCCTGCACCTCCAAGGCCAGGATGGGGGTCTGGGTGACAGTCCCCCCCGGGTCTCCATCCAGCCTGGGGGCTCTGGTGACCGCGGGGGGGGTCCTGGTTCTGCTGGTGCAGCTGGAAGTAGCGCCCGTTCAGCCCGGCGTAGCTGCTCCTCCTCGGGGGGTTGGGGGTTTCTGCTGCCACGCTGGGGACTGTCCCCAAAGCAGGTGGTGAGCTGGTGACACGTCCCCGTGCTGGGCTTTGGGACCTTGGCAGGAAGGGCTCCTGGGGGCCAGGGGCTTCTTGGAGCAGTGGTTCTGGACTGGTGCTGGTGGGATCCTGCCAAGAGCTCAGCACCGCCTGGTCCAGCAGGTTGAGAGCTTTGTCCTCATGGGGCCAGGGTGGCCAGGGGACCGTGGGGAGTGGTGGGGACATGCCAGCACCCAGGCCGGGACCTGCTGGTGCCCCCGAGGGTGCAGACCTGGGGAGGTCCCCACGTTGTCCCCCTGGGCTGCCACTCTCCGCCTGCAACTGCTCATCCTCATCCTCATCCTCACCCCTCCCCAGGGGCCTGGGCTGCAGCAGGAGGGGGTCCCGGGTGTCCCCCGAGGTGCCCAGGTCCTCGCTGTGTTCCACCAGCACATTGTCACTGCTCGGTGGGTCGGGCACGGGTGGTGGCACCAGCACCTCCTGCTCCCTCTGCCCCGTGACTTCTTCTGCTGTGGGGACACCGCGAGCTGGTGAGACAGCAGGGACCAAGGGACATCGGGGGCACAAATGGGCACCCACATCCCCCCCCTTGGAGCTCAGGAGTGCTGAGCACCCCCTGCCACGGGGTGAGGCAGAGAAGGACGAGAGCATTTGGGTTGAAAAAGTTCCTGAAAGATCTTTTGAAGCCCACCCAGGAACCTCACAGCACCGAGCAAGGAGCTGAACCAGGCAGCCCGGGCTCCCTCCCAGCCTTCCTCATTTATCTCATTAATTCCCCAATGAAATATTCAGCAGCAGCGCTTTTTCCCACCGATTCCCCAGGGAAGAAGGAGCAGGGAGGACGAGGAGGTAGCCCAGGGCTCAGTCCCCGTTACCTTTGTAGCAGTAGGCATCGAATCTGGAGGTGGCTGGGGGGAAACCCGTGCGGTTGGGGAATTGGTAGAGGGTGCGGACCCCAGAGGTGTCACCCCCACATTTCAGACGGGGGATCCGGATGGGGTAGCGGACGCTGCCGTCAGCCAACCAGCCAGGGTCACACTGGTCCAGACCTTCACTCCAGGCCAGGTAAAGCTGCCCCGTGGTGGCCAAGGAAGCCCCCCGGCTCCGGCAGTGCCTCCGTGCCTCCTGCCAGCTGAAGCGGCCCGGTGCCGTGGCGTAAAACACGGTTCCTGCCAGAGAGCAGAGCCCGTTGGGGAGGGAAAGGTGGGAGAGTGGGAGAGGCCTGGTGGCTGGGAGACAAGGGCTGGGGTTCTGGATGTCTCCAAGGCTTGGGTGCTCGGCACCAGAGCCCAAGGGGACACCAGGACCTGCACCCATCCCCGCGGCAGGGAGGAGGGGAGAGAACCATGGAGTCATGGAATCGTTTTGGTTGGAAAAGAGCTCAAAGGTCATCCAGTCCAACCCTTCCCTCAGCACCACATCTCCAGGGCCCGGAAACCCCCCCAGGGAGGGGGACTCCACCCCTGCCAGGCCCTGACAACCCTTCCCAGGGGGAAATTGTTCCCCAGCTTCAACCTCAACCTCCCCCGGTGCAGTTTGAAGCTGCTTCCTCTTGCCCCATCCCTTGTTCCTTGACCCCCCCCAGGCTCCAGCCTCCTCTCAGGGGGTTGCAGAGAGCCACAGGGTCTCCCCTCAGCCTCCTTTTTCCAACCCCCCCAACTGCTCCTCCAAAGTTCTCCAAATCTTCCTCCTTCTTCCCCACTCCCATCCCCACCTCCCTTCCCCCTTTGCACCCATCCAGCCCCTCAGTGCCCACCAGGGACCCCAAAGCTTGGAGCTGCCCAGCACACGGGGATCCCTGGTGACAACCACGCTCCCAGCCACCCCCCCTCGATGTCCCCTGCCACCCCCCGCCCCCCCCCAGCCCCCCTTGCCTCGCAGCTCCGGGGCGTAGCAGTAAACATCGAATTCTTCTCCGGGCTCCCTCCGGCCGTAGCTGCGGATGCCGGGGAGGCTGTTGCGGTCTCCGTAACACCCGGGGCGGGACAGGGTGATGGGATAACTACCGGGGAGAGGCACGGAGGGTGCTCAGCACCCACGGCGAGGGCTGCGGGGCCAGCACCCAGTGCCGCACGCTTGCCGGGGGCTCACCGGACGGTGCGGTCGCCCAGCCAGCCCGCGTCGCAGTTGTCGTAGCCGTCCTCGAAAGCGACCTGGAGGTGCTGGGGGGAGGCGATAAGGGCTGAGTTGTCGCGACAGGCGCGGCGGGCGGCGGAGAAGCTCAGGGCGTAGCGCTGCCCCCCCGGGCGGTAGTGGAAAACGACGCCTGGGGAAGAAAGGGGTGGCACGGGTTGTAACGGGGTGCGGGGATGCACGGGGTGCGGGGCTTGTAGGAAAGCGTAAAGGGTGCACGGTTTGTACAGGGTGCAGGGCTCGGAAAGGATGCAGGGGGGGCAGGGCTTGCACAAGGCTTGCACAACTTGTGGAGGATGCAGGGGGGGCAGGGCTTGGGCGCAGTGCACGGGATCTTCGGGTTGCACAAGGCTCATATCGGGGGCACGGGGTGCACAGGGAGCACGGGGAGCACGGGGAGCACGAAGCACAAGGGGTGCACGAAGCACATGAGGAGCACGAAGCACAAGGGGTGCACGAAGCACAAGGGGAGCACGGGGAGCACGGGGAGCACGAAGCACAAGGGGTGCACGAAGCACAAGGGGTGCACGAAGCACATGAGGAACACGAAGCACAAGGGGAGCACGGGGAGCACGAAGCACACGGGGAGCACGAAGCACAAGGGGTGCACGAAGCACACGGGGTGCACGAAGCACACGGGGTGCACGAAGCACAAGGGGTGCACGAAGCACAAGGGGTGCACGGCTGGGAGGAGGCTCAGGGCTTGCAGAGGGTGCAGACCTGGCACCAGGTTGAGGTTTTGCACAACTCCTTGCTTGCACCAGCACCACCACCCCCTCTCCCCCCCCCTGCCCGTGGTCCTGGTGATGCCCCTAGGGTCCTCCCGGTGCTCCCGGGGTGCCCTGCTCACCCGTCACCTCCAGTGGCACCAGGTCCTGCTCATCCTCGATGCCGGCCACCACCTGGCAGCGGTAAAGCCCCGCATCGCTGCTGCGGGCTGCGTGCAGGAGCAGAGTGGCATTGGAGCGGTCGCGGGGGTAGCCCGGCAGGGCCACTCGCCCCTCGTAGGCTTTCACCACCTTCACCGCCTTGTCCTTGGCCACCAGGATGGGGACATCCTCCCGCTGGCCGCTGGCCGAGCGCACTTTGCTCCATTTGAGGCGGGGAGGGTCGGGGGGGTCGTTGGGCCCCAGCGAGGCTGAAGGACGGAGGAGGAAGAGGCAAGGGAGGGCCACCGGCTCCCCCAGCCCCACACGAATCGCTTGGGTCTCCAGCCTGTGGATGTGGATCACTTTCCCATCCTCCTGGGAGCCTGCGGGGAACAAGCGCCCAGAGACCACGGGGATGGGCGGAGGGAGCTCCTGCAGGGCCTTGTTCATGGGGAGAGGGGGGGAGATGGGGGCATTGCGGGGGTGTGGGGGCTCTCTGAACCCCCCTCCGAGGAGGAGGATGAAGGGGGTTGATGTGCAGCCTCCCTGCCAGCCAGCTGGAGAGCGACTGTGCTGGATAAACCTGTCCCTGGGGGCTGAACCCCCCGATCGCTGTGACCCCCCCAAGGCTGCAGCCGGTACTCCATACCCAACCGCTCCCATGGGAATCTCGATATTCTCCCTCCCTGCCCTCAGAACCCTCCAACCCCAGCCCCAGGCTGGGATAAAACCTGGCAGCTTCCTCCTCCTCCTCCTCCTCCCGCACTAATCCTGCCCCAGCTGCAAATCCCACAGGTCTCAGAAGCCCCCACGAAGCTTCAGTGGGGCTGGGGGGATGATAATCCCCCTCCCTCCCCCGTATCCAGCACCTCCCCCCCTCTATTACACCCCAAACCCCTTCCTCCCTCACCCTGGAGGGCACCAGGGTGGGGGGATCCCAATAACCCCCCCCCCTCCCATGCAGCAGGATGACCCCACCATGCAGGAATGGGTGGGAGCGGGGGGGACAGGAATTTAAATCCCCAGGGGAGGGGTCTCAGCAGAGGGAAACCAAGGGGATTAAGGGTTTAAGGGTTTGCGTGCGGGATCCCAGCCTGGGGGGCTTCTCCCTCCCTAATCCCCCGCAGCCCCGGGCAGGGGGGACGCAGCCCCAACCCTCCCTTGGTTATTACTCCCCCTCGGCTATTTCTTCTGCCCGAGGCACTTGGTTATTTGTTTGGTGGTTAATTAGCCCCGGCAGCACTTACCCAGGGCGGTGATGGGGAGGAGGGTGAGCCCGAGCAGGAGCCAGCAGCTGGCATCCCCCATCCCATGGACCATCCTTGACCTGCAAGCACACCGGGGGTCGGGGGGGGTGCAGGAGGTCACCTCTCGCCCCCCCGTCTCCTTGTTGGGGACATAAAACACCGGGGGAGCACGCTGGCACCGAGCCCACGGGGAGGGCAGGATTGGCCCTACTTAAATCACCAGAGTTTGATTTACCCCTTGTTGTGGGGTGGGGATGGAGGATGGGGTCCCACTGAGCCCTCAACCATCACCCAAGGGATTTGTCACCCAGGCAAAAATAATCACCTAATTCCCACCACAACCTTGACACCCCCCCCCCCAGCTTTTTGGGGACACCAGAAGCCCCTTCCTCTCTCCCAGCTGCCCAGAGCTGAGCCTTCACCTCACAACCCACAGGTTTCCCCCCCCCCCCGATGCCCCATTTTCCAGCCCTTCATTCCTCCTCCTGTCCCTTCTGCTTTTGTGGGACAAAAATAGAAAAGAAACGACAAGGAGAAAAAAGAAAAAAACCCAAAAAACCAGAGACCCCCCCGCGTTCAGCGCTGGCAAAGGGCCTTTTTGGGGGTGCAAAACTGGGTTTTATTTTATTTCTTGCAAAGGAGAAAGAGTCTGCAGCCCCTTCCCTCCTGCAGCAGCTCCGTGGGGCTTTCTGCCTCCAAGCTCAGCTGCTGAGAAGACATTGAGGTGACCTGACCCCAGCTCTGGGGGGACATTCCCGGCGTGTGGAGCAGAGACCAGGCTGAGCTTCATCCCCCAGGAGATCAACAACCCCAGGGCTGCCCCAAAGCCCCCCCAACACGGCAGAAACTCCTTTTTTTTTTTCCTGCTCTGGGATGCTCCGGGAGGGAAATCCATCCGGCAGCACCGAATTTCTCCCCCTGGAAGTGGTGCTGATGGGGGAAATAAATTGTTTGGCAGGGTCTGGCTCGGGAGGTTCCAGCTCCTCCCCATTCAAATGCTAATTTTGACTTTCTGGGGTGTCAGGAGTTCTCCCAGCACAAACCATCAGCACCAGGGGGTGGGATGGGGGTGGCCCCTGCCCACCCTCCCCGTGTCCTTAACACCGAGAGGTGGGTGCAGGATGGGTGCCCTGAGCTGTGCTGGCATCCCAGAGTTTCAAATCCCTTTTTTTTTTTTTTTTTTTTTTTTTATTGCGTGTGAAGTATTCTTTTTCACATCCCTCCAGGCAACTTTTTCCCTCCCAAAAGGCAAACGGGACAAATTCCCACGTGGGAAAAGCAGCGACTAAAGTCTCACTCCTCAAAAAAAAACCCAAACCTTCCCCTTCTTTTCAGCCTCCTCAGCCCGTGTCCATCCTTATTCCCAGCCACAACCCAGGGCCACCAGCCCCAGACTACCACATCCTGGCCCGGGGGCCACCTTAGGGTGCTGGGATGGAGCCAAAAGGGATCCAAAAGCCTCCGAGGAGCCGCGGGAGTAGAAATACTCCTCTAAGCTCTGGGTTGTTTACTCAGAGACGGGTCCTCGTTGTGCAAACGCTGCTGAATAAACACCCCGGAGTTTATTTAAATGTTAAACAGAGAAGTTGCTCCTCGGATTTGCAACCACTCTCCGGAGCAGCCGTCTGGGATAGGAGCTGCAAATCCAAGGGTGCCAGGGGCAGGATGGATGGACGAGACCGGTGTCCCCAACTCAGGGGACATCCCAGGCTGGCAGCAGATGTGGCCGTGCCTTTCCCTGACATCAGCATTTTCACCTTTTTTTTTTTTTTTTTTTTTTTTTTTTTTTCTTAATTCTTTTTCGCTTTGGCAGCAGGGGAGGTGTCGGGGTGGGAAGGGTTGGAGCAGCACTTCTGGGGGTGTCCCCCCCCCCTTGGGGGACAGGACACACCGTCCCTGCTGCTCCTGGCTGTCACCCCTGCCCTCAGAGCATGCGGGGTGGCACCGCGGCTCTGCTCCCAGCCCTGGTGACAAAAAGAAGGGTTCTGCAGCCCCTCAGCAGCCCCCCCACCGCTCTGCTGAGCCAGCAAAAAGTTTATCCCAAGGTCAGGACAAGTGGCACAGCAGCTCCCAGCTCTGCCAGTGCCAGCACAGGCGATGTCCCCACACCCCGAGGACCCCCAGGCCACCAGGCAGGGTCCCCCCCACCCAGGCACAGCTCCCACCCGTTTCCTCTTGATCCACAGCCCCGCGGGTGACACAGCTGCCATCCCCCGGGAAGGGGACACAGGCTCGGCCACGTCGGGCGTCACAGCATTGTCCCCAGCGGTGACAATGCCAGGAGGGTGACACGGGGAGCCAGGGCCCCAGGGAATGAATTTGAGGTTTTGGGGGGGGGCGGGAGGGTCTCATTCTGGGTGATGCCAGGGGCTCAGGGCAGAGCCGTGTCCCCAGTGCCACCCAGCTGGGGACAAGGAGCCTGTCCCTGTCCCTCGGGCGGCTCAGACCCAGCCGGGGGAACGGCAGAAGAGAGAAATTGAAAATAACGCCGGTGCAAAGCTACCTCTCCGCTCCCCCCCAGTCCCCCCCCTCCGCCTCAACCCGGGCGAACATTTTCACATCTGTCACTAGCTGTCACCTCATGAATAATTCATCTGCCTCATGAATATGCAAAGCCGGGGCTGGTGATTAGCTCCACTTGAAACATAGCTTAATTCCTCACAGGCCATTGGGCGCCGGGACGACCCGACCACTTTTGGGGTCTCCTCTGCCCCCCCAGCTTTCCCTGAGCCACGGGCTGGGAGCGGCTGCAGACCCTGAGGTCCCCACGGAGCAGAGGGGACATTTGGGACAATGCGGGGGACACAGGCTTGGGGTGGGTGTTAGGGACAGGGGGACAGTGCCCACCCACCCACCCACCCACCCAGGCAGCCTGAGTGCAGCGGGATGGGGCTGCCCCCCCCCCCCGGGAATACCCCAGCCCTGGGGGTGCCCCCAGCTTCCCCCCCAACCAGGGCGCAAACCCCGTGACCTCTGCTGTCCCCACAGGTCACTCGTGTCCCCCAGTGCCACCACCACACACGCAGCATCTCGGTGCCCACCCCCCCCCTCCCATCACGGGGCTAATTCTGCACCCAACCCTTGGGCCACCAAACCCCCCAGCATGGCACCCACCTCCCTCCCAGCGCCACGGGGACTCCACCACCCCAAAGGGGAGGGGGTTATCCCCTCAGGGACCCCCCCGGGCGCTGCGTGGCCGCGGTGACAGCCCGGTGACGGGGACAGCTCCGCGTCCCCTCCTCTCTGCCCACAACAAAGGAATTCTGCACACCCGCTGCCGTCACACCGCACGGGCAACGTGACGCTCCCCGCTCCCCCCAGCCTGCCGGAATAAATTAGCACCTTGGAAAAACTGTGATCCCCTCCAATATGGGCCCTTTGCCGGGTGCGATTTTTATTAGGCAGACAGTCTGCAGCCTTTAGTTTTAGAATTAGCTCTTCTTTTTCTTTTTCTCTTTTTTGTGTTCTTTTTTATTTTATTTTAATTTTATGTTATGGTTTTTTGGTTGTCTTTTTTTTTTCCCCCTTGTTTTCTGCCTCTCCCCAGGAAGTTGAACACACCCCAGGAGCCCCACAGCATCTCCCCAACCCCCCAGCCCTCATCACACGGGTGATACCCAACGTGGCACCGGTGTCCAGCACCCAAAACGCGAAGGAAAGAGCCAAGGTGGTGGGCCTGGCACAGAACCAGGCCTCCAGCAGCATTCTGGGGAGCCAGGAACACCCACCCAACTGCAGCCCCCTCACTGCTACCTGCATCCTCATCCCTCCCTCCATCCCTCCTCCCCACGCAGTGTCCCCACGCCGGGTCACACAACCTGGGGCTCATCCTGTCCGGGGTGCTGAGCCCTCTCCCCTCTCTGCTCTCTGCCAGTCTGCACCCCGGGGATGCAAAACTTCCCAGTTCCCTCCCAGTCAGGGAACCAGCAGCTGGGGACCAAGGCAGGGGAGGGGACAGAGGGACACTCAGCTCCGGCACCGGGGGGTGACAGGTCCCCAGCGGGCACCCCCCGCCATCCCCCTGCCCTTCTCCCTGCCCACCCCCTCTCTGCCACCCCTGCCTGTCCCACCCGCCCCGTGTCCCAGCCCCTCAGTTCCAGTGTCCCCAACCCTGAGAGCCTTGGTCCCGTGCCCCCCCGTGTGCTGTCCCCACAACCCCAATGACCCCGGTCCCATTGTCCCCCTGCCAACGCCCCCATCCCCACCCTCAGGGTCCCCTCCAGCTCTAGTGTCCCCAGAGCCCCCCTCCCTGACAGCCCCAGTGTCCCCAACCCTCCGATCCCGCCCCGCGCCACCATCCTTCAGCCCTGTCCCCCATCCCGGTGTCCCCCACCCTGACAGCTCCGCTGTCCCCAGCCCGGATCCATCCCGGTCCTGCCCTAACGGTGCCACCAGCCCCGCTCCCCAGCCCCGCCGGCACCGGGCACCGCAGCGGGGGCGCGGCGCGGGCGGAGCCGGTACCGGTACCGGTACCGGTGCCGATGCCGGTGCCGCACATACCTGGGTCGGTGCTCACGGCACGCAGGGGGTCATCGCCTCCGGTGAAGCCCAGCACCCCGCCGGCACCGGGGGCTTAAAAGCGGGGCGCGGAGGTTGAAGAGGAGGGAGGGGGCAGCGGGGCCGGGCCCCCCCCCTCGGAGGGGGCCGAGCCGGGGCCGGCCCGAACCAATCACGACTGCAGCGGGCGCGGCCCGCCCCCCCCCCCCCGACCGGTACCGCCGGTACCGCCCGCCCCGCACCTGCCCGCAGCGGCGGCGAACCCGCTCCGCGCCCCGCCGCGCTGCCCGGCGCAGGGCGAGGGGCTGCCGCGCATGCGCCGCCCCCCCCAAACCAGGGCCGCCCCCCAAACCCCCCCACAACCCCCTCCTTATCCCGGAGGAGGCCTCCCCCTCCCTATGGAACGGGGCCGCCCCCCGCCGCAAACCCCGCAGCCCCCCCGCAGCCCGCTTAATCGCTTAGTGGGGGGGTGTCTGTAAAAGAAGCGGGGGGGGTGGGGTGTCTTTGTAATAAGGGGGATCTTTTTCAGCCTCCCCTAAATGGGTGAGGACCCCGGCGTGCCCCCCGCATTCCCCCCCCCACCACCATCCCTGTGCTGGGAGCCGGCTTCATCCCCAGGGAGAGGGAAAAAAAAATAGGGGGGACACCTTCTAGTCCCTCTGTAGCCCCCCCCCAAGTCACTGCGTGTCTCCCACTATCCCTGCCATGGCACCCAGTGGGATTTTAAGGGGTGTCCAGACAGAGGAGCATCTTTCAGTCCCTCTGCACGGGGCCGTCCGGGGGTGCAAGGGGGGCTGAAAGATGCGGAGGATGGAAAAAGGGTTTGAAAAGCATCACTGAGCTCTCAGGGAGGGGGCTAAAGGGGGGGGTCACCTTCCCACCGGTGACTGGAGAATGCCACCCTGTCTCCGCCCTGCCTTGGCAACAAGGGGTGACAAAATATTCCCCTTCCCCTTCATTTTCCCCATCCGATGAGTCCACGGAAACCCGAGAGCAAAGTTCTCTCATTTCCGACTCCCCATTGTGCCCGAGTTGGTTTCTTCTTTTTTTTTTTTTTTTCTTTTCGTGTCGTTTCCTGCCTTTTGTGAACCCCCACCCCCCTTGCCCCTCCTCAACACAACCCCGGCCTTGCCACCGCACAGAGCTTCTCTTGTTCCCCTTCTTTCTGTGCCTGCAGCTGGCGTCCCTGTCCCCACCAAGGTGCCCGAGAGAGGGGGACAGTGACAGGGGTTAATCCCCCCTCCCTCTGGGGTGTTTGCCAAGCAGGATTGGGGAGAGGATCCCAGAGGATTTGGCAGAACCCTGTTTTCTTGGCTACTTCCGACTCCATGGATCTTCATCCCGTTATCCTGCTTTGGAATGAGCACCCATGGGTGCTCCTTTGCTGGAGGGAGGGTGCTGCACCACCTCCACGTGCCTGGAGAATCCAGTGTGGATGGGGCCAGGACCACAGTGGGATGGGACCAGCTCTGGGATGCTCACCCCACTTGTGCAAGGGCCTGAGCACCCTTGAGGGTGACACTGTTCCTGCTGTCACTCACCACAGCCACGTTCTGCACCCACCCACCCACATCCCCCCCACCAAACCCTTCCTCCTGCTCTTCATCTTCCTCAGCTTCATCCAGGAGGGGCTGACCCCCACCATGCAGGGGTTGAGGGTGATCACCCAGGCAGGGGGGTGCCCTCAGCTCCCCCTTTGCTGAGGAGCAGGGTGATGAAGCTGCACCCAACCCTGGCCCTGACCCACCAGGGCTCTGCCATGGGGACAAGGGACCCAGAGCCACCTGGGGACACCAACCCCACCATGAGCAGCAAGGGGGGAGTGCGGGGACCACAGGCACCCACCCACCTTTGGGGGGAGGGAACAGGGCCCCAGCTGGACCCCGGCAGAGCCACCACTGTTTGTCTTGCAGCAGGAGGTGCTGGCAGTTATCAGAGCTCTGCTCTGGAGTGGAGATCAATGGCAGAACAGAGCCCAGCCCTGCTCAGGGATGGGGATTTAACAGACACCTCTCCCCCCAGCCACCCCCCTGCACCACCAGCTGCTGCATGCCTGGGGACCCCGGCTGTGCAGGGTGTCACTGCCACCACCAACACCATTTGTCCCCTCACGGGTCCCTCCAGCTGGAAAGTAACTTCATAGGGATCCCCCCCACCCAGCCTGGAGCCCCCACATCCCACCCCACCCATCCCGCCATCCAGGTGGGAGGCCCAGCTCCACCTGGCACACTGGGATGTCCCCGTTGTCCCCTCCCCACACCCCCAGCCCCACGTTCAGCCCAGCCCCGTGGCATCACCCCGAGAGCTCTGCCCTGAGCTGCTCCCCCAGGGCAGCACCCACCAGGGCTGGGTCCCCACTGCACCCCACGTCCCTGAGACCCCCCAGGGCCGGACCAGGTCCTGGTGCAGAGGTAGTTGGGTTCTCTCCAGCCCTTGGTCCCGGTCCTGTTGGGTTTTGCCCTGCAATCTTCCAGGGGTGAGCGAGGACCCGAGGAGCATCGTTTTGAGGCCGAACGGCTGGGTTCTGGTGAAATCCTGCAGCAGTGTTGCCGTGACGACCCTCCCGCAGCTTCCAGCCAGAGATGTTTTCCTTTGTTGTGACAGGGACGAGGGGAGGTGGCCGCCAGCGATTGGGGTGCCCGGGGGGGACGGTGAGGGGCTCCAGGAAAGGCTGGGCCTGCCCCCTGGGGAGATCTGGGGGGGTTCCAGTGTGGGGCTGAGGAATCCCCACGGCTCCAGCACATCCCTGGCTTAACTCCGGGCACCAAGGGGACAGCAGAGGGGGCAGGAGCCACGCGTGACGTGAGTTTGAGAGGTCTCAGCCAGGTCTTGCTGCCAGCAAGAGAGGTGAGGTGGCCGTCCCACAGCCCGGGGACAGCGCAGAGCTCTGAAGGGGATGAAGCGGGGGGGGAAACATCTTTGTCACCCTCATCACAGCCACTTTGAGGGGGGGGGGGAGGAGGTCAGGAGCCTCCCAAACCCGGAGCTGCGGCGCCGTGACCGGGGTGCTGAGCACCCTCACCGCTGCCATCCAGCGGGTGCTGAGCACCGAGGGACCGGGGTGCCTGGGACCCCCCTGCACAACGAGGGGCCCGCGGGTCCCCAGGAGCAGAGCGCAGCCACTTGGCCCCGGTGTCCCCCCCCTCCCCCTCAAAGTGTCATCACCGTGGGTGCGCTGGGGTGGGGGTGAGGGGGTCCCCATCTCGGAGCCGCTCGTTATTCCGCTCAGGTCCGGGGGCGGGGGCTGGAACCGGTTCCAGGGGAGCTGGGACATTGATGGGGAAAGCGGCTCCTTAACGAGGCCTCTGTCACCGCAGCTGGGGCCACCCCTCGGGGACAGAGGGCTCCAGGGCTTGTCCGGCCTGAGATGCTGGGGCTGGGAGCAGGGCAGGATGGTCCTGAGTGCTCCAGAAGGGGGGACCCTCTGCCACCCTCGCTCCCTTGTTTCTGCTTTCACCCGGGGCACGATGGGGGGGTCCCCCCCGGAGGCACAGAGCCCCTGCCCTGGCCAGGCCCAACTTCCCTCCGAACCCGCCGGCAGGATGCATTGATTTTATTTTCTGTTTCCATGGCAACTGCCTCCTTCCCTTCCCCCTCCCTCCCGCCAGCCGGACCCACTCCTTCCAGCACGCAGCCCCTCCGGAACCCACCCACCGTGGGGACACGGGGGACACAAGCCATGAGCCAGCACACTCCCGTCCTCCAGGGACTCTCCTGGGTGGTGGCAATGCCACCAGCTCAGCACCTGCAGGGCCCGATCCGGCACCGCGGTGCCCATCATGGTGCTGGGGGATGAATTAGGGGAGCAGCCATCCAGGCTGGCACTGGGAACGGGGGACACCAACCTCGGTCACCCCCCCTGTGACATCGGCAAGAAGGAGTGGCAGGGCTAGCAGGACGCTGCGCTGGTTCATTAGCTAGGGTGTTAATTGCTCCCACCACCCACCCACCCCCAGCACTGCCCGGGGGGGGGGGGCACCAAGCAGCACCTCCTCATTAGGAGCCAAGCTCATTAACAACACATCCAACCCCCCCCCCAGGACACCAGCACCGTGGTGGCTCAGCCCTGAGAGAAAACACCTTTTTGGGGGGCTTAAAATTGAGTTTCTCTTCTCGTAATTGTAATTCTATCCTTTCCTCCACCCCCTGCCAGGGGGCACGCACCCATCACCCCCCCCCCCGCTCCCCTCCTTCCCGGCGCCGAGATGCCACCACATTGTTATTGAGCATTAAATCCTGCCCACCCCCCCCTCCCGGGACCCCCTTGGATCATACAAGGAAGGGGGGCAGGGAAATAAAGGCAGAGAACAGGCAGGGCCCTGTGCCGGGGGGGGGGGGTTTGGATGCACTGAGCAGGGATCTCCAGCTTTACATGGAACTGGAAATCAATCCCCGGGCAGGAATTAACCACCAAGGGCACAGCACCTTCTGCTTTTTCGGCAGCAGCTCCCCCCGGGGCTAGCTGGAGGGGTTTGCTCAGCAAAACTTCCTCCCCCCCCCTCTCCCCTGCTCCGGCACCTCCAGTACAAAAGGCACCCCCAGACATTTCCTGTGCCAGCCCCCCAGGGATGGGGGTCAGGGCTGGATGAGTGCCGGCCTCGGCTTTGGCACCAACCTCGCTGTCAGCTCTTGGAGAAAATGCCAAATTTCGCCCCCCTCCCCTCCCTGGGTGGCATCCGGGAGCCAAGGCCACCAAAGATGCTCCTGCGGGTGCCACCCCCTCTGTTCCTCGAGAGCTGGGAGGGTGAGGAAGATGCTGAGGCCGAAGAAGCCCGGGTTGGAGGGAGCAGGAGGTCATTGGGGCAAAGAGGGGGGGGGGACAGTGCCAGGGGGAGGTGAGGCGGGCGGTGGTGGCATCAGTGGCAGAGCTGTCCCCAACGCGCCAGGAGCCGCGGGGCAATTGAGGCTCCTGCGGGTTTTGACCCAATTTCTCAGGAGAAACTCGAGGAGGGGGTTGGGGGGAGAAGAGGCGGAGGAAGATGGAGCGTGACACGCGTGTGCTGCCCTGTGTCACCCCCCCCTGCGGGCACACGCGTGTCGTGCTCATGGGCAGGCGTGTGTGTGGGGACAGCGGGGGTGGGGACACTGGGGTGCTGTGGGGACACTGGGGTGTGGAAGGGACACTGGGGTTTGGGGGGGACACTGGGGTGCGCGGGATGATGGGGTGTGCGGGTTTCTGGGGTGTGGGGGATGCTGGGTGTGCGGGTTTCTGGGGTGTGCGGGATGCTGGGTGCGCGGGATGCTGGGGTGTGGGGGATGCTGGGGTGTGCGGGATGCTGGAGCACCCAGGAATCCCCGCACCCCCCCGCTCTCTCCAGCCACGTTCCGCCAGTGCCACCTACAGAGCTGGCCCAGCAGAGCACCCACCCCCCCGTCCCCCACATCCCCCCACACCCGGGGGTCCCCCCTGCAGCACCCATCACCCCAGCGCCCTGCAGGGGCCGGGAGAGGGAGGGGGGGGGCGGGGGAGCCGCGAACTTTTGGGCAGAGGAGGGGGGGGGGGGCTTGAAGCACCGGGGGCAGCACCCACGGAAATGCTGGGTGCTGCCTGAGGGGTCCCCGGGATTCCGCATCCCCTTCCCGGGGGGGGAAGAGCGCTCCCGCACCCCTGGGTCCCGGTGCCGGGGTGTTGCGGGGGGGGGGGGGGCGGGGTGTTGCGGAGCCGGGGGTGGGTGCGGGGCGGTCCCGGACGCTTCGGTCCCCGGGAAGCGGTTCCGCCCCTTCCTGCGGCGGGCGGGAGGTGAGTGCGGGGCGGCCGATGGCTCCGGGATGGACCGGGGTGGGGGGACAAGATCCGGGTGGGTCCGGTACCCCGGTGGTCCCGGTCCCCGGGGGTCCCCAGTGCCGCTCGGTGTTTCCTCAATGCGGCTCAAGGGTCCCCGGTGCTTCCCGGGGTGTCCCCAATATTGCTCAGGGGTCCCCAAGCCTCCCCAGTGCTGTCCGAGGGGGTCCCAGTGCTGCTCCGGGGTCCCTAATCTTGCACGAGGATCTCTAATGCTGCCGGAGTGTCCCTAGTGCTGCCCGGGGGTCCCTAATGCTACCCAAGTGTCCCCAGTGCTGCTTGGGGACATCCCCAGCGGTCCTTGGGGATCTCCAATGCTGCTAGGGTGTCCCCAATGCTGTCCGGTGGTCCCCAATACTGCCAGGCTCTCCCCCGTGCTCTTGGGTGGTCCCCAATGTTGCTCTGAGTGTCCCAAAGGCCACCCGAGGGTCCCCAGTGCTGGCTGGGGGTCCCAGCCCTTCCTGGAGGTGTCCCCTGTGCTGTTTGGATTGTCCCCGAGGTTGCTTCTAATGCTGCTGGATTGTCCCCAGGGCTGCCGGCTGTCCCTGTTCTTGTCCCCTTTCCTTGCCCTGCTCTGTCCCCAGGTCCCCATGCCCGTGGAGCCCTTGGTCTGTGCCGCCACGGCCACGCGGTGAGTCCTGCTCCCACGTCCCTCCTGGGGGCCACACGCTGTCCCCTGGCCCTGCACCCCGGGGCTGACGTTTGTCCCCATGGTGTCCCCGGGGTGGTGGCCCCTGTCCCTGCAGGGTGAGCTCAGTGCTGAACCGGGATGTGAAGCAGTTTGGGAAGCAGCACATGTTCGACGGGAGCGAGGAGACCTGCTGGAATTCTGACCAGGTCCTTGGGGGGGGGGGACACACAAGGACAGGGGAAGCTGGAGGGGTGGGGTGGGTGCTGTGCGTGGGACAGGAGGCACGGGACACCCCGTGGACATGTCATTCCTGCCCCCAGGGCACGTGCCAGTGGGTCACCCTGGATTTCCCCCGCACCGTCAAGGTCTCCCAGCTCCACATCCAGTTCCAGGGGGGATTCTCCAGCAGGTTGTGCAGGGTGGAAGGTGAGGAGATGGTCTAAGGGTGGTGGTGGGGTCCTTCTGCCTCAGTTTACCCATCCCTGGAACCTGCAGCTCTGTTGTGAGGCTCAGAAAGCCCAGAGGGGCTGAAGCCATGGGCAGGAGCAGGGAGGGTGAAAGAGGATCAGAGGTTCCTTGGGATGCTTTGGGTGCTGAGGCTTCCCCAGCACCTCAGCCTCCACCTTCTCCTCCCACCCAGGCTGCAGAGCAGGGGAGGAACTGGTGAAAAGCTCCACCCTGTACCCCGAGGATGTCCATGCCATGCAGATATCCTTTGCCACCTCCCGAGCTGGGTTGGGAGGGTTGGTGGAAGGTGGGTTCAGAGCCACTGGTGGCTGTGGAGGACCATGGGGATGACAGCAGAGCTGCAGTTGTAACACCAACCCTGGCCTGTTGGCACTTTGGTACCACTGGAGCATCTCTGGACAGAGTTGGTAGGGGTGTGAGCCCCACGTGGGGCCCCTCAGAGTTGGGCTCCCACGTGTCATGGTGTCTCCCTGCCTATTTTCCTTTTTTTTTTTTTTTTTTTTTTTCCTTGACGGATCCTACACAGATTCCAGGTGGAGGAGATGGTGCTGGATAAGCTGAAGATCACCTTTGAGAACAGCATGGACTTTTTTGGGAGGATTGTGGTCTACCACCTCGGGGTGCTGGGCGAGAGGCTCTAGGGCGGTGGCAAGGGACAGCACGGGGGGGGGGGGACAGCAAACGGTGCCACGGGGGACATGCAGCCTCCCAGCTGCACCCCAGGGTGCTGAGAGGGACAGTAATGCAGGGTGGGACACAAGGATGGATGGAACTGGATGAATAAATGGATGGAACTGCAGCTGCAAGGTGTTGGGTACCAGCTGGGGCTCTGCCACCTCCCTGGCTGGCAGGGGAAAGTGCTGGCCCAGTTCCCTTTGCAGTTGCCCAGTAGCTGGTGCTGGGACCAGCAGCTGTGCCAGGCTGAGACAACAAACACAGCTCCCCCAAGAGAGTTTATTCCAAAAAATGCAACCCAAAAACAGCTGAGCCCCGGCAGGGCAGAGACTCGGCTGCCCTGGGGGTGTCCCTGTGTTATCCACCTCCAGGAGAGGGGTAGAGCTTCCAAGTGGTTCCTGCCCCCCTCCCCCCGTGCTCCTTGCCTCCGTTAGGTGGTCTGAGCCCCCAGCTCCTTGTTCTGGAAGAGCTTCAGGATGTGATTTTCAATCACCTGTTGGACTGCCAAGAGAGGAGAGAAGTGAAACCTGGGGAAGCCAAACCTGAGAAAAGCCCAGTTCTGCTGTGGCCAAGACCTCCTCACCATTTCCCACCTGTTTTCCAGCAAGAAGATGGGGAAAAAAAAACAAAAAATTCCCCCCTAAGCAGCTTTCCTCCAAGCCCCACCTTCCCTGGCACACCACAGCTCTGCTTTGGAGGAGCCAGGGGAACATAACCCATCCAAACACCATCACAAGAGCCAGGAAATTCTCTGCCTTGGTTTCTCTGTGTGGTGGAAGGTCAAAATGAAATAAAATAAAATAAAATTTAAAAAAAAAAGGAAAGGGAAAGGGAAAGGGAAGGGAAGGGAAGGAGAAAGGAAAGGAGAAAGGAAAGGGAAAAGGAAAGGGAAGGGAAGGGAAAAAAAAGAGAAAGATAAAAAGAAAAGAGAAAATAAAAAAGAAAAGAGGAAGGAAAAAAAGAAAAAACTGGAAGCTGGGACTCCTCTGGGGGCAGGGAGGGGGACACTTGCCTTTTTTGTGTCCCAGGGCCACTGCCAGATCCATGGGGGTGTACCCAGAATCTGCCTCTGTTGTCAGGTCAGCACCACGAGCTGGAAGCAGGGAGTGGGGGTGATGAGGGGACTCCCAAAAGTTGTCCCTGACACCCCCAGGAGTGTCACACCCCTGTCCCCAAGGTTGTGCCCCCCTTACCCAGCAGAGCCTCCACACACTTGACGTGGTTGCCACGCACAGCATAGAGCAGGGGGGTGCCCCCGTTCTGCAAGGAGAGGGAAGGGGCTGCCTCATTCCTGCTGCCCCCCACCCCTGGCATCCCCTTTCCCACCCTCTCCCTGGGTGTTTTGTTCTTGGAGAGTCATTTATTATTATTATTGTTATTATTATTGTTATTATTTTCCCTGAATTCTCTCCTTTCGGAAGGACAGCCCCAAGTCCTGCTCAGCATCCCCCAAATTATTCCAAAATTATTAATCCCCCAAATCCCCTGAGCAGGCAAACGAGCAGCAAGGAGAGAGGCAAACAGCCCAGAACAACCTGTACTTGCTACTTCTTAAAGATCAAGGCTTTTTTTTTTTTTTGGGGGGGGGGGGAGGGAGGCATTTTGCCTCCTTTTTGACTCACCCAATTGTAGATTTTAAAAAATGCTTTTAAAATGCTGCTTTTTAAAAAGGAGGGATTTTTTTATTTTTTTTTTTTGGGTGTG